>CM067304.1:57917046-58352046 GCA_034231615.1 Meghimatium bilineatum
AATTTCCTTACATGAAGAAATATATGTACTTATTTCAAAGGCAGCGACAACATTTGTGAAACTCACACCAAGAGCATGGAACAATATCAAATTGACTCTACGAACAAAAGATATATTTTAAATTTTTTTTACACCTGCCACCATGTAAAATTTTGTGGACACGCCTATGGGTCATGATTGCACTAGATTACTGTAAAATATTTTGTTTATGGTCGAAATAATATTTACATGGGCAAACATCAAAAGAATTCGCCGCTTTCAAATAACCGTTACAGCTAGACATCAAGTAACACATATGTTTTCGCGACATGGACATTTTAACAACGTATGCCAAAATTCATGTGAAATCATCAAGAACTTTTTGAATTATAAATCATAACATCTCGGCAAACGATTCTGAACGGACTATAGAATACATATGCTAGATTTGTGCAATTATAATGCATAAATCAGATTTCTACGATTACAATGCCTAGACCAGACGTGAACAATGAGAATACATAGACTAGACTTGACCAATTATAATAGATAGACTGGCTTTGAACAATTAGAATACATAGATTAAATTTGCACAATAGAATACATAGACTAGACGTGAACAATGAGAATGCGTATACTAGATTTGAAGAGCTAGAAGACATAGTCTCCATATGAATAAATAGACAAATAGAAGATATATATTGCACTCGTTGTTTGGTCTAAAACTCCAACTTGATCTTTCTTGTAGCAGGACAATGATCCTATTTGATTTCTTGTAACAGGAAAATGATCTCACTCGATTTCTTGTAGCAGGACAATGATCCTACTTCATTTCTAGTAGTAGAACAATGATTTTACTTGATTTCTTGTAGCAGGACAATGATCCTACTTGATTTCTTGTAGCAGGACAATGATCCTACTTGAGTTCTTGTAGCAGGACAATGATCCTACTTGATTTCTTGTAGCAGGACAATGATCCTACTTGAGTTCTTGTAGCAGGACAATGATCCTACTTGATTTCTTGTAGCAGGACAATGATCCTATTTGAGTTCTTGTAGCAGGACAATGATCCTACTTGAGTTCTTGTAGCAGGACAATGATCCTACTTGAGTTGTTGTAGCAGGACAATGATCCTACTTGATTTCTTGTAGCAGGACAATGATCCTACTTGAGTTCTTGTAGCAGGACAATGATCCTACTTGATTTCTTGTAGCAGGACAATGATCCTACTTGAGTTCTTGTAGCAGGACAATGATCCTACTTGAGTTCTTGTAGCAGGACAATGATCCTACTTGAGTTGTTGTAGCAGGACAATGATCCTACTTGATTTCTTGTAGCAGGACAATGATCCTACTTGAGTTCTTGTAGCAGGACAATGATCCTACTTGATTTCTTGTAGCAGGACAATGATCCTACTTGAGTTCTTGTAGCAGGACAATGATCCTACTTGAGTTCTTGTAGCAGGACAATGATCCTACTTGATTTCTTGTAGCAGGACAATGATCCTACTTGAGTTCTTGTAGCAGGACAATGATCCTACTTGAGTTCTTGTAGCAGGACAATGATGTTACTTTTTTTCTTGTAGAAAGACATTGATCCTACTTGATTTCCATCAGGATTTAGTCTCAAAACGAAGACGCACTATAATTTGCGCCAATGTACTACACATCCGAGCTTCCTTATCATTATTATTAAACTCGATTTCTTGTGATATTCACATTTCTTGTGATATTCACATTTCATGTGATATTCACATTTCTTGGTATATTCACATTTCTTGTGATATTCACATTTCTTCGGTGCTGCTCTCTCTCAACTAAAAATAACAATACTTTATCGTTTATCAATCATAGATTCCTATTTTGCGTAGCTATATTACAAAGTAACCAACTTATTTATTGCTGAATCCTGGCTAAACTTGGCTGTGAATAAGACGATTTGACCTTATTCTCCAGTGACTTTTATGGTTGGTTCGCTGGTACTGACATCGCTACTCTATCATTGAGTATAGATCTGACATAACGAGTGACCTAAGGAGAGAAGCCAGTATTACAGCTTGATCGAGACATAACTATTGACACTCATAAATAGAGACCAAAAGGAGTGATAGAAGAATGTGGAATGAGAGAAGTGACTCTGAAAACTGAAGAAAATAATTCTTATAGATAATGTATAAAATGTATATATATATTTAATTTACTTGTTATCCCTGTTTCTGAGCCATATATTAATTTAGAATAGATGAGACATTGTACAGTTATCATTTTTAGTATATTTGTGATTTTTTTAGATGTTAATTATATTCTTCGTCATTGAAATTACCTTTTTGCCCTTCCTTTTCTTATCTTGACGTCCGTGTTTTTTTAAGTGATGTTGTTTTTGGCAAGAATGTATGCCTCTGAATTTAATATTCGGGGCAGTCTAGGCTCTAATGTCTAAGGTGTATATCTACATACACAGTGGACTGTGGTGTTAATTTTGAACCGTGTATACATATAACTGTGGAGTCGGTTGTGTGACGGTCATCTATATATATGGTCATGCTAGGCGTCACAAAGCTAGTCGGTTGTTACCAACAAATTGTATATATATATGGTCATGCTAGGCGTCACAAAGCTAGTCGGTTGTTACCAACAAATTGTCGGGATTTTCTTTACAGTAAATGCCTGATCAAATTTAGTCCTGCGTACTCCTGGGGGGGGGAGGGGGCTACCGACCCTACCAGGCGCGTCCACAGGTAGCCGATGGTGGAGGGCACTCCATATATGTCCATATATGGAGTACTTGCTGCAATTAAGGAGCCGCGGACCAAACCGGTGTTGCTGCCTAACCAGGACGGAGCGGGATATCAGTCGGGACTGATATCCCCACTGAAATACCCCATGTGTCCAGTGACGGGCAGCTTCAAGCGAGTATGAGCCGCTATAAGCTCAAGCTGCTGGCATGGAGTTATTAACTCCAAGTCAGGAGCGTGCTAGGGGAGGGGAATTATTTTTTTTAAAATTTGCTGCTTTGCAATCACCATCGGGAGATGGAAAGGCTAGGGGAGACAACCCAGACAGAAAAATCACAACCCAGCCTGCCGAAGACGGAGTGTGTTAGCCAGCGATGGCGCAGATACTGGGATAGATTAGGGCAGACACGCTTTTACAGAAATGTGGTCATGCGACAAACAACCCTGTCCTCATGGCGTCGCTCCTATCAGCGAAAACCGGGGAGGAGCGGAGCCGGGCACTTTGCCTCGAAAGGGCCCACCCAAGAGACCGGTGCCTCTGCTAACTTGGAGGTCAGGGGAAAGCAGAGTAGTACTACTGACCAAACCAAAAGCCTCAGAGTTGCTCAGTGGAATGCGAAACAAAAAGCCTGAGCTACAGGAATTCCTGAGGAAAAACCAGATTGACATAATTTGCATACAAGAGACGCACCTAAAGGACGCACAGAGATTCTTTGTTCGAGGTTATGAGTCCTTCCGCCAAGATCGACTCAAAAGAGTCAAAGGAGGTATACTGACGTTAGTAAAAACATCAATGCCAGCAGCAGAAGTTAAAAGATCCGGAGAAGGAGAACTGGAATATATAACAGTAAAATTGTTGCTACCTGGTGGATAAATATCAATAACAAACTGCTACAGCCCTCCTGTCACTCAAAATGGAACTTTGTAAACTAAAGATAGAGGAATCGAGTCACCTAATAGTGGGTGATTTCAATGGCCACTCACCAAGCTGGGGCTACGAGGATATGGATCAAAGGGGTGAAGAGATTGAAGACTGGATGATGGAAAATAAACTAATTCTATTAAACTTGCCAGATTATACACCAACATTCTACTCCAGAGTCTGGAAAAAAACTAGCTCACCAGACCTTGCCAGGGCAACAGATGACATAGATAGACACATTACAAGAACAGTAGAAAGTCAACTGGGAGGAAGTGACCATGTATCAGTCATCCTGCAAATCGCCAAGTCAGGAAGTACAGGACATCATAGCATGTCCCCAAGCTGGAACTTCAAAAAAGCAAATTGGACCCTCTTCAGTGAACAAACAGACCAGCTTTGCCAGAATATCACCCTCACTAACAACATAAACCATAACATCTCACAAATAAACAAAGTGATACTACAATCCGCACAGAAGGCAATCCCAAGGGGCAGACGAAGAGAATACAAGTCTTATTGGAGCGAGACTCTAGAAAAATTGCATAAAGAGCTGAATAATGCAAGACATACAATGGAGCAAAACCCTACAGCAGAAAACACAAATAAACACAATGAAATCAAACACACGTTCAAGGAGCAGAAAAGAACAGAGATACAAAAGAGCTGGCATGAAAAGACCAGCAGTCTAAACATGACAAAAGACACACGTAAACTATGGAACCTTACAAGAACTCTAAATGAAGAAACAAAGAATTCACACTACAAGACTGTCATCGAAGAAGAGGGAAAATTCCACACAGAGAAAATGGCAGCAAACATTTTAGCTGACTTCTACAAGGAAGAAAGCACAACAACACTCTCTCATACACGTATCAAAGAAGTCAAAAAAGAAATTAAAAGAATACTGAAGAATCAAAATCCAGAGCCCTGCATGAAGACACCCTTCACCATCGCAGAACTAAATGGTGCCATAGGAAAACTAAAAACCAAAAAGGCCCCAGGAAAAGACGGCATAACCAATGATATGATCATGAACCTATGGCCAATCAGCAGAAACAAGCTCCTTACCATCTTCAACCAATCATGGAAAACTGGTAAAATTCCAGACTTGTGGCGTGAAGCTGTCATCATCCCAAATGGGTTAGAAAATGGGAAACAAAAAGGAAAAACAAGCAAGACAAGCTACCGACCAGTCAGCCTCTTGAGTTGCATAGGGAAAACAATGGAGAGAATGGTCAACTCTAGACTGATAAAATAACTAGAAGAAAACCAAAAGCTCACCAAGACACAGTCGGCCTATAGGAAAAATCGAAGCACTGAAGACCAGCTTACATACCTAGCACAGGAAATAGAAAATGCTTTCCAAAAGAAGGAAAAAGTGCTGGCTACTTTTATGGACTTAAGTAAGGCCTTCGATAAGGTGTGGAAAGAGGGAGTCCTCTTCAAGCTTCTTCAAAACAAAATTGAAGGCAGAATGTTTAGCTGGTTAAAAGATTTCCTCTGCTACCGCACTGCAAGAGTAAAAGTAGATGGTAAACTAAGCAAACGTGTTACTCTCCAACAAGGAGTACCTCAAGGAGGAGTGATCTCTCCTATCCTCTTCCTAGTATTCATCAATGATATGGGAGAGAGACTGTCACATCATATTTTAAAGGCTATTCATGCAGATGACTTTGCTGCCTGGAGTGCGGCAGGAAATCTATCCAGCGCAAAAAAAAGAATGCAGACAGCACTTGACACCTTAAGTGAATGGGCATCTGACTGGGGAGTCCAGATCAACCTCTCCAAAACGGTGACAACCATCTTCTCACTTTCAAACCACCAAGAAAAAGCAAATCTTAAAATAAATGGAAGTGAGCTAGCACATGTGGAGAACCCCTACATATTTAGGGGTCACACTAGACAAGCGACTCACCTGGAAACCACACCTAATAACCACCTAGCAAAAAGCAACCAGGAGGCTATCCTTGATGAAGACACTTGCAGGAACAAGCTGGGGAGCAAATGGAAATATTCTCCGAAAAGTCTACATGGGTACAGTCAGACCTGTAGTAGAATATGGAATGACAGCCTGGGCATCAGCATCAAAAACAAATACTGATCGCCTATCTAAAGTACAAAATACAGGACTTCGAATTATCTCTGGAGGGATGAAAACCACTCCAATCCATGCAATGGAAAAACATGCAAACATCTGCCCACTGGATGACAGAAGAGAAGAAAGAATGCTTGTTCAAAGGGAAAAAATTAAGCGCATGCCAAAACCATCCGATGTATGCACAAATTTCTAGATCAACCACAAGCAGGTTGAAGAGAGCCAGCTTCTGTCACATCTCTAAAGATATCCATGAACAACATAAAGAAATCCTCATAAACCTCTCAAATGAAATTGAAACACTAACGGACTTTGAAGAGCCAGACAATAGTCTCCAGAATGTCTCCATAATAACACAGGTTCCTGGAATAATTAATAAGGAATACCAAACTCCACCTCAACTAAAAGCATTGACACTGGAGATGATAGAAATAAAATACAATCCCAAGAATTGGACACATGTTTACACAGATGGATCGTCAGAAAGAGCAGTAAGGAATGGAGGAGGTGGAATTTTTATAAGACTCAAAGATGGGAAGACAATATCAAAAACTTTTCCAACCGGGAAATACTCCTCTAATTTTAGAGCAGTAGCAGTTGCACTCCATCAAGCAGTGAAAGCCTTCACCGAACCAGGACTGCCACGACCAAAGAAGATAGCCATATTCACAGATTGCAGATCCCTACTGGAATCAATCCAGAGCAACAGAAACGAAAGCCTTCTGTACAACATCAGACATGAGCTAAGACAGATCCAAAAATCAACAGCTACTGCCCTTCAGTGGATATCATCACACTGTGGAATCATGGGAAATGAGAAAGCGGATGCTCTGTCAAAGGCAGGAAGCGAAATGGAGCAACACAGACACCCACTGTCTTACGGAGAAGTAAAAACAATAATCCGAACACATACACAGCAAAGTGGAAGAAAGAAATGGAAGGGGAATACGAACATGATGCAATACATCTCATCCAAAGATATCAACAGACCACAATATTTCGCCTTAGAACAGGTCACTGCAGACTGTTCGGTCACCTTTATCGATTTAGGATCTCATACACAGATGAATGTCCATGTGGATCCGGAACTCAGACTCCAGAACACATACTTCAGGACTGCCCAACATACAAAGAGCAGAGACAGCAGACCTGGCCAGAGGATACAGACTTGAGGCAAAAGTTATGGGGCAGCCGCTCTGACCTGGAGAAGACAGTGGACTTCGTCTTGACGACAGGTCTGACGGTATAGCATGACCACATGCTGAACGCAGAAGAAGAAGAAGTCCTGCGTACTAATCTCATGCAACTTCCCATATCTTGGTTGATACGTGACTAAGAACAGTATAGAAGATATGTTCACAGAAAGCGTAAACAAGACCTGGAAGATCCATTTTGATCATTTCAGTGTAATTCGTTTATCTGCCTTGGCTATTTTTGGCATGCAACTAGCTAATATTACATAAATAGTGAGAATAATTAAGGACGTAACGAATGGAGTCCTAACTAATTCTTTGCAGAGGTCTTTATATAGTAGACGGTCATGACTGATGTCACCAATTACTAGTTACCGTGTGTGTAGTTTGTATCGACAGCCAACGTAAATTACGGGCAAAGTCGGACAAGTAAAGATAACTGACGTGTTTTTGAGATCTGGAAAGCAACGTACTTCAAAATAAATATGCTGCCCATTTTTCACAATATACAGACATATTGCTTATATTTTTCACAATATACACACATATTGCTTATATTTTTCACAATATACACACATATTGCTTATATTTTTCACAATATACACACATATTGCTTATATTTTTCACAATATACACACATATTGCTTATATTTTTCACAATATACACACATAATGCTTATATTACCTAAATCTAAAGCTACTAGTGTGTCACATAGGCTATCTAGGACATATACATTTGGCCCATAGCTAGGATAGATTTCAGTTAGATAAGCTAGACTAAAATAAAGCCCAAAAGATGTTGAAGATTGACTTCATTGCACTCGAGTTTCCCCAGGACAGCCCTAGATAAATGAATACGTGCCATGAAATGTGTGATTATGGATGACTAATCCAACAAGCTCCGATGATAATAATAATAATATGACTCATAACCCGTCAGGGTCGTATTGGTACCACACTAACTAACCTAACATAGAAAGCTCTCCAAACAATATTCTCAGTAATTCGGATTAGTTCAATCTCTCTCTCTATCTCTCTCTCTCTCTCTGTCTGTGTCTCTCTCCCTTTAGGAAATCAGAAAATGACATTTACTACAAGGAATTATTTTATCAAAAGATGGGTAAAATTTCCACACAAATAGTTTATCAAATTTCTCATGAAAGAGAGGGAACTAGGTACGAAATAGGCAAATGATCTTATTTTTAAAATACCCACTACCCACACACCCTACTAAAGACATATCTACGTATCTAAGGTCCTGTAATCCATCAAAGAGTAAATTGAGAAATAACAGCAAACAATCGCAAACACCAACGACAGAGACAGTTCTCCATATTAAAGGTACGTAGTAAAACAAATGCGATGGTTGCTTATCAAGCATATCCCAAATATAATTATTAGAACAGAGATACTGGCTAAGGAAGGTGCCGCCGAAGACCAACCAGATATACCAATCACCTACCATCAGAAAAAAACAGATGATAAAGTCAATAAGAAAGCCACAAACACCAACACAAGATGACTATCACAATATGAACAGATCAGAACAAGTTATAATTCTACGTCTCAGAACAGGACACAACCGACTCCGCAGTCACATGTATACAAAGTTCAAGATTGGCAACACGGTCATATGTACATGTGGACAGGCAGCACAGAGTGCCAAACATATACTTCAAGAGTGTTCTGAGCATGAAACGCTGAGGCAGACATATTGGCCAGAGGAAACAACACTGGAATCAAAGCTCTATGGGACACTGTATGAACTACAAAAGACAGTGAGTTTTATTAAGGAGACAGAATTACAGATATAGACATGTTTCGAGTGAACGAAAGAAGAAGAAGAAGAACAGAGATAAAGATCGTCTACAAGGGACTTCTACATTCTTCTCTCTGATCCAAAACACTGTCATTTATATTGATTGATCATTGGTCATTTTAAGTATATTTTATATAGCTAGCCAATGAAATGCATGAAAAAAATCTGATTATTTAATATTAGCGACGTTGTTTGGTATCACCACACATAGCTATTATGGAGAATGACTTGGTTGACCATGCTTGTCGTCAAATATAGTAATGGCATATCGGAATCATAAATCTAGAGTGACGCATTTGACTTTTCCGGTGATTACATTGGTCACTTAATGTATACATTGTGACGAGAGATAAACGAAAATCTCGGAGAAAGTCAAATTTGTCATGTTAGAGGTATGCTTGCCAGTTTAGCTCACAGGTCTTATTATATCGATGGTCTTCAGTTGAACAGATACAGCAGTGTCATTATATTGGTCATATCATTACGAAAGATACCCTGCATGATTCTGAGATGAGAACGCTGCCGGCGTGCGTCGTGAAAATTCAATGAGAAAGACACATTGTTAATATCAAGTAAAATTAGTATTGACAAGCAGAAAATAAGAACCACAAGATATATGTAGTCTATAACACTGTAGAGATTTAGAACAAACGTGGTCAGTGTATAGAAGAACAAAACCGCCCGTGTGTTGCCGGGGCCCGAAAGGGGATCGAAGAATAGCAACACTGTTTACCTTCTATGCGTGTCGTACGAGGCGACTAAGGAGGTTATGGGATGTAGTTGGTTGTCCGATTACATATAGGGTCAATGACCCACAGCCATGCTAAAGACGGATATGTCAGGCCGAAAGGCGCAGATATAGCAGAAATGCTGTAAACCATGACACAACGCATTCCGTTCTCTGGACTACATCCTGCTGATCTGCAGGAGTTTGAGAACGAACGCAGAAAAAGAAGAAGAAGAAGGAAAACATTGGGGCTTTTGGAACTGTGCTTATGTTGAAGTATGAACCACTTAGAGACATGATTATGAGGATGATGATGATGATAATAATGATAATTACGATGATAATGAATATGATGATGATGATGATGGTGTTAGCGATAATGATGATGTTGACGATGATTATGACAACGGTGATGATAGTTAAAGCTACTGAGTCGTTTGTGCATTAGATTAATACGTAGAAAAGTAGATGCATGTACTGCTTTCTTGTGACGACTGGGTTATAATTGTGATGGTGATTTGATGGGTCGAGTCATTGGAGAGAGCTAGAATGCGGGCATCATTACGGACACTAACCCTTATCTTTGTCCCTGGACACATGGGCGTGGAGGAAACAAGAACGGGCCGAATAATTAGCTAGCGCTTTTTTCTAACGACTTGGTTGTAGTGGTGATTGTGATTTTGATAATGTTGATCGTGAGGATGGTCGTGACGTCGATTATAATGTTGCTGACGATGATGGTGAATATGATGATAATGTTCGAGATGGTAATTGTGGTTTTGACTGCGATAATGATGATAACGAGGACAATGAACATAGCGCATGGTTTCCCATAATTTGTCAGCTGCTTAGCCAGTGGATGACAAGAAAACATCTGACTAAAGACGTGCACATTACTTGTTCAGTAGCGATTCCTTGATCTTCCCAGAGCATGAGATCTGGTATGTGACTTTCTTGTGACTGAGTGAACCACTGAGGAATTTTCTATATTTTAAACTACAAATAGCGAATGCACTCTAATCGCGTCTGCTGGTCGGCGGGCGAATAGCTTATTATTACGGTACCGCTACTCTCTCAAAGTAAATAGAATTATAAAGAGGCTGCCAATAACTTATGTCAACATGATTTGGGTTAATTTTTGACCCCCTACTTATTTTTAAAAAAGTGTAAAGAAATTAGGAACACAACCCACACCCCGTTCAATTTCAGCACAGTTTTTTTTATCCCTCCCCCAAACCCGAATCAGAAGAGGAAGTAAGAATAAACTATATCAAGTTTTTAGATTTTTAGAATTCTTTATCAAATTCAAACAATGTAATTGATGTATACAAAACATGTGTCAGCTTCTGTCAAACTCTCCATCTCCACCTTGTCAACTTCTGTCAAACTCTCCATCTCCACCTTGTCAGCTTCTGTCAAATTCTCCATCTCCACCTTGTCAGCTTCTGTCAAACTCTCCACCTTGTCAGCAACGGTCAAACAATCCATCCTAACCTTGAAAGCAACTGTCAAAATCTCCTCCCTTATCAAGTCAACAACTATCAAAATCTCCTACCCCACCATGTCAACAACTGTCAAACATTTTCAGACACAGTCCACATCTAATTGCTGACGTAATTTATGGAAGACCCTATCCCAGTGTTTCCCAACTTTTTTTTACCATGTCCCACCTTCAGAAACTCTGATGCCCCCCCCCCCCCCCCATGTAACATATACATATCTTGTAATATTTAAAAATTGAATTATTCCTTAAAATGTTTGTTCGAACTATCCCCCTCCCACTTGAGCAATAAAATTGCTCCTCTGTGGAGCGTGCGTCCAAAGTTGGGAAACACTTCCCTTACCTGTGGTAGGTGTTAAGAACAATTAACGTCCAGGAAGGATAGCTTCTGAATACCATATTAAAGAAAAAATATTTTTTCGGTCACATTAAGAGACACGACGGCATGGAGAGAGTGTTACTGGAGGGGATGATAGAAGGTAACAGGAGTAAAGGCAAAGCAAGACGCCGTTGGACAAAAACATTCAAAGAATGCCTGCCATGTCACTAAAAGATTCGGGACAACTTGCTCAAGACCGCGGAGAATTCAAGAGATCCATAGGGAAGACTACGTTCTGGAAAGAATATGTCACCTGATGATGATGAACATGTAATAAGTTTCCTTACCTTTGTCAGAACAAAGGGAAATCTAATCCTGGCGCGAAAACAACAACCCAGTTCGGACTAGCCGGGACTATTTGAGTTTTTGTACTAGCTTATCCGTCATTAGATTGATCTATTGTCTATTGTCTTTCCCCGGGTGGAAGCTGGTTGATAGTATCCACTTGCTGTTAAAAGTAGTTGTGGGAGCTGTACGAAGCTGTGGGAGCTGTATGAAGCTGTGGGAGCTGTATGAAGCTGTGGGAGCTGTATGAAGCTGTAGGAGCTGTACGAAGCTGTGGGAGCTGTACGAAGCCAGATATGATGCCTGCGTCGTGCTGAGTCCGTGTGGGTGGAAGGTTATCGTGATTTTATCGATACATCTCCTTCTTGGTCTACTGTAGCTCTGTATTCAGATGATAGTTTTTGTGTCATGTGACACATTCTTTCCAGAACGTTGTCTTCCTAATGAACTCTCTAAACTCTCTTCTGTCTTGGGTGATGCGGCTTGCATTTTCCAACGATTTATTCACGTCATCTTTAATATCGTCAGTCCGTCGTCTTCTTGGTCTGCCCTTTCTCCTCTACCCAGATACTCTGCCCTCCATTATTTGTCTTTCTAAACAGTTGTGTCTCTTTATATGACCATACAGGTGTAGTTTTCTATTTGCTGATCGTTTGTAATATTGATAAATTCCACAAAATTATTAAACATATTTATTAATAAAAATAAATACACATATAGATATATTACAATTAACATTGAATGAATATTGCAATCGAAGTATTCAGATTAAGGACAGTAAATCTGACTTGGAAATAACACAACACGAAGAGTTGTCTAAGATTTCCAATTTCTCTTGATCAATGGTTAATTAAAAATATTACAAATTGAATTCGCTGAAAAAGAATTTAATAAGTTTGAAAAGAAAATATTTATAAGAGAAATGTACAAATAATGTTGAGAAATAGGTGACACCAGTGATGCCAATTCGTTCTTTTTTTTTCGTGCTTTATAATTTACAATAGATGATAATAGGATGAGAAGCCGCATTGGAGAAAACTGGTTGAAATTCTTTCGGGGATTTTCCATGATAAACGAGGTTTTCTTTTCTCTTTAACTGAAACTTTCGTGATGAGAACAAATCTAATGCGAATGTAAACGCCCCTGAAGGTTTCGGCTAATGAGTAGAAGATTGCGTTGCAGATTGGAGGAGTTCATGCATGAGGAAGACTGGAGTAGTTGTTCTATCACATTGTGAGTTTGTCCCGTGACCAAGTCTAAAAGTAGCTTGGGTGAAAATTCTCTGATAACTCGGAGGCTGAGTGCGTTCACAAATCTGACCGGGAGAGGTGTTTTATTATCACGTGCAATAGATTGATCGAAGAGTTGACAATAGATAAATGAAGAAGTAAAGAAAAAAGTAGGTTGTGTAAGCAGACGTATAAAGTAGGATATTTTAAAGAATAGATCAATGGTTGCATAGGGAAACACATTGAACAATATACTGACATATTCCCACATTGGTTGATCGATAAATACATTAAGACACATGTTCTAAACTTGTAGGTCGCAACCCCAAATGAAATCACGGAGGTGTTCCTGTGGGGTCGCCAGCTGAAATAGTAAACTAATTTTAAAACAAGAGGTGTTTAAGTAATCTTCCTTCGAATCAACTCCTCTTTTCTTCTACTTATCTCTGTGAGAATGGCTTTCTCATTTGAAAGCTAAAACAAAGAAAAGATTCAATTTGAGTGTCATAAGTTTGGCATTAGCGAAAACTCAACCGTGAGTGTTTGAAGATTGTTGACTAATTCTACAATATTGATCTTGTCATCAAATATGATGTAGGTTAACACAATATTGAATTATATTATGCTGAAGAGCGTGTTTACTGTGTGCTTTTTCTTCTTCTATTGAAAGGGATTTTTAATGTATAAGGATTACCGAACTCTTACATCTATAAAATGGGATATCGCCTAGAAAAGATTTGGAAGTCTGTGTACTGGAAATACATATTTTGATAGACTCGTCCGTAGTTGCAATATAAAATAGAAACCTTCATAAATTAAACGTTGCTGTGGAAAATATCTTTGATGATCGATAGTTGTACTGAGAGAAAAATATATTGATTCATCGATAACCATACTGATAAATAATAACATTTTCTTAGACAGATAAATAATTCCAATAATAAAACATGAGCAATTCAATATTTTCACTGAAAAAAACAACACATCATGAGCAGTGCAATAGTTGCACCGATAAAAACATGGAGTATTCGATATTTGCGTTGAAAAGATACATGAACAATTCGATATTTGCGTTGATAAGATACATGAACAATTCGAAATTTGCAGAAATAAAATATGAACATCTCGATATTTGCATTGATAAAAACATGAACTATTCAGTAGGTGCACTGATAAAAACATGAACTATATAGTAGTTGCACTGATAAAAACATGAAGAATTCGATAGTTGCATTGATAATAACATGAACAGTCTAGTAAAATACTATTACATATTATAATTAAGAGAATGAAAAATAAGCTAGAAGCAGATGTTCAAGAGGCACATGCAGATTTAAGAAACAAACTCTAAAGAACTAAACTCTTAATTTTTCGATTGTTTTACGAAGAAACAACCTCTCGATCTATCTACAGTTGTACGAAGAAACGAACGCGAGATCTAGCGGATGTTTAACGAAGAAACAAACTCTTGATCTATCGGTAGTTGTACAACGTAACAAACACTCTTGATCTATCGATTGTTGTATGAAGAAATAAACTATTATCTATCGATAGTTCTATGAAGAAATAATATATTCATCTATCGACAGTTCTATGAAGAAATAATATATTGATCTATGGACAGTTGTACGAAGAAACAAACTATTGATTTATTGATAGAAGTATGCAGAAACAAACTATTGATTTATTGATAGAAGTATGCAGAAACAAACAATTGATTTATTGATAGAAGTATGCAGAAACAAACTATTGATCTCTCGACATTTGCATGAAGAAAGAACATTTTGATCTATCGATAGTTGTACAAAAACTATTGATCTATCGATTGTTGTACGAAGAAACAAACTATTGATCTATCGATAATTGTACTAATTCACAAACATTTGATCTACATCGTTGTTGTTATCAATTGTTGTCTTTATCCACTGTTCTTATTGTCTACTGTTTTTATAAACCGTTATCATTATGTATTGCTGTCGGAAACAATTGTTGCCATTATCGTTTGTTGTCATTATTCATTGTTGTCATTTTTCATTGATGTTATTATTCATAGTTATTATTATCCGTAGTTGTCGTTACCCATACATGTTGTTATCAATTGTTGTCAATTGTTGTCATTATACATTGTTGTTGTTATCCATATTTAGTTTTATCCATCAATATTTTATCCATTATTGTCATTACTCATTTATTTTAATATCGATAGTTGTCGTTATTTATTGTTGTCATTATCCATTGTTGTTGTAATCCATGCCGTTTTATCATTATCAATTGTTATCATTATTAGTTATTGTAATTAATGCCGGTTTATCATTATCAATTGTTATCATTATTCGTTGTTGTACTGATCCATAGTTGTCATTATCAATTGCTGTCATAACCGACAGTTTTTATTAACAACTGCTGTCATTATCCATTGCTATTAGTATCTTCAACTGATGGTATTATTCATGGCTGTCAATATATATTGTTTATTTTTTTTCGTAATAGTTATATATTGTTATTTTATATTTATATCCATTATTATATTATCATCCAATGTTTTCGTCATAGATCTTATTGCCAATATTATATGTTGATCTCATCTATCTTTGTCATTACACGTTGTTATGTCAGCGTCCATTGTCATGGCATTTCTCAATATACGTTGTCATGTCAGCGTCCATTGTTTTCACATCTCTCATTGTCATGTCATCTTGTGCTGTCCTGCCATAAATTATATTTTTATACAATATACTTTCTAGTCATAATTCTTTGCTGAACATCTAGTGTCTTCATCATTCATTGATGCGCCTTTATGTCGTTACGATCTGTTGTATACATATCTGTTGTTTTCTAGGTATTTCGTACTGGTCTACGTGTCATATTGACCAACTATTAATTATTTTCTCTATTAATTTTGCAAACATCGTAACAAACAAACTTGCTTGCAGCTAATATAATGCGTCCTTCATTTTCTGCAGAAACATTATTTCTTCTATGCAAATCCTGCAATACAATTTCAAATTTTCAGCTAAAACTCATTATTTTGATAGTATATTTTTAGCAGAAGATCCTAATCCCGTAGGGTTTGATTGGGTTTTCGATCTTTCTCAGTTGATTCCTCAGAAATGAGGAATGACATTGCGTGTTGTGTTAAGCGCGTTTATAGTGAGCTTGACTGTCACTCATTCTTCTAACATAGTTAACTCATTTGTAGAGAGTTGCTACTGTTTGTAGAGTACACTTTAGGTGACCATGGTCCGAGTTCAGTCGTGACTCAAAGTTTAAAAAGAAAAGCTTCTGCGATCCATCCAATCGCCAAGAAATGAGATTCAGGATATTAGAGTGATAAGCTCAAGAAATGATGTCATATCTATGAAGGGTCTAATGTAATTTTAGTATCTATATTAGGAATCCGGACAAAATATTCTCAGATAAAATATACTGGACAAAATATTCCCAGACACAATATACCGGACAAAATATTCCAAGACAAAAAATACCAGACAAAATATCCCCAAGACAAAATACAAAGATAATATATAAAATATTTCATACAAACTGTAATAAGCATTAATGAACTATTTATAACAAGTGTATAATTTATATTTACATTTATAAGTAGTACATAATTCTAATAAAGTCTTCAAATAATATGAATTGTCTCATAAATAACAGACATGAAGTTAAGTTTTTGATTGAGTTAACTAAACAACGTTAATGTTCAAACACGTGTTATGTTTTTTGTAAAGAACAAGTTGATAGGCTCTACTGGATCGTATAGTTTAACCACTGTTGTAATAGCATCATCGACACGTTGGTAAACTTTTCGTTTCTTTGTTGTTGGTTGATCAGTGACAATCTGACTTCTCAAACGTGCAGGTGTATGTTCTTGTTTCTGTAACTTCCGGGCAAGTCTTGCAGCTGTTGGATGAGATACACTCACCATAAGTTAAATGCGTTGTGCCAACCTTCAACTGCGTTGTTGCTTCTTGGCAGTTTATTCATGACACGATTGTGTTGGTTCCATAGTCTCACTGAAAATCCAGCCTGTGAACGGCGACCACGACGTTCTGTCCAATGTAGAAATTTTCGATGTTATCAATGAGGAAACCAGATCTG
The DNA here is from genome assembly GCA_034231615.1 of Meghimatium bilineatum. NCBI lineage: Eukaryota > Metazoa > Mollusca > Gastropoda > Stylommatophora > Philomycidae > Meghimatium > Meghimatium bilineatum. The sequence goes on from CM067304.1 coordinate 57,934,014, forward strand.
AGAAACTATCAATATTGGTGAGTTGTTCGAAAACGGTAATGACATTAGTTTCTGGTACAAATGCCAAAACCATCAGTTGTTTGACATTTATTAATTTTCATCAGAGATGTGCAGCGCCGTTTTACCCTCAGATTGTAGTTTTCGCCAAACGTTCTGTCCAAAGTGAAAATAACATCCTGATACTTGAGCTCGTGGAAATGCACATTCAAAATCATTAATTACAGCTACTTCGAAATCAGTAACTATTGAAGATGGAGCTGCATTGACGTTATTTCCCAACCTATGATCTGCTGAAGCAGTCGGCGGTACATTGTTTCACTACGACCAAACAAAAGTGCATATACACATGGGATTATTTGACCATTATCAAATGCATGGATCGTACACATTTGATCGAAACACACTGGGATAACTCGAAATGTTCCATCAGGAAACCGATGTTTGCTCTGAAAAAGAAAGTCAGCATCTTCATGTGCTGCAAACAGAATGAAACATGGCACATTCACACGCAGAAAGAGATTGCCACCGACTTTGTTTCTATATTCGTCAATGTGGTGATCATTGATTCCATTTCGGTGACAATGTCTGCAGACATATCTAATTAAAGATTCTTGTTCAGGTAGAAGATGTGCATACTGGATTGATACTTGTCTTAAAGCATGTTGCACAATGTGTCTAGTACATTCTTCTGTGTTTTCAGCATATTGCCTCATGTGTTCTCAAACAGTTGCTACAGCAACTTTACCATGAACAGGTGCATGATCATGTTCACCATGCTCCAAAACTACAATATCAGTAGACAAAATAAAACTACAGTGTGAACTCTAGTATGACATGTTCGTACATCATACTTGCATATCTCTTTCCCACCAGCTCCAGATCTGTGATCCACAAACATAAACTCCCATATAACAAATTTTATACAACCTTTCTGCGATGTAATAAATGTTGCCATCTCATAGAAAATCTTCACAAAAACGTAACGCTAAAATGTTAACGTAACACGTGGCAGCTGCCCACTAGGTTCGATAGACAAAGTCAGTCAATAAACAATCCTAAATCTGAACGTATTTACAACTCAAGATTGGCTTGGAAGTCCTTCGAATCACTCAGCTATTTACTAATGGCTTGGAAGTCCTTCGAATCACTCAACTATTTACTAATGGCTTGGAAGTCCTTCGAATCACTCAACTATTTACTAATGGCTTGAAAGTCCTTCGAATCACTCAGCTATTTACTAATGGCTTGGAAGTACTTCGAATCACCTTCGAATCATGAAATGATACTCGAATAGAATGTACTACTGATAACGAACCTCTGAACTAAGAACCTAGAGCCATACATTATCTTCCTTTAATCTTATCCCTGGACCATTCATCAAGTGAGTTTAGTTTTTTTTCCCCTCATGATGGTCAAGTCCCTTATTTTGCACGTCCCGTGACCTTCCTATTGACTATCTTAAATGTACGCACTGACCACGCAAATGTCAAGGTAGTATGTTTACATAACAGACTTAGTCTAGTGACACTTCATAGTCCAGCCTTTGTTTGTTATTTTGCTTTCCTAGTTTGTGGAAACACAATAATTTGAACAATAGTGTTATTTTCACAGCCTTAGTCACTCCATATCTCTCCACTGTATGTTTGTATACAAAATGTCATACTATGTTTACATTTTATGTTTGCATAAAACGTGCCATATCTCCTAGGAGATTGTCATAAATTACTTCCCCTATTTTTCTATGTTACTATTACAATTACTTTTTCCTAATTTTTGGCTATGTAGGGATATTTTGTCTGGTACATTTTTGTCTGAAATATTTTGTCTGGTATATTTTGTCTAGGGATATTTTGACTGGAATATTTTGTCCGGTATATTTTGTCTGGGTATATTTTGTCATGTAACCCTATATTGTATTGTACTTTACTTCTACTTGATTCTACTATGATATGTCTACATACGTATTTTTAATGTAACTATATTTATAGTTTTGTTGTCTCTTTATCTTGATAAAGACAGTGTAGACGAAACGTCGACTCTATGTATTTCTTTCACCAGAACATCTAAAATTTAACCTTTTCATTTTGTAAATATTTTCTCATTTGCTACTAAGTAGTTTTATGGCTGTGTTTCTTTTATTATCACTGGGTAATTTAAGGAGGGGAAAAATCACTACAGTCAAAAATTGCTGGGTTGATGGCTACCGCCTGAATAGGATACGCTACCAAACAATTTAAGTGTGTTATTTTCATTGTTCACTATGATTATACTTTGATTATACTCACTAAGATTATACTACAACCAATAGAAATCACGGATAAAGTCAAATGAGTTATTTTAGAAAGATGTTTTTCAACAAGCCAAAATGTCTTCTATTGTTGATGGTAATAGTTTGGCCAATCGACCAACACTATTGTCCGTGGAGTCAACTATAGAATGCATACATAGACCCATCTATTCATTGTCAACCATAAGATAACTATTGTTGAACAGTTTTGTGAGACAGCAGTATAATTATTGAGTAGTGAGTTTTTAAGTTTAATCGATCACTTAATATGCAAGGAGAAAATGTCGCAGATGAATCATACTGAGTAGGTTATGAATCGAGGGGTATAATTTTGGGAAAAAATAGGCTAGTGAAGAGTATAATATATGAATATTGAAGTGTTGATATTGCAGAAAGCTATTTTAGAATAAGGTTGGATAGATTACGAAATAGATCTTGGGGGACAGTAATTATTATTGTGAACACGGGATGATATTCAATATTTGTGGAGAATATCTGCCCTGGTGTGTTCAGGGCAGGGTACGGTGCATAGTACAGAAACCAGAGCTTCTCAGTTTAAGCGACGTAATGCAACTGTATGTTGAGATTGCATGTTGTTGTTCTCATAATCATTCCCTTTTTGAAGGTTGCTCTTTGAAGAGTTTCTCTTGGTTTTCCTGTTTTCCTCTTTCCATCTTGTACTCATTTTAATGCTTGTAGTGGCATTCTATTTTCATTCAAAGTACATGTCGAATATAAGTTCAATGTTTTCGTCGCATTGTTGTAGAAACATTATCTTGTATGTTGTATAAAAAATCTAAAGTGAGAGCAATTGATGGAATTATATTCATTGCAAATAGTCAGAATACCCAAGCATATGGAGATTGGTCTCAGTGAACTATGCCGTATGATCAGATGGCAAGGTGGTAAAATGCGACGCAGATCAGAACGGCATTAAAATCATAAAAAGCATGACCAAACACTCAGAACACTTTGGTCATCTTGCATCCTGTGCTATTTTCAGCCGTGTCTACTTTTTTTGACATTGGTGTCAAATCAGTGAGAGAGTGAGGTTGATGTTTCGAGAAAATTGGTATCAAATCGGTGAGCGAGTGAGGTTGATGTTTTGAGCAAATTCTCCTAACTTTAACATGACAGAGTTTTAATTGAAACCCCTCACCGGCTAAAGATTCAGTCACTTACACAAGAGATTCCATGACAGAATATGCTTTGTTAGTCATCTCATAACGCCCCCAGAGCAGAACCGGATTTACGTATAAGCTAAACAAGCTATAGCTTAGGGTCAAACTGTTTGGGGGTCCCAAAAAATATATTTCGCACTGACATATAATATCTGAACTTATAAAGGGCCCCATAACGCAAATAGCTTAGGGCCTTATCAAGTCTAAATACGGCACTGCCCCAGAGAGATACAAGACAAGTATGATACTTCGGCAACCATATAATGCATTGGGTATCATCAAATGGATGACGATAAGATTAGGAAGTTGGAAAGAGATTTAGGAAACAATCGTAGTTAACCCTCCAAAGAATTACATTGGTAGTGGAGCAATTCAAGTTGTCCACGGATGAAGTTTCTGATCCTCTGAGCCCACGTACCATCTAATTCTCAAATGTAGATTTCAATATATATAACAAATTAAGACACCACAATCTGGAAAAACTACTGGAGTAGTCTAGAGCAGGTGTCGGTCACCTACTGCCCGCGAGTCCGTCCCGTCTGCAAACATTACATGGTCCGATAGTCCTGAAACAAAAATCGTGACTCCAGATTCACGATGGTCCTAAATAAATAATCCAAGTGCTTATTTCGAGTCAGGTCAAGAATCACATGACTTTAATATATTGTATCGATTTGTGTGACCTACATATAGCCTAGGCGACCTATGTAAATATAGACGACATATGTAAAGATAGACATGTAAATATACGTGATATATGTAACTATAGACGACCTATGTAAATATAGACGGAATATGAAAATATAGACGACATATGTAAATATAGACGGCATATGTAAATATAGACGACATATGTAAATATAGACGGCATATGTAAATATAGACGACATATGTAAATATAGACGGCATATGTAAATATAGACGACATATGTAAATATAGACGACATATGTAAATATAGACGACATATGTAAATATAGGCGACATATGTAAATATAGGCGACACATATAGACGACATATGTAAATGTAAGGGACATGTGTTGATGTAGGCGATATATGTAAATATATTTATTACAGGAGTGTCCAATAAGTTGTAAATTCAATTTGGAATTCGCAAGGGGTGTGTCCTATCCCACCCTACTATTTATATCATATTTCGATCACATCTGTAAACTAACAAGTACCAACTAAGAAGATAACATAAAAGACAAATTGAACGAACTACTCTTTGTAGACGCCCAAGTACAAATAGCGACATCAATAGAACAATTGCAAGAACACATCAATAGGCTCCACATACATAACATGTCAAAAATTCAACATGAAGATTAATAGTGAAAAGACCAAAATAATGGCAATAGCAAAGACCGTTTTCGAAAAAAATATCACTATTTCCATCGATGATAAACACCTTAAACAGGTAAATGAGTTAACTTACTTAGGAAGCCTTATATCGAGTGACGAGAAAACCAGCAAAGAGATAAAAAATAGATGCAAGAAAGCATACCAGATCCTAAGACAGATGACACGTATTTTCAAGAACAAAAATGTAAACATAGATACTAAAGTTGCATCATACAAAACAGTAATTATTCCATTACTATGCTACCAGTGCTAAAGCTGGACAATGACAGCACAAGTCAAAAGAAAAATAATGGCAGCAGAAATCACATGTCTATGAAGACTACTCGGAGTGTCATTAAGAGATATAATTAGAACGATAACATCAGACAGATAACAAAAACAATACCAGTATTGGAACACATCAAAAGACAACAGATCAAGTGGTTTTCACACGCTTCCAGACTACCAACAGATAGTATGCCACAAATGGCCATGACACATAGACATCACGGCTATAAAACCAGTGGAAAACCATGTACAAGTTGGATCACAGAAATCATAGAAGCCACAGGAACAAGCGTACAAACAGCACACAAGGAGGCCATCTCCAGAGAACTCTTCCACCCCTGACTCCGCAAGGCAAAAAAGGGTCACATCATATAGATAGATAAATAGATGTAAATATAGAAGACATATGCAAATATAGGAGATATATGTAAATATAGGAGATATATGTAAATATAGGAGATATATGTAAATATAGGAGATATGTATAAATATAGGAGATATATGTAAATATAGGAGATATGTAAATATAGGAGATATGTAAATATAGGAGATATATGTAAATATAGGTGATATGTATAAATATAGGAGATATATGTAAATATAGGTGATATATGTAAATATAGGAGATATGTAAATATAGGAGATATATATAAATATAGGTGATATATGTAAATATAGGAGATATATGTAAATATATGAGATATATGTAAATATAGGAGATATATGTAAATATATGAGATATATGTAAATATATGAGATATATGTAAATATAGGAGATATGTATAAATATAGGAGATATGTATAAATATAGGAGATATGTATAAATATAGGAGATTTGTAAATATAGGAGATATATGTCAATATAGGAGATATGTATAAATATAGGAGATATATGTAAATATAGGTGATATATGTAAATATAGGAGATATGTAAATATAGGAGATATATGTAAATATAGGTGATATATGTAAATATAGGAGATATGTAAATATAGGAGATATATATAACTATAGGAGATATATGTAAATATAGGAGATATATGTAAATATCCATACGTTTCAAAAGAAGCGTAATGAATATTTAGTAATAATAATTAAGTTCTGGAAACTAGCACAACTCGATCTTTGCGGTTAAGTGTGACCCATTCTGTTACTAGCTTTGTCCCCGCCCTGCCCGCGACCAAACTGTGTGTTTATGTATCTAGCCCTCGGACCATGACGATTTGTCGACCTCTGGTCTAGGGTGAGGTGGAAGTTTAGTTCAACTTCTAACTTTAATGTGAACATATTTGATTCCACATACATTACCAGCTACAGCTTCAAGTCACTTGCATAGGGGATTATATGTCCGAATTTGAATTCTTAGCTATCTCATTACACGTCGAAGAGATATAATAACATAAGTCTGATACTGTTGTCACCATAGTAATCGATAAGTGGCTATTAGTTATTAAATTACTTCAATATTTTCTACGGACGATTTAATTTATTTGTGGATCATATCTACATATTCATATATACCTATAGAAATGGTATGTTTGAGTTGAGTTCAAGATGGCGGTTGTCTATTCTAATAGGATAAAGTGCCGTGTTTATATTAAAATTGAAATGAAATGTGTGAGACGTATGATTGGAGTTAGCTTGAGAGACAAAATCAGGAATGAAGCACTAAGGAAACAATTAGGGATCAAGCCAACAATAGAATACATACAGAAACAACAAGTTAAATGGTACGGCCACATAACCAGACAGAAAGGGCAAAGTATTATCCAAAAAACACTTAACAAACGATACGAAAACAGGATACCTATTGGACGCCCTCGTAAAAGGTGGATAGATAGTGTATTAGAGACACTCGGAAATATAACAGCAGAGGAGGCAAATAGAAGGGCAAAAGGCCGTACACTCACTCTCCCCTCAACACCGAAAGGTACATGAGGACAGAAAGAAGAAGAAGAAGAAGAACCTATAAAAATTATGATTGAGAGCCCTTTGACCATCAACTGAGTCCGGGTTCATTGCCCTTAAGCTACTTAAAACTACACCAACACACACTTTTAATCCCCTGTTACGCCTGATGTCAAGCGCTAACAATACTTCTTACCACTCTTCTCTTTTGATTAATCAGTTGATGTGACACACAATAAAACTCATATATTTATATTTACACCCGGGCAACGCCGAGTCTTACGGCTAGTTGTTGCAAGATAGAATAATGTTATGTTCTCATGTAAGATCAATGCTTTATCTTATGTTATTTTCAATATTTTCTGGCCGGAGACTGATTTAGTGATTTTAGTTGGTGGTGAAGATGACTCAAAGTAATCGTCTCTGATGAAATCTCAATCAATCTAAGCTTTTTGATCTGGCTAATATTGTATACATTTCGGAAGTGTATGTCTTAATATTTTTTTATGATGAAAGAAAATGATTGTATGACGCCTTCGTTGTGTTCTGTTCACAGAAATGTTATGTTTCTCATGATTACTTGGATCATTTATCTCCGCAGTCAATGAATTTATTTCAATCTCGTTTGATCCGATAGTGGATTCTCGCTCTAGTGAGTTTGTAAGGAGTCTCAAAGGTCAGCACATTTCGAATTTTTTCCACGATTTTAGTTTTTCTATGTGCAGATTGTTGGTACACGCCAGGTAGAAGAACATTTCACGATTAAACTAGGTAAATCGTGACTTGTTGATAAGCGCCAGGTAGAAGAACATTTCACGATTAAACTAGGTAAATCGTGACTAATTGTTGGTAAGCGCCAGGTAGAAGAAGAACATTTAACGATTAAATTAGGTAAATCGTGACTTATTGTTCGTCTATCACAAGTTATGATGATAATTTGTTACATCCATTTTATGAAATTCTGTTAGGCCATTGGCTATAAGTTTGAATTTGGCTAATAAGATTATTTTTGCCAAATGTCCTTGACTATGCTTGCGTTAGAAAATGTTTGCTCTCTCTGTTTCTTTCTAGCTAGTCTACGCGGTTGAGCTGCGGCATTTCTTGTTCTTTTCTCACAAGATGCTGCTATTTTTTATTCTAGGGAGCTATATTGCTTTGTTTCTTACTGCGTCTTCCCATGTTTCATGGTTTATGTCAATGGCTTTCATTGAGGTCTTTAGCGAGTCCACTAATCGCTTCTTTTTAGCACTTTGAGAACCATGACTTTCTACCTCTAAACAATACAGGAATATCTTTGATAGTTGAGACGTTCTTTCACTGCCACTAACTTGTATGTGTTCTACTGTCAACAATTAGTAAACTGTCAAAAAAACCACCAATGCTGTGTTTCCCGTAAAGGAAATGCAGGGAGGTTGCTTGTTGCTTGCGCGATAATTGCCGCACACCAGTGTTCTCACGACGTCACGTACAGGGTGAATAAAAATAAATATTAACCTTCGACAGCAGAAGATAAACATTCCTTACTGGGAGTCGCACCCTCATCCTAACAGACCTATTCAATTCCCTCCCTGCAACTTCTTAACGGGAAAAATGCAGTATTGACAGACAGTTCTTTTTAGACAGACCCATTGTTCTTTAGTCCACAAAATTGATACTATGTTAATCCATCAGTGACTTTCAGTGGTCAGTTGTGTCGCTAGCCAATAGCTTTCAGGCTGAATACCAGCTCAAAGTGAACTGCAGGGTAATTAGAAGTGGTTTTTGAGAAGAATGATAACATTATTACGAGAAGGTATAAAATTATCGGATTTCAGTGATACTGTAGTTAAAGTAGGTCCATTGACAACAACCTGCCGTCGGGGATGAAGATAATTCTTCATATACTAAGCCGCAGCAACTGTTAGGTGGGTTATTCAGTACCCTTCCTTGCTGTGTTTACCATCCCTAACTCATTCATTTTCAGCTAGGTCGACTGGAGGAGTGATCGTGTCAGAGGAGAAATCAGGACGTGAATTTTTTCTGTTCGGATGTTGCTTCGATCCTCGCACGCTGTAACCTGTTGAAAGTAAGCAAGCTCGCTAACAACTAGACATCCGTGTTCCCTATACCGGAGTAAATTATGGATACAATTACAATAAAATAGCGGCCCGAAGGGAAAGCTAATCGTAACAACACTGCGACCTGCCATGCAAGCCCTACAAGTCGACTAAGGAGGTGTATTTGGGGAAGAGGGGAGGTTGTATGGATTTGACCCTTCCATTCAACAGTTAGTTATGCAGAGTACAAGGTCGTGAAATCTTACAGAGCACAAGGTCGTGAAATCTTACAGAGCACAAGGTCGTGAAATCTTACATCGCACAAGGTCGTGAAATCTTACAGAGCACAAGGTCGTGAAATCTTACAGAGCACAAGGTCGTGAAATCCTACAGAGCATAACGTCGTGACATCTTACGGAGCACAAATAGATTAACTAATGGGTACGAAAAATATAGATCACAGGGTGTAAGACAGAGTAATCAACGTTTCAATCATAAGATCTTTGCTAAATGTCCGGAGTTTAGTCTAATTATGATAGTACTATTACTGTCAGTGTTTGGTCTCTGACTTGTATTTTTTCTTGATAAAAACTTTCTGATTGATACGCTGACTTTGTGTTGCTCGTTAAAACGTACCTAGCTTTTGTTTTGTATATGTAGCAGTTATAAAGTTTTTCAATAGCACCTACGTAGAACACTACAGTTTTTTGATGTTTTTGTTGGAGTTTTACGATGACAGACTACTGGACTATGAGGTATTGGTACTAAAATATATAAATAACAATACACAAAATATTTTCAACCTTTCAAACGTAAAGTCTTTTTTCCAGAAAATACGAAACAGTAAACAAACAATAATAAACAATGAAAACCGTAAAAATAATGGAACTATCACAGAAGTACTAGCCGTCAGAATTTTTATAACACAAACGTCCAAGGCCTTAAGGTTGAAACGTTGAATATATCTTATATACTGTTATTTGTATGTTATAATAACACCGCATAGTTCGATAGTCCGTTAAGCGTCGTCAAACTCTGACAAAACTTGTAATTCACCTAAGTACTATTGTTATCTCATTTAGTATCGATTGTCCCAATAAATAGATGATCAAGATGATTTAGAGACCATGCTGACGTCGGATGTGGCAAGTCGACATTGCAGATATCGGATTAAAACTATAAATCATGATACAACGTATTACGATCTCCGTATTATATCATAGTCTTCTTCTTCTTCTTCTGCCTTCGTTCTCAAACTCCTGGAGATTAGCAGGATGTAGTCCGGAGAACGGAATGCGTTGTGTCATGGTTTACAACATTGCTGTGATGTCTGCGCCTTTCGGCCTGACACATCCTACTTCAGCAAGGCTTTGAGTCACTGACCCTATATAGTATGGGACAGCCACTCCATCCCATAACCTCCTTAGTCGCCTTTTACGACATGCGTGGAAGGTAAAGAGTGTTGATTTTCCTTGTTCCCCTTTCGGGCCCGGCATACCACGGGCGATATCATAGCATCCTGCATATGTTTGAGAATTAATTTGTAATATAAGAAGATTAATACAGTCAAGATTTATACGACATGTGATGAGAAGATTTGGTGTCAGTCAAGATTTATACGACATGTGATGAGAAGATTTAGTGTCAGTCAAGATTTATACGACATGTGATGAGAAGATTTGGTGTCAGTCAAGATTTATACGACATGTGATGAGAAGAGCACACCGTAAATATTTAGTAACTACCAGAAGAAGCGAGAGGAGAAGATACAATGGAAATCGAAGATAGGCATTGCTAGATTGGTTATAATCAAGGCATGGGAGAATGCCACATAATGTAAATATTGACTAAACAAAAGTTAAGGGAAACATGATAGCTACACTAGTCGGCATGAAACTTGATTTATTGATCTAGGAAAGGCTGTCTAGTTCAAAAGGAAACAGTTTTAGACTACCAATGGCTCCTAGGTAGAAGTAGTATTAGAAAATGGATACCACAGCTTCGTAGGTGGTTGATAAACGCTACAGTTGCCCCGAAGGTCCATGGACAGTTTGGGCATGGTATGATGACTTTCAATGTTGTGTAATCTGCCCAAAACTTTCTAGCCAGTCTCTGTTGTTGAGCTGCTGCATTTTTTTCGTTTTTCACACAATGTTGCTCCTATTGAAAACGAACGCCCGTGTGTTGCCGGGGCCCGAAGAGGAGCAAAGAATAACAACACTGTTTACTTTCCATGCATGTCGTAAAAGGCGACTAAGGAGGTTATGGGATGGAGTTGGCTGCCCCATCCCATATAGGGTCAGTGACACAAAGCCATGCTGAAATTGGATGAATCAGGCCGAAATAGAGCACAACGCTCCGTTATGTGTAGTATCTCCCATGTATCATGGCTTGTGTCAAAGACTTTCACTTAGATATTAAATCCATTTCCTCCGGAACGACGATCGAATTGGAACTGAACGGAAGAGGATGTAGGAGTTTTTCTGTAAAAATTGTTTTGTTCCGTGTATTGTGTTTGTTCGTGTTGCAAGCAACAATTTACAACAATAAGCAACAATATACAAACTCGTAAACTGACTGGAATGTTTTGTCTTTAATTCCGTATACCTAGGAACTCCTTATTCCATTTGTAAGACTTGCAACAAAAAAATGTCGATATTCTGTGTTCATATTTTATACCCTGTTAATACGAGGGGTTTATGTTTGCTGTGAAAAAAGGGTTGATATTTAATGTTACCTTTAATCAATGAGATTGAATGTGCTGGACCTCAGACGTCCTGACCACAAGTGGCCAACCGGGGTGCAAATAAACACAGTTCTACTGTGGAACTTGCAGAACAACGTACTTCACGCTCCACGGCGGAAATCACACGAAATATTCGTTGTGGTTACATGAGAGCTAACGCTGAAGAAGAAGAAGAGATCAATGAGACAGTCTTCTTTTACAATCAATAACTATTCATCTAATTCTTTTACAATCAATAACTATTCATCTAATTCTTTTACAATCAATAACTATTCATCTAATTCTTTTACAATCAATAACTATTCATCTACTTCTTTTACAATCAATAACTATTCATCTAATTCTTTTACAATCAATAACTATTCATCTAATTCTTTTACAATCAATAACTATTCATCTAATTCTTTTACAATCAATAACTATTCATCTAATTCTTTTACAATCAATAACTATTCATCTAATTCTTTTACAATCAATAACTATTCATCTAATTCTTTTACAATCAATAACTATTCATCTAATTCTTTAACGACAACAATAAGAAGAAAACGATGGACCTAATATCGTACTTATACTTTGAATGAATTAAAAGAAACTTTATACGCATTCAAATGAGTATCAGAATGCAAGAAAACAAAATAAGACCAAGAGACACTCTTCGCAGAACAATCATAAAAAAAGTCTCAGACTATGGGTGTCAACAACAAGTATTTTTTACAAACAGAACTATCACATTGTTCAAATTGGGCAACACTGGGTATGTCCTATACACCGTATATCGGCGCCGAAGGAACAAAGATATATTGACCTTTATTGGTTTGTTTTAAGTCGTAGATTCCTACAAACGTTATTTACAGGGATGCGCCTATTCTCTATATTGTTATTTTGTAAACAGCAAATTTTTGTTTAAATCCTGGTTGTTTGGTCCATTTTGATCTTTCGACAAAACGTGTTTATTATTGGCCGCGCCCAACAACGACATTGTAACTGCATATCGTTTGGTGCATAGATTTATTTGCGCTGCGTAGACGTTCCGTATTCAATTTCGTGACACTAAGCGTATTTCGAATTGAAGGTAACGTATTGTGGCGTTATACTAGTCCGAGACCTATTATTCATGGGGACCTCCTGCAGAATTGCTTTCTTTGGTTGAATACCAAATGTGTATTTTAACGGCAAAATAATTATGTCTGCGACGCCAACTTGGTGCACCGGAAGATCTAAATAGCAATCCACGCCATTTCACCGTTAGTAATTCTCAATTCCCCCCCCCCCACTATTTCTACTTCATTTTGATGACGTAATGAATAGGTCATAGAAAAGATGAGAATATCTAACAATGGAAGTGAGAATACAAAAAAATATTATATTGCCAAGTATTTTTCTTGAGTAATACTAATACCAGTAATATATATATATATATATATATATATATATATATATATATATATATATATATATATATATATACAGGACTTCCTTTGTCTACGAGTCGTCTGGCCCTTATAGGCTCCAAGAACCCTACCTAACGGGACCAAATTTTGCACAGCTACTATTTAGGACATTGACATCTTAACGGCGTTAACAATTTTAAATGTATTCAATTAATTGTTTAATCCAATATATTAATTTTTCGGTTCATTACGGGAAGATGCGTCCACATTTTTTTACGGAACAAACCATACATTATATAATGAAACTACCTTTCGCTAACGGCGCATACAAAGAAGCATCTAGCGATCTGCGCGCAACGCACTGATAGGTCTCTCCTTTTCCGTCCCTTCGAAGACCATGGGGGTCGCTCTTATTGCTTTCCGCGCTGATCGAATGATCAGTAGCCGAAGCTGTATGTTTTGTTTATCTCCGCGTTACGGAAGCTGTATGAAATCAAGCACAATATTAAACAGTTGTAATTTGTAAAGAACATCTCCCGGTAATGTACCAATTTTTCTGTTGAAATACAGGAAACATAGAAAGGAAGAAAGGAAATATAGAAAATAAGAACTACGGGACATAACATGAGAGTTAACGCCAACACTTTTTCCAGTTCCGTGGGAGAGATACCTAAATCTCACTATAACAACCACCATAAACAATTAACACACTATGATAGAACTGAATAATCTTTAAAAGAAAACAATAGTATGCAACATGATTGAAGATATGTACCCCAGAGAAGCATGGATACAATTATATACCGACGGATCAGCAACCAGAGCAGTAAAGAATGGAGGTGTTGGCGTGTACATAAATTATTCAGAAAAAGAAAATGAATCCATACGTTCACCAACTGGAATATTCTGCTCCAACTACTCTGCAGAAGTACAGGCTTTAAACATGGCTGCAGAAATAATTAAAAACACAAGTCAATGCCAGCAGGTGGTATTTCTTACTGATGCTATGTCTGTCCTACAAGTTACTTGAGAGCGATAAATTGCCAGACTTGAAGGAAGCCATGCGAGAAGTTTGCATCCAAAGAAGGGTAATACTACGGTGGATATCATTCCACTATGGCATACCAGGAAATTAAGAGGCAGATAGACTGGCAAAGGATGGAGCAACACAAGAACAAAAAGACCAAGAAATCACCTACCAAGAAAAGAGGACCATCATTACAGCTATCAGGAAAGTCGACCACCCAAAAGACATTCACCGCTATTTCGACAGAGCAGAGCAGGTTATTATCTTCCGCCTCAGAACAGGGAACAACAGATTAAACAGCCACTTAAATAGACTAAGACTGGTCCCATCACCTCTGTGCCCTTGTGGGCAGCAGCACAAACCACTGAACATATCCTGAAAGACTGCACTACACTAAACCATTTAAGAGAAGAACACTGACCCACAGAGATGGATATCTACAGAAAGATGTATGGGAGCACTGAGGAGCTTTCAAATACAACAGCATTTATTAAGAAAACAGGACGTGCTGTGTAGACATGTGAAAATGCGAACGAGAAGAAGAAGAAGAAGAAGAAGAAGAAGGAAACGATAGCCATTTACACCTTTTAGACAGCTGTTAATGACATCGTGAAATCATTTTCGTACGGTAAATGTAAAAATGTAAAATTTCAATAATAATCACAGCAAGAGACATTATTTGTCTCTATAAGTCAATCAATTTCGCAGTAATTAACAAAAGTTATGTAGTTCAATTGGGCACTTTTTTGGTGTGCACTTTTTTGGTGTGCATTTTTTAAAACAGAAAGCAAATTATCACATTTTCATCCATCTTCTGTTAAACAATGTATCGATCAGGCAGACTGTTTCAAAATTACTGTTTATTGTTGCTGTAGGCACCTTCTTGACCTGTTTGTTTGTTTGTTATTGTTACTTTTTGACCGATCCGGAAACCAATGCATTATATTCTTGGTTTGTATCAGTCTTATAAATATTGTTGATATCGAATATGTTTTCAATAATTTACCAACACAAGAAGTGTTAATATATTTGTTAATTTAATAAAACATAGCATATTTAGTCTTTAATGTACTGTAAATATTGTTGCCTGACTATACCACTGGTTATTATGGTAAAGAAACTACTATTACTTTAAAACAAACTTTAAATGTACACAAAATTAAATAATGTTATAGTGAATCTGTCGAAAATCTGTTAATATTGTCCGTGATATTTAACAAGGAAACGATATACTTATATCGGACATGTACATAGAATGAATGAAAACAGATTGCACTAGAAACATTAAAATGGGTACAAAATGGCATAAGAAATTGAGGAAGACCAAGAGAGACTCTTCGCAGAGCAACTAGAAACCGGGCATGACTATGACTCTAAAAAGCACGCAAGAATTACATTCAGTAGCATCATAGTGCTCGAACTGAGGAGCTCTGGTTTTTGCCCTATGCAGTATTGAGTGAGTATAGATAAATAAATATAATTTGTTACTCAATATATTGTCAGATAGACTGGTCATGTGATTACTTTAAATGTTCACCCGTTTAAAAATGTTATTCCTTATATTATAGATGTTATTGCTTTGTTTGCTGTAATCTGCCCTTGTCTGACTGCAGTAGAAGCATCTGTGGGAGGGTTTTAACATTCTGGCATGCAAGTCCGTGGATAAGGGGTGGGGGTACGAGATGTGAAAAATAATGAATTCTCATTAAACGATTTTTGACAGAAATGGAATCAAATGTCTCATGAAAAAAGAGGGAATTAAACACATAAATATGCCTGTTTGTTGAGGTAAGACATCCCTCCCTATTCTAAAGACGCATCCACGGCATTCTCTGTGTCTACTGTTCTCAGTCCATGCCTGACGGAAGGCTTTTATTTGTTGACAAAAAGCGGTTATCAAGTTTGTTATTGTGTCAATTATTTCCAATGTATAGACTGGACGCTTGAAACATGGATGGAGTCCATTGTGACGTCACATATTTGTGAAATTGTGTAGATCTACTTGCTATGGTCGTGTATTATTAGAGAGCTGATATAATTTCCAGACAATAACAGAATACATCACCAATCTCTTGCATTGATACCAAATCTGACTTCTGCCATATGTTCTAACTTCAGCGCTAAAGGAAAATGAATGAGTGATATAATGTCCAGCATCTGTGGTCAGTCGTTGACTATAAATAGGTAATACATTCTATGGGTAACAATTAGATAAATATTGAAGTAATATTGGAGTAATATTGAAGTAATACGGCTATTAATCTAAGATTTCGCAAATTAAAAGTTATGTTCAGTGACAGCAAGAGAGCAACGTTTAGAAAAAGATTTCTCAGTGTACAATCTCCGATTTACGGGATTTCTAGTGTGCAATCTCCAATTTACGGGATTTATCAGTGTACACTCTCCAATTTACAGGATTTCTCAGTGTGCAATCTTCAATTTACGGGATTTATCAGTGTACAATCTCCAATTTACAGGATTTCTCAGTGTGCAATCTTCAATTTACGGGATTTATCAGTGTACAATCTCCAATTTACAGGATTTCTCAGTGTACAATCTCTAATTTACGGGATTTATACGAGATTTAATAATTGAAGTAGGGTATGATTACCCAAGAATGTGAACATTGGTCTCGTTGAAACACGTGGATGATATTATCAGATGACAAGGCATGTGAAATACGTGGATGATATTATCAGATGACAAGGCATGTGAAATACGTGGATGATATTATCAGATGACAAGGAATGTGATATACGTGGATGATATTATCAGATGACAAGGCATGTGAAATACGTGGATGATATTATCAGATGACAAGGCATGTGAAATACGTGCATGATATTATCAGATGACAAGGCATGTGAAATACGTGGATGA
The DNA here is from genome assembly GCA_034231615.1 of Meghimatium bilineatum. NCBI lineage: Eukaryota > Metazoa > Mollusca > Gastropoda > Stylommatophora > Philomycidae > Meghimatium > Meghimatium bilineatum. The sequence goes on from CM067304.1 coordinate 57,951,104, forward strand.
TATTATCAGATGACAAGGCATGTGATATACGTGGATGATATTATCAGATGACAAGGCATGTGAAATACGACTCTGAGTAGAGCAGCATTAATTGCGCTGAACATGAAGAGACACTCAGATTGCACTTGTCATCTTGCATTCTTACTATTTGCAGTCGTGTCGTCTGAATGTGTAAAGCGTATCTTGTGCGTAAAGTTATCTTGCCACTGTCAGAAAGTAAGGTTTACAATTAGAGTAACTTCTCCTATCGTTAATGTGCCTGAATTTTGAATACAAAAGCATTAACATTTAACGGTTCAATCACTTCTGCAGGGGACACTATACTCCAATTTGATTTATTTGTTATTTGCTTACATTCACTTATTCAGGGGACACTATACTATAATTTGATTTATTTTTTATCTGCTTACATTCACTTATTCAGGGGGCACTATACTACAATTTGATTTATCAGTTATCTGTTCACATTCACGTATTCAGGGGGCACTATACTACAATTTGATTTATCAGTTATTTGTTCACATTCACGTATTCAGAGGACACTATACTACAATTTGATTTATCAGTTATCTGTTCACATTCACGTATTCAGGGGACACTATACTACAATTTGATTTATCAGTTATCTGTTCACATTCACGTATTCAGGGGACACTATACTACAATTTGATTTATCAGTTATCTGTTCACATTCACGTATTCAGGGGACACTATACTACAATTTGATTTATCAGTTATCTGTTCCCATTCACGTATTCAGGGGGCACTATACTACAATTTGATTTATCAGTTATCTGTTCACATTCACGTATTCAGGGGGCACTATACTACAATTTGATTTATCAGTTATCTGTTCACATTCACGTATTCAGGGGACACTATACTACAATTTGATTTATCAGTTATCTGTTCACATTCACGTATTCAGGGGACACTATACTACAATTTGATTTCCTAGTTATCTGCTCACATTCCCCATGAATACAACAACAAATGTTTAATATAGCTGTAACAATAGCACGCAATAGAGTGACATGAAAGGGATGACGATACAATTAGAAGTTCGATAGAGATTTAAGAAACAATCTTATCCAATCGTCGAAAGAATTATATTGGATGGCAAGTGAGCACCTCATGCTTCCCATGGATGCAGTATCTGATCATCCGACACAACATCTAGCTCTTACATCTGGATTTAGTTATCTGTAACATATGAAGAGACCACAAACTGGGAGAACTGGAGTCGTCTATATCAATCTACATCCCGCCGGTCCGATCCGTCTGCATAAATTACACGGTCCACCAGTCTGAAAACAAAAATCGTGACTGCTAGCACACGGTGCTGTTAAATAATTAATACAAGTGTTTGTTTCGCGTCATGTCTAGAATTACATGACTTTAATAAATTGAATAAATTTGTTTGCACCTAAATGTAGACTAGGTGACATCCATAAATATTCATACTCTTTGAAATAAATGTAAAAAGTATATAATAATATTAATACGGTTCTATTAATATTGTAATAAAGATCAGGTAAATAAAATATTTTGGACACATTAAAAGACATGACAGCTTATTGAAGACCTTACTTGAGGGTAAAGTTAAAGGGAAGCGAGCAAGAGGTAGACAGAGATACAATTGTGAGAGATGAACATGTTACAGTCTAGCAGAGTGCACCACCAAAACAAGAAACAGGGGATGTTGGAGATCTGTTGCAGCCAACCTTCGTTGCGGAGACGGTACTTGATTATGATGATGGTTAATACGATATTAATACACTCAAAAAGCTCCCCCCCCCTTTTTGCACTCCTTAAAAACACAAAGAAATGAAAGTGTTAAGATTTAATAAGTTTTGTAACAGTAATGAAAGTGTTAAGATTTAATAAGGTTCTGGATTCTCTCAGAGAGCCCACAATTCTCTCCTTGCGGTTACGGGTGACATTTGTTATTAGTAGTTTGTTTTCCGTCCGGCCCGCGACCAAACTTTGTCGTTAGATCGAATACATCTAGCCTTCGGACCATAACGGGTTGCCGACTTCTGGTCTAGAGTGAGGTTAAAGTTTAACTTCTAACTTTAATGTAAATGTATTTGAATCCAAACCCATTATCAGCTACAGTTTCATCACTGGCGTGGGGGATTATATGTCAGAATTTGAGTTTTTAGTTATGTCATTACACCCCAGAGACATACACCAAGTCTGATACTTTTGTCACCATAGTATGAGACGGGTGGCTATTGCTGTATTAAATTAATTCAATATTTTCTGTAGAAGATTTCATTTATTTATGCATCATATATATATATATATATATAAGCCTATATGATATTCATATAAGTCTATATGATTATATAAGCGTATATATGATATCTATATAAGCCTATATGATATCTATATAAGCCTATATGATATGTAAGCCCATATGATATCTATATAAATTATTGATTGAGAGCTAATTGGTCATGAACGTATTTGTGGATCGAGTTTTTCGCCATTAAGTTACTTAACAGCACACCAACATCAAATTTTAATCATGTAACTACTACACCTGATGTAAATATGTTACACCCGGTATCAAGTAATAATTTAACGGTTATACCCCGTATCATGTAATCTTCTAACTGTTACAACCGGTATCAAGTAATCCTCTAACTGTTACAACCGGAATCAAGTAATCCTCTAATTGTTACACCCGGTATCAAATAATCCTCTAGCTGTTACACCCGGTATCAAGTAAACCTCTAACTGTTACACCCGGTATCAAGTAATCATCTAACTGTTACACCAGGTATCAAGAAATCCTCTAATTGTTACACCAGGTATCAAGTAATCCTCTAGCTGTTACACCCGGTATCAAGTAAACCTCTAACTGTTACACCAGGTATCAAGTAATCCTCTAACTGTTACACCCGGTATCAAGTAATCCTCTAACTGTTATACCCGGTATCAAGTAATCCTCTAGCTGTTACACCTGATGGCCAGTGCTGACAATAATTTCATCACTCCTCTCTTGTTATATAAAGTTGAAAGAATATATAATAAAACTCATATATTTATATTTATTCATGGCAACGCCGTGTCTTACAGCTAGGATGTGAATGTCGTTAATTATATGTTCATTCCCCGCTGCAGATAAGATATCGCTAGATGTTTACCTAGAGGGTTACTTAGAGCTTTACCTAGAAGTTTACTTATATGTTTACCTGAAGGTTTCCATAGAGGTTTACCTAGAGGTTTACATAGAGGTTTGTATAGAGCTTTACTAATATAAGCTAATCATCTCGTCGTCTTAGCGACATTTTAAATGATTATCTTCAGGGAATACCATTCAGTAGATTGGGAGAGAGGGAGGATAGCCACCTATTATCTTCAGGGATTTGGAGAGAGCGGATAGCCACTTTTGCCAGTTTTCTGATTCATCTTCTTCTGAGTTTGTTTTCAAACTCCACCAGTAGCAGAATGTAGTTTGTGCTATGGTTTACCTCTTAGCGGCAGTATCTGTGCCTTTCGGCTTGACACACCCGACTTCAAAATGATTTCTGTGTAACGTTGACCTTATATAAAACTGAACAACCACCTCCACTCTACAGCATATTTAGTCGCCTCTTAAATATGCATGGAAGGTAAATAGTGTTTCTCTGCCTTTGCTCCCTTTTCATGACTCGGCACATGCGGACTCCTTTTAGATCTAAGTGTTATGTTCTAATTTCCTAAGTTGAAGTAGGGAATTGAACCTCGCAACTACCCCCCACCCTCCTCTCACCATTATCTACGACCATGTGTCCATTATTAAAACAATCATTTGGAATATTTATAAATTATCTGGACTCTTGACCACATTGGATCTAAGAAATGAACATGAAAAATGAGATGGGATCTAAATATAGTCTTCAGATTAATGTATTGAAGGTTACAAGCGACACTTCATTTTCCTTCCTGGGAAACGTAGACGCCCTCAGTTTTTTTTCCCTCTGTATCTTTACAATTGTTTATATTCTAGTGGAATTTATCTTATTGTTTATATGAATTGAATTAATCATTTTTCATCTTATTGCAACTGCCAAAGAATAAGAAGCCAACAACTAAAGCGATGAAGGTAGAAGTTACCCGACGAATGCGGATGTGTCGGGCCATTGGCGCAAAAAACGGCGAAACTACACATTTCAATTCTCTGGACTACATCCCGCTTGAAATCTAGTAGGACCATTGTCCTGCTACAAGAGAATTCAGCAGGAGTTTGAGAATGAACGCTGAAGAAGAAAAAAAAAACAAATAATTATCTTTTTCTAACTAGGCAAAAAGAATAAGAAGCCAACAAATAAAGCAATGACAGTAGAAGGTACCCCATTTCAAAACAAATCAATGCTTCTGACCCATTAGGCAACCCATATCATCGCTCCTGACAACTAGGCAAAACATATCATCGCACATGACAACTAGGCAAAACATGTCATCGCACATGACAACTAGGCAAAACATATCATTGTTTCTGACAACTAGGCAAACATTGTTTCTGACAACTAGGCAAAACATGTCATCGCTCCTGACAACTAGGCAAAACATACCATCGCACATGACAACTAGGCAAAACATATCATCGCACATGACAACTAGGCAAAACATATCATCGCACATGACAACTAGGCAAAACATATCATCGCACATGACAACTAGGCAAAACTTGGTGGAAGATAGTTTTACATGAAGAATAGCCCTGTGTAGCTCTGCTAAGACATTTAAGAACTGAATAATACGAAGAGTAGGAGAACGAAGGAATAGCTGCATGGAACAACAGTTCAACGATTTTGTGTTACCATGATTTTTCTGCGATTTATCAAATCGATGAAAGATTTAGCCATGAGAAGGCCCATTTGACTCGTGTCCACTCAATTTGAATTGATAACATAATTGTTCAATATCGTCTGTCTGACAAATATCCGTTATTGATTTAAATAAGGCATATTTTGGCAGGAAAATATCTGATCGACCCTATCGAAGTTGAGGCGGAAATGTTTTTCAGATCGCAACGACTCCCGGTCGACCCAGCCTTGGCTGGGTATCGGATTAATCCGGGAAGTAAAGACTGCGAGGGAGAGAATATGACTACCGTCCTCATGTAGCAGAGCCACTGAAATGTGAGATGGCTAACATCTCACACCACTAAAGGATCAACTATTTTCGATTACTCCTAATTAGATAGGATCAATTGTTTTCGATTATCTCCTACTTCTCGTAGATAGGATCAACTGTTTTCGATTACTCCTACTTCGATAGGATGTTTTCGATTATGTCTGCGCGTTCTTTTGGTTGGTGCTGTCAAGCGACACAAAACATGTACATAGTGACCAACAGAAAACACTACAATAATCAAAATCATCCCTATGAAGGCTTATTGTGATTCTGGTCATATGTCTATCGATAGCGACGGGCCAATCAATACATAATTGTTTAGATAGATGCATGCTGGCATTTCACAAGAGGAAAACATCGCTATGTACCTTATCGGTTGTAAAATGGATGATGGGCTTATCGGTGGTAAAATGGATGATGGGCTTATCGGTGGTACAGTGGATGATGGGCGAATAACCGGTGGTAAATTGGAATGTGTGTATCAATGTCGTAAATCAAACTTGAATCAATTAGCTTATGGTTCGAAAGCAGATCGTCCACTTTGTACTTCTTCTTCAGCGTTCATTCTCAAACCCCTGCAGATTGGCAGGATATAGTCTAGAGAACAGAATGCGTTGTGTCAAGGTTTATGATTTAGCTGATATCTGGGTATTTCGTCCTGCCACATCCGACTTCAGCCTGATATTGTACAATCATATTATTTGTACGTATTAGTTGTGTTTAAAATTCAATATTAGCTGAACAGCAATGTCCTCGCCTATAATGCTATGAAGGTGATACAGAGCACGTCTGTAACGGCCAAGGTACCGAGTTATATCCCTGCCACAGGCATTTGAACATCCGGACCGATCAAAAAGCAATGGCAAACTACTAAAAGTATTTTTATTGCCTAAAAAATCACTACAGGCAAACAATGCTGGGTTGTTGGTTACGTCCTGAATAGAATACGCTACCAATTTTTATATAGAGCTGATGCTTGAATTCGGAGCAAAAACTAGCGACACTATTATCCACCATGCAAATAGTAAGAGGCGACAAAGGAGGCTTTTAATAGTGAAGTTATTACTCCTTCCAATATAGGGCCAAAGGGATCCAAAATAAACCATGCTGACGTCGGATGTGTAGGGCTGAAATGCGCAGATATCGTAGATAAACAGAAAAAAACAAAGTCTTCATCAGGATGTATAAAAATATATTTACAACAAACTGGAAACGGCTCTACATGATATTAACAACTGAATTCAGAGTGATTGACCAGCATATCATCGGAGAGTAATGAAATAAGAATTTAAAATAAAATAATAAGTAAAAAAAAGTGATGAATATCTCCACCAAAGGAAGAATTACAGACACATAAAAATGGGGAACGTGGCATATGAAAAAGAGAGAACACAGTTCGTTTTGTTTACATACAAAATTAACAAAATAAAAAACAAAAGAAAGTAGGCAGAGGATCAAACAATACTGATATTGAAGAACAGATGGTCCTCTCAAAAGACGTAGAAGTCACGTCCATTCAAGTGAGAGATAAAAGTTATCTTTAACAGGAAGCTGTGTCGTCTCAGATTGGTGACATCACAAGATAAAAAGTCCCCGGAACCAGGAAGCCGCTTAGCTAAGATTGGGGACAGCATACCTTAGATTGATTAAATTCACAAGTGAATAATGTGAACAACAAAAATAAATTTAACAATTTGTATTGGAAACTATGTGTTAGGAAAGTGGACTAAACGTTACGAAATATCCCTATTGTAGTGGATAGTGCTCTAGCTTCCTAGTCGGTTGATCCATGGTTCGAATTCGAGTACGACTGGAAACTATTTTTAAAATCGTCAACTGCTGTTCGGTCGGTCTAGTCTAAAAAAATGTGTGATAATTTTTGAGATAGTCATGACGGCGGTCGTGATACTGACCACAACATCCCTAGATATTTCGTTGCTCAATGAAAAATGCGGGTCTAGCACCGTATGCCCCAATACGACCCATGGTGTGGAATATATACTTCAATTTCTTGGTTAAAATTTATTACATTAGTGATAGAGAAATGAACATTGTAAGTTTTCGTCGGTGGGTTGTCTGACAACATGGTCAAACATTAGCGGAGTTGTTCAATTTGCAACAGTGGTGTAGCGTTAATAGACGCAAAAATGCTTGGAGTCCACTCTCCCTGATTAAACATCTTGTAGTACAGATTACATAAGGAAGAGAAACTACCTGTTGACATTGGCTTGTTGCGTTTTTAATTATTTCTGCAGCACGTGCACACAAAAGTATAGCTATTTACTATAAACATTACATAAATATAAGGTAAAGGTAGGTCCCATGGCAGCAACCTGCCGTCGGGGATGAAGATAACTCTTCATGTACTATGCCGCAGCCACTATTAGGTGGGGTGGCCAGTTCCCTTCCTTGCTATACATAAAGACAATCGTAGGTTTCTTATTTTTGGAAAGTTATGTGTTCTTGACGCTAAATTGTTTTATCGTACGTATCCCTTCAGAGCGGAAATGTTTATTGGCTGCTTAAGACCTGACCTTTGATCTTGTAATATCAATTGTATTGTGCTTTCAGACGCTGGCTTCCGACAAATCATACGCTAGAAATAATTTACGACGATATTTGTCTCAGAACTGAAACAGAAATTCCCTTTCTGTACTGAACATTTTCGAAGAAAAGAAGAAGTGACGCATGGAGCTGTAATACAAGATTAAATATGGTATTATTTTTAAAACTATATAGTTAAAATTTTGTATAGTGCCGTAAATATGTGTACTGCTGGAAAAAAGCGGGGGGGGGGGGATCCTTCCTAATTACTAAAAAAAGGTCGCTCGGCGCTACCATTTTAAAAATTCACCATACGCCACTGATTAGCAGTAGTGTTGACTGACCCATCTTATTGACCAAAGGCAACGAAAACCCACTCTGAAGGATGTGTCGGACCGAAAGGCGCAGAGGTCACAGCTAAATTGTAAACCATGACACATTGAATTATATTTTCCGAGCTACCGCAACAATAGTGTGAGAACGAGCTTGGAAGAAATGAAACCGTTAAAACAAGATTGTCTGTGAGCTGCCAGGGCTCGGTTGAAGAAATGAACCCGTTAAAACAAGATTGTCTGTAAGCTGCCAGGGCTCGATTGAAGAAATGACACCGTTAAAACAATATTGTCTGTGAGCTGCCAGGGCTCGATTAAAGGAGTAAATAACAACAATATTATGTTGTACGAGACGACCGAGAAGATTAAATTGTTTCCTATTAACTATTGACTGTTGGCTATTGGCTGATGACTATTGCCTGTTGACTATTTACTGTTGACTATTGACTGTTGACTATTGACTGTTGACTATTCCGTCCTATAAAATATTAAGGTGATCAACAATGTCATTCCGATGTTGGAAGTGTCATTCCTAAGAGTCAATATATTCACAAAATTGTAAATCCCGACCATACTTTGTTGTGGAGATGTAGAGAATGGTCATGCTTTGTTGTGGAGATGTAGAGAATGGTCATGCTTTGTTGTGGAGATGTAGAGAATGGTCATGCTTTGTTATGGAGATGTACAGATCGTGTCTATACAGTTGAAAATTCCAGTCCTGCTTTGTTGTGGGATGTATAGAGCAGCAATGCATTTTTGTGGAGATGTACATAGCGGCAATGCTTTGTTGTGGAGATGTGCAGAGATGGTCTGTAAGGTTGTAAATCCCGTTGATGTTCTGTTCTAGAGATTTACAGAACGTGTCTTTAAAGATGTATATTCTGGTCATGCATTATTGTGGAGATGTACAGAAAATGTCTGTAAAGTTGTAAATCCGGTCATGTTTTGTTGTGGAGATGTACAGAAAATGTCTGTAAAGTTGTAAATCCGGTCATGTTTTGTTGTGGAGATGTACAGAAAATGTCTGCAAAGTTACAAATCCAGTCATGTTTTGTTGTGGAGATGTACAGAAAATGTCTGTAAAGTTGTAAATCCGGTCATGTTTTGTTGTGGAGATGTACAGAAAATGTCTGCAAAGTTACAAATCCGGTCATGTTTTGTTGTGGAGATGTACAGAAAATGTCTGTAAAGTTGTAATTCCGGTCATATTTTGTTGCGTCTCTGCCATATTACATGCTTCAGCCTGTTCTTCCTGTAATTTTTGGAGTGCATTGTCCAATATGGTGGTAGATAATTCTTCCTCACTCCTCTTGGTATTGTCTCATTAGTTGCCTTAAGTATTCCTTTATTAAACTCCAAGACAATTGTGTTGATATCTCTGCCTGATACATGTATGTATTTTGTGAGCAGGTTTGATGTATTTATAGATGTGCTAGTTTGCCTTCTGGTAGTTCTATGGTTGCTTAATTGATCTTGTAATTATTGTTTTGTTCACCTGGACGATGACTGGACGATGATTACTGCCACCGAATTGTTGACCTATTGTTCTTACCACTATTCCAGCCACTTCTGGGACTCAGAATTTCAGGCCTGTGGTGGTGGTGCTGTGCCATATTATTGAGTAGAAAGTTGGTAGATCCTTGAATTATCGAGAAGGATTAGGTTGTTGTCGTCATCTTGCCAACTTTCTATCGAGTCTTTCCTTCTGTCTAAAATATTGTACCCCCAGCTTTGAGATTGGCTGTTACAGTTTCGCAATGCCAGATAGGGTATGTTTGGGATGCTAATACTAATTACCTCTGAAATACGTATAAGGAGAAGTCTTTGTACAGACACTGAACCATTAACGCATGTAAATTGCAAACTTTCGTATAGACACTGAACCATTAATGCATATAAATGGCAAACCTTGGTATAAGCACTGAACCATTAACGCATATAAATGGCAGACCTTGGTATAGCCACAGAACCATTAACGCATATAAGGAGCAAACTTGGCAGAGACACTGAACCACTAACGTATATAATAAGCAAACCTTTGCATAGATCCACACTAATCACACTAAAAGAAGTACATTTAGCATGCATAAAAGACAAACTTTGCCATAGACTGCAGTCGCGGTTAAGCTTGGACTATAAATATAACAGTGGCAAAGAAAACTGTTGCCTTTGAATTTAGATGGTACAGAAAAATGTTGTATATACCATGGGACAGCAAAGAAAACAAACAAAGAAGTAATGCAATAATGAAGTGTCGAAGAGGGCTGGTTCCTAAATAACATAATAACAAGAAAGGTAAACTTTGTTTTGGTAATCTAAAGAGACGTAACAGCACGGAAATACTAATAGCAGAAGGCAGAGTAAATGGCAGCAGAGGAAGAGGCCATCGAAGACGGCGATGGAAAAATAGTATATCTGTTTAAACATGTCGTTTGAGGATGCAGGTCAAATCGCCCAGGATCGCGAGGTATTCAGAAAGTCTAGAAAAAGGACTACGTTCTGGAAAGAATACATCCCACTATGATAATGATTGTAATGCTATACAATTCAAGCAATACAAACACACGTTAATTATAATCAAAATGTCTCTTTAGTGGGACTGATTTCGTGTGAGAGTTCCTAGACGAAATAGAACCTCTGAACAGCAAACAGTAAATACACAAGGCAATAAATGCAATCTATCAACCTATCACTAATCTATTGAAACATCTGTGCGAGATTGATTCCAAAGTCATTTATCCAGAAAAATAAAATATGGCAATGCTTGTAAGTTCTTGATCTTAGCAATTATTGGGACTTAGACTCTCCCTAGTGGCACTTAGTGGAGTTTGTTTCCATTTTTAGAAGAATCACAGTCCTAATATTGTCACAAGATAACAACAATCAGTGCTAGGAACAGACCATATGGTGACACTCAGATAAAAGGATGATAAGTCCATACTGTGTTGTAAATATTGGCAATATACTGGACTTGTAAATCTAGAGTATTCAATCTTAGACCAGACATTGTGTGTGTATATGTATATTAACAGGAGCCGCGTAATGCAGTGGTTAGCGCACTGGCTTCGCATATGAGTGGTCCTGGGTTCATTCCCCTAGTGAGGGAAATATTTTACATATCGCAACGGCTCCCGGTCGATCCAGCCTTAAATGGGTACCGGATAAATCCGGGAAGTTTAGACTGCGAGGGAGAGGGGATGGTTACCGCCCTCATTTGCAGAGTCTCTGAAACGTGAGATCGCTAACATCTCACACCCCTACGACATTAATAAATGCTGTGGGTTACTTTCCATGTACTATATATATATATATATATATATATATATATATATATATATATATATATATATATATATATTTATGTATATTTGATGCTGAAATAATCTCGTTAGCTGTGGGTAAGTACCTCATAGTTCTGACAAAAGCAGATGTCTTCATCAGCTGAGCAACCGAGGTGCTACTTGAAATCGTATATGGTTGACTATCTCAAAGACGTGGTTGTATTAGCGGGGTTATGGAATCAGTTTTAGTCCCCGGAGGGAGGCATTCCAGTGCAGCAGTACCCCATGATTATCAGGGACGTAGTATATAGTTCTGGAAAAAAATAGTTTTTTTTTAGATCTGTTGATTAATCCGCACCTTGCATTTAGCTGCAATCTATGAGTATTCTATAAAATTATTGTCTGCAATAAAAGGACAAAGGCGCAATGTGTGTTACGCTGAATTTCTTTGTGATCTATGGGGATCCTTGGACACAAAAATGAGTAAGAAATCGAGACAAGGCACATCAAGACACGCATGTGTAAGTACTATCTGTTTCCACACCTGACAAGCTGTGGAATTTACAACTTCGCATCGCTCAATGTTCTGTACTCTCCTCCTACGATATGCTGAAAGAAAAAGGCAGCGGTCCTTATCTTTTCATTATGAGCAAGACATGTTGGCCCCAGTTGCCACATAATATGCGCTTCAGAGCACACTTGGAGCAAAAGATACAAGATGAAAAGAGGGGGGGGGGAACCACCTAGATCTTTTTACCTAAATTATTATCACCTAGATCTTTCCACCTAGATTATTATCACCTAGATTATTATCACCTAGATTATTATCACTTAGATAAGAACAATCACGTAGACTAGAAAAATTCATTTGACACGACAGAAAAAAAGATACTGCAAAGGAAACTAGATAAAATCACAAAGAAAGATAAAACAGTTAAAGATACAAATAAATTAGTAGTAAAAATAAATAATTAGTTCAAGCCATAGCCATTATTTCATAATGTTTTGGCTGTAGTGATTTTGTAAGCAACATGAATACGTTCAGTAGTTTGTCATTGCTTTCTGAACGGTCCTGATGCACAACTGTCTGAGGCGGAATTCGAATACAGTACCTTGATCGTCACAAACGTGCTCTGTACTACGCCCTCACAGACCCGCCTTGTACCACGTCGTCACGGACCAGTTCTGTAACACCACGACACAGACCAGCTCTGTACCACGCCGTCACAGACCATCTCTGTACCACCACGACACAGATCAGCTCTATACTACACCATCACAGACCATCTCTGTACCACCACGACACAGACCAGCTCTGTACTACACCATCACAGACCATCTCTGCATCATGCCGTCACAGACCATCTCTGTATCACGCTGTCACAGACCAGCTCTGTCCACGCCGTCACAGGCCCACTCTGTACAACCCCGCCACAGCAGCCGTACACTATAAGATTCGAATAATTATACAGTCGTGTCGACGTATCGGAGACCATCAGTCAGAAGTTGCGTACTTTTCCTTTTTCCTGTGATTTTGTTAATTGATGACCCTGTATACTTTTTAGTGATACCCGTGTATACATTTTATTGATGACCCTGTATACGTTTATTCTGACCCTGTATACGTTTTATTGATGACCGTGTTTACTTTTTATGGATGACCGTGTATACTTTTTATGTCCACAGCCAATGAACATCACAAGAAAATTAAATTACGTCATTTTAGAAAGATGATTCCCACTGAACCAATAGGTCATATATTGACGATTGTTTATGTTTGGGCAGTATTGTGGAGGGACATGATCTGAAGTGTTTTATCGCCCCTAGGAGGGTCTGGGGTTAAATGCATATTAATTTTGAGAAAATTATGTTCAGAAATATGTTTAAAAGAAAATAGTAAAGCTTAAATTTCTAACATAGTAAATAAAATTAAAAAAATTATCAATGCATTAATATTTAATTTTGTAAGTGTACTCAAGCACTTGTTACACAGAAAAATAATGAATTCTACAAATTGCATGAAATGTACAAAATTATTGACAAAAAACAACAAGAAAATCATTAGCATGAATCAAAAATTAATACAGAGAAAAAAAAATCCGTATAATTAGGTAAAGGAAAGGAACACTAGAATAGTGCTTTATATGTAAAGTGTTGCATATCACCCAATAAAATGCGATTGGATATTCAGCCGACTCGTGGACCTATACAGATGTATAGCATCTTACATGTTGTTGTAGTTTGTTTTTTTGTGAACCCCAGAAATTGCGAGCGATTAGCTCTTTATATGTGCCTTCATCCTATATGTGCCTTCATTCTATATGTGTCTTCATTCTGTACGTGCTTTCATCCTATATGTGCCTTCATTCATTACGTGCCTTCATTCTATACGTGCCTTCATTCTATATATGCCTTCCTTCTATACGTGCCTTAACCCTATATGTGGCTTCATCATATATGTGCATTTATCCTATATGTGTATTTATCCTATATGTGCCATCATTCTATATGTACATTCATCCTATACATGCCTTCATCCTATATGTGACGTCATCCTATATGTGCCTTTATCCTATATGTGCTTTCATTCTATACGTGCCTTCATCCTATATGTGCTTTCATCCTATATATGCCTTCATTCTATATGTGCTTTCATCCTATATGTGCCTTCATCCTATATGTGCCTTCATTCTATATGTGACTTCATCCTATATGTGCTTTCATCCTATATGCAAATTTATTCTGTATGTTCCTTCATTCTATAATTGGAAGCTAATGAAATGTAGCATTTTCCTCTAATCAACTTTCAGAGAACTCATCTACCCGTGACGCCGCAGGGCAAACAAGGACCACAAGGTATAGCTAGATAAATAGAACTTTCAACTTCTTAAATATATGTATCTTTAAGGAAACCATGAATAATTTCTAATTGTTACAAACATATAATTGTCCGTACGTTATGTCCTTATAAAACATTAGACACAACTATCACCATAATCCGGTGCCGTGCCGCCCGGTTTAGTCGTGTATTTCCACATTTCTCTCTTTCCAGTATTTTTTATCAGGTTGGCTGTTGACTCTTTGCCATATCACGATAAAAAAAAAAAAAAAAAAAAAACTGGCTCATATTTATCACTCTGCCGTCCTCGGTCTCTCGTGACTTAATGGATTTTCTCGTTGTAAATGTTTTCGCCAGTCCACCCCCGTCTATGTTTAATAAAGTTCAATAAAGAATGAATCGTGTCTCTTATTAAATGATCTTGCATTTAACCCTTTCAACATCATCTCGTTTACATGAGTGTCTAGTCTTTTTATATTTTAAAAGTGTTTTTGTGCTATTTTATTAGGTCTTTTCCTAATACTTTCGTTAGCAAATACCTGGAAATTAATAGCATCTAGGTGGGTATATGAGTCTACGTCGATAGCAACGCAAGATATCAGTATGAAGTCAAGCATACGCAAAAATTGGTTAGCTTCGAGCTTGGTGAACATCGTGTAGGCATGGGAAGCAGTTCTCTCGTATGGATGACTTACTATACTAGCGATATGGTTACAGACATCCACCGTTAAGTGCGAGTGATAAAAACACTGAACATTTTCGTTACTAACGCCGCTTTCGTATATGTCGTGCCATTGGCGCAATTAAAACGACAACACCATGCATTACCAAATAGATGCAACAAAACATACTGGATCCTAGGACAGATGAAATGTATTTTCAAGAACAAAAATGTTAACATAGAGATTAAAGTTGCATTATGCAAGACTATTGTTATCCCATCAATGTGCTCTGAAGAATGAAGTAGATTAATGGTTCTCTATTTCGTTTAACTCATGGCCCCCACATTAGGACACATTTCTATCCATGCTTCCATTAGACCTAAACAAAGCCTGTCAATTTTCTTTACGACTTAAGTGCTGAAATCGTATGTGTCAGGTAGAAAGGCGCAGATATCTCAGCTAAACTATAAATCATGATACAGAGAGCCTATTCCGTTCTTCGGATTGCATCCTGTTAATGTGCAGGATTGTGAGAACGAGCATAAAAGAAACGGAGTAACCTATATCTTATTAAGTATCGTCCAAATATTTCCACATCAGCAGACCCTCTCCGACCGTAGACGAGACTGTGACAATAAAAATTTTCATATTTGCGTTTCCTTGTTCCCTAGAAAAACGTTGCGACCATAGGCGGTAGTGATATGACTACATTAAGAACCACTAAAAGAAATAATCCCACGCCAACTCATCTTAGTCGCCTTTTACTACTAGCATATCAGACAATATTGCTAATATTCCTTGCTTCCATTTCTGACCACACAAGCGCACAGACGGAGTGGGAAGGAGGAAGGTTTCTAAGTAATTATATTCCCACTTCCCGTAATCCCATTTCTCCGTCTTTTTTTGAAAATGTATCCACGGCAAGCGACCGGTTCTTCTGTACCACTGTCTTATTGCTGCGCATATCCGGTATTAAAGTCAGTCACCTGTGGGATATAGCGGGACATCGATTGGGAATGGCACAACTATCAAACGATTGGAAAAAATGTCCCTCTTCTAACAAGAAAGCTCTCTCTCTTTCTCTTTAAACATTTCCTTATTTAGTAGAGGGGGCGAGGGGGGAAAAGAAGAGAGGCTGGCGCAATCTAACTACATGAAAAACACATTTACTGTTCACAGAAAGAAGAAGTAAAATAAATATGATAGACAGCATACGAGAATAGACATTGTGATTTGACATAAGCGAGTCTTAGAGTGAAATCAAGGGAAATAAAATAATGCATTAAGTGGATGGGGCGATATCAGGGATATGGCAAAGCATGAGAGTTGATGTTTGTCAATGAGTGTTGTTTTTGGCATATGTTGAAAGCTGGTCAGTTTTATAGCTTATAGTTGTGAATATTTGTGGTGGAGCGATGGTGGCGAAAGTGGGGGTAATTCATGATGGTAATTCGAATGTAAGTTAATGTAGCGGAATAGTTTGTGAAGTTTTTGTAGAATTAGATTAAAGTTGGTTATTGTGATGCCAGGGAAATGGGGGTAATCATTGTTTTATCGGGGACGTGGGGGGGGGGGGGGAGGACTGGTCACTGTGATGCCGGGGACAGTGGGCTGGTCCAAGCAATGACAGGGACATGAGGGTTTGTCATTTGTGATGCCTATAACACTAGATTAGTCATTGTCATGCTGGGAACATGGGAGCTGGTTATTGTAATGCCAGCGACGTGGTGGCTGGTTATTGTAATGCCAGGGACGTGGCGGCTGGTTATTGAAATGCCATGGACGTGGCGGCTGGTTATTGTAATGCCAGGGACGTGGCGGCTGGTTATTGTAATGCCAGGGACGTGGCGGCTGGTTATTGTAATGCCAGGGACGTGGCGGCTGGTTATTGTAATGCCAGGGACGTGGCGGCTGGTTATTGTGATGCCAGGGAGATGGCGGCTGGTTATTGTAATGCCGGGGACGTGGCGGCTGGCTATTGAAATGCCGGATATTCAGGTGAAACAAGAACAGTAACACTGTTTTTTGCATATATTTTGTAATAAGTGTCTTATGAGAGTTAAGGGTGGGCTGAGAAAAATAAAAATAAATCATATGTACTTAAAGTGGGGTCCTCTCAGTCGGTATACCGAGACAGAGACGTGATTTTTGCTGGTCACTATATATGTGGAGTCGATTTCCAAAAATAGCCACAGCCGACCAACTAAATTCACGGAAATAATCAATATCAGCTTTAATGTCATGTTTACTTTTCTGTACACCGGTCTTTATACGGACGCAGGTCATGACGAAGACTTTATAAAATATTATGAACCTTTACATTTACAATATCAGGAGAAATAGACAAACAATATTGTTGTTATTTTGTTGTTTATCAGGAACATATTAGCACTACATGTTCAATAACAGTTATTGTTTACTCTCAATACACTCTGTTAACACACAGATATTGTTTACTATCAATACACTGTTAACACACAGATATGTATTCCTGAACATATTCAAATGTAAAATATTTTATGCGTTCACGTCGGAAAAATAAAATATTTATAGAGGATCCGTTGCGGCAGATTTTTTAAGAACTGTTGCAATAAAGGATAAATTTACCTGAAAGTGTAATAGTGTAGTGCAAATAGATTGAGTAAATAGGATTATATATTACAGACGAGCTTATCGCTCGTGTGGCAACCCTGGTCTGAACTTTTAGTTAGATTGCAAAATATGGCCATTATGTTCGTTTTAGGCTTCCCGGAAGATGCGACAAAGGAAGGTTCATAGATTGGGGAACTTTCTGTCACAAGTGAATAATCAGCGTGGAGAAACATGAAGAATAGATGCAGTTGAAGATATGACTAGAAGATCAATACGATGGAATTCATACAATAAAAGGAAACAGAGAGAAGATCAATACGATGGAATTCATACAATAAAAGGAAACAGAGAGATCTAAGATTATATGGAGATGAGAGACCACGAAGAACTTGACCGAGATGGGAATCACGTGAAATGAGTCTGCGAGCATATCCACGAATGGAGACATAGAGAGAGAAATGGAACATTCTTATCCGTGGCTTATGCACCCGACGGTGTGCAAAGATTCTATAGGGGCGAATGACTTGCTTGATTGAGTGTAAACCATAACAAAGCATTTCATTCTCAAAACTAAATCCTGTTTAACCAGAAAAAAATGACAATAAACACAAAAGAAGATAAAATCAGAAACAGTTGATGACCTGAGGAATGTGCATAGACACAACAATGTAGAAAGATAATAATAATAATACCAAACTGAATGATGTAGATTTCTAATCAATTCCAAAATATTCTTCTAGAATACAGGTTCTAATCACGTTGAACGTTGATTCGAAAGTGAATGGCGAAGGGATTTCTGTGGGTCTAATACAGTCTAAAAACGATGTGAAATAACCCAGTGAACTAAAGAAAAACGATGTGAAATAAAACATTCAACTAAAGATAATGATGTGAAATAAAACATTCAACTAAAGATAAATGATGTGAAATAAAACAGTCAAATAAAGAAAAATTGATGTGAAATAAAACATTAAAATTAAAGAGAAATTATGTGAAATAAAAGGTCATTTTTATCCGTATTTTACTGTTTGAAAACATGTTTTCTCTCCTACGTTCGATCAAACTCCTGTAGATTAGCAGGATGTAGATCATAGAACAGAATGAATTGTATCATGGTTTACAGCCTGGCTGTGATATCTGCGTGGCCTGACAAATCCTACTTCAACATGTCTTCTGGGTCTCTTATGGGATGGGCCACAGAGCTCTACCACCAATAGCTCCTTAGTCTCCTCTGACGACGTGCATGGCAGATACGAGTATTACTTTTCTTTGCTTCCTTCTCAGGCCTCAGCAACACACACACACCGGTTTGAACAATTTTAAAATATTTAATCTAACTGAATTTTCAACAGATAAAATTAATTTGTTTGATGATTAAATACTCCATTTGCCAAGCACGACCTTTTTTTAACCTAAGCCCCGAGTCTAATTTGGTTATATTAGGCCGTGTTGACCTTTATCTTTATTTTACCTTATGGTTTGAGGCAAAAGTGAAGCGACACATAGTTTCATGAACGTAGAAAAAAAAATTCACAGTAGAAAATGTCACGGTAAAAAAGTCACAGGAAAAAACAAAACAAAATACTAATAGGTAAAAGGTCACAATACAAAAAACAAACACGGAAAAAACATAACCCAAAAAAATAAAAGATACAGTTCTTTCTTTGCGTTATTATTTAGTTGCTGGGGCCGAAAGGGAAGTAAATAATAGACACACTGTAACATTTCCTGCATATTACAAGAAGCGACATAGAAAGTTTAAAAAAAAATCGAATTGGTTCTCTCGTCTCACAAAAAGGGTCTGAACTCCTTAAGAGATATAGCAAGCGAGAGTGAGACTAGTGTGGATGATGATTTCTTTCAACGGTCAGGATTAACGATCGGGGTTTGAAATGCGGTGTTGCTGGAAGTGAACATTTTGGAGGGCGCTAAGGAATGATGGTCAACCAGCATAGGACCGGTACTGTCATTAGAAGTGTAATGGCAGATACACTCAAGGAGAGATCCGAGCAACTATGTACGTGTCCAGTTTCCAGTGATGATCCGACGACTAGCCAACAAACCTACCAACCAACCAACTAACAAATAACTAACTAACTAACTAACTAACTAACTAACTAACTAACTAACTAACTAACTAACTAACTAACTAACTAACTAACTAACTAACTAACTAACTAACTAACAAAAAGGGCCAAAGTGTCTCACAAGAAATGTTGAAATCGTATGTGTCAGGTCGAAAGGGGCAAATATCCGCAGCCAATCTTTTACCCAGGAACAACGCATTCCGTTCTCTGGACTGAAACCTGCTAATATGCAGGGATTTACTGGAGAAGTATGAAAAGTAAACTGTACCTGATTCTATCCGAGCCTGAAGCGCCATCACATGTATTCTTAATAGCGAGTTGCACTTCACAACATCTGCAAGCCAGTCTTCATTGGCCATGATATCTGTGATGGATGTCAGGGTACCCATCATTGATCAGAAGAGACACAGTCATAAATGCAGCAGTTCCTGCATATACAGTTTATACATGTTTTCAGAATAAAGAGGAATCTGTAGGTGAAGCGATAAACCTTGAAGATGCGTACAATTGAGTTAGTCACACCCATCTTGTCGACATGTTAAGGGAACACAATATCCATCCCTGGATCACACGCTGGATAGTAAATGTGATAATCTGTAGAAAAGTTGATATGAGGTGCGGATCCTGGACGTCTTAGATCAGAACAATAGCATTTGGTCTGCTACAAGGATCTCCTCTGTCCCCGGAGCTTACGTTTGAGAACAGATATGTATACGTTAAAAATTACTCAATTGCAAACGTCAAGCAATTACAGAGTTCTAACATACGCTTTTGATATCCCACTATACAACATGGGCAGGAACAGAAGAGATATTGTTGACAGTGTACAGAGAGGACTAGATCAATTGTCAATATGATGCACAACATACAACACTGTAATAAATCTCTCGAAAGCAAAAGTCGTCTGGTACTCCATGAAAAATAATCTTTGGTCAATGACACGCTGCCAGCTGTCAATGGAGTGGGCTCATTCATTGAAAGAGAATAGAACTTTAAATATCTTGGGATAATCTTTGATAGAGGTATCTCATTCGGCAAACACGTCACAAATATGATTCAGGAGGCTAAGAGAGGAATCAGTGTTATCAAGGTTATGGCGGTTTTCGACATGCAGCAATGGGTACTGATTCTGTTTCTACAAGTGATGCTATTACATATCTGTCATAGATAATGGCCTCGGTCTACTAACACTGTCACAAACACAAGTCGATACATTTGAAAAAAAAATCCAAAATAAGGGAATAAAAGCAATACTGGAGTGTACTGAGGATACAGTGTACATTGCAGTGTCTGCTTGATCTCCCCAGTATTAGAGTGCGACATCAGGTAGTACAGGTTAAATGGTACCTTAAAGTAACAGAATACAACCACCACCCATTACACCAACGTCTAGATGGGTCACAGGGATCACGAATCAAGCGTGGCAGATCATGGATGGCTGAGGTTGAAGACACACTGCGAAGAGTATGTGAATTTGAAGAAATAGGTAAGGGAAGTGAATGAGTGGAGGTAGACATTAAAAATAAAAATCACTGACTAAAGTAATAATAGAACTATATAAAGCGTGTCGAAAATGGACGGATTTCATAGCCCAGGTTACAGTGCATGAACTCGCCCCAGCTACACCCGAAATCCCAAGACATAATTATATGCACAAATGGCTAAATTAACAGAGACACAAATAAAAGCGGTTGGGGTTTTGTTGCCTACAGAAACGGCGTGAAATTGGTTGAGAAATATTCTGAATATTCCACTGTCACATCGAGCATGAGGATACAGATAGAAGGAGTTATAGCAGCACTTAATTTGGTGTAACCAATGCATCATCACAATCGGTAATACTCACATACTCTCAAAGCATGATGTGCAAGATATAAAAGTACATTATGAGAAAGGAATAGTAAGATTTATTGAATGGCTCAATTGTCCAGAACATTACATTACTGCCCTGGTCATGCTGGGGTTAGAAGAAACGAGAGAGCCGACTAATTGGCAGGCAATGCAGCATTAGACGGTACAATGCTGGAAGAGATAAAGCAGACTTAATAAAGGCAGTAATAAATTCATTTCAAGATGATGCCAATGAGGAGGAGAACGTACGCGTACAGAGAATGTCAGAATTGAAAGTATCTTGAGGTGGGGGTGGGGAGTAATCTTTTTGGAAAGTCCTGAAGATCACACAATCAACTCCTGACCTGGACTCTGAGTCTACATACACGGGGATGACTGCTGGAACGGAGAGCGGAGCACTTATGGGAGTACTCCACGTGCTGTGATGATAGTTTCTAATCAAGAATCAAGTTTGGAAAATAGTTCAGGTCTCAAATTCATATACGTAATGAATAGAACTACATGAATATGTTCTGTCGGCTCTGTGTTAGAGTGGTTAGCATGTCCCACCTCATGAACTCAACTGACGAACCCAACTTCTTAACAGGCGAAGATGTGCATGGTTTTGAGACAGTTAATTAGGCTTGATACTTGTGAGTCCTCAGATGTCATTTTATTATTGGCAATGGAATAAACAACTTCACCAATTAACATTCTTGCCGCCTCCTATGAATTACATGGCAGTAACAGTTCTTCTATACTTTGTTCCTATTTTGAGCCCTGTCAAAACTCGGGTGTGTAAAGTGTTAAGCTACTGTGCATGACTAGTAAAGACAGTCCAAGTTTAAGCTTACATATAGGTTGTGTAAGAACGACTGTACATTGGACATCCAGTTTGTGTTTCCAGACTCGGACCTCACCAATAACGTACAAATGTGGCGCGGTCATCATTCTCCATGAAGACAAGAATAATGTAATTCTCACTAAATGTGACCAGGATATCAAAGGGAAAATGAAACCCTTAAATTGAATTATCTTAGGGAAATTCTTCTTAGGAAAATTCTGAAGTAAAATTCTATTCGAATTTTCGTGCGAAAGCGTTTTATGAGATGTTTGAGGATAGTGTATTAAGAGGTGTCCTTATGGTGTTTGGCCGCGGATCGGTTGTGAGCAAAGGTTGTTTTTACCATCTTGCGAAGTCCACTTGGCGTAAGATCCAGGGACTGGGTTTGGCAGCACAATATCATTCCGATGCCGAGTTTCGTTTGTTTTTTGGCATGATTGATGCTCAATTTTTTTGCCACTGAAAGACATCAATGAGGGTATGAAATATCTCAAATCTGTTATACCACACGATCCACATGAAGCCAAGGAGTTGCTTACGTATTTCGATTGCAATTATGTTAGTGGCTCATTTCGAGTGATTCAGCAGTCCATGATGCCTCTTTGAATGCGTCACGTCACGCTCCTCAAATGTTTCCTCCTCACCTTTGGAACAGCAATGCCCATACAAACAACATCCATGAAAGTTGGAATAACAAATTTTTCAACCTTGTTGGTCACTATCATCCTTTGGGTTAGAGCATCATTAAATGGCTTCAACGAGAAGCAGCAACAATTAGCAATATTTACCAACAGGAATCTGTTAGCAATCCCATGAAAAAAAAAGAGTGTGTCGAAGAAACGTGAACCTCCAAGAACAAATTAGCAACTAGTGTGTTGCTCGTCGTGAAAGCCACAATACTGTAGCAGAATTTATTTGTGGCATTAGCTGAAATATTAGTTCAAATTTTTAAAACATTAACTAAAAATGTAAAGCCTAAATATCGCATCAGTTGTTTTATATATATTAATATGACTTATTTACTATTTGATGTTTCACTATCTTTGCTAGTAAATATTGTGACTTTATTGAAACCTTTCTTCCTACTGATATTCTTTTTCTATGACTTTATTTCCTAACCCAATAAACCAAATGGAATTTTCTCTCCTGTGACTTTTTTTCCTAGTCAAATTTGTGACTTTTTTCTATGACTTTTTTTCCTGTGGTTTTATTTCCTTTTACAAGTTAGGTATATCAAACACGCATAAAGCAGAGTGTTCACATAAGTGGTTTTGTGGAAATTCAGCCCGCGAAATTTGAATCTTGCTAACGAGCTACACTTTAAATTCTTCCTTTAAAAATTATGTTGAATAGAAAATGCATTTTAGGTGTGTTTTATTTTAACATATTCAAAGTGGTTTTGTTTAAATATGTAGGGGTTTACCTGAGTTCACTGGGAGGGAAATCTATAAATATATGACCAGCCCGAATCCTAAAGACAATATCAACCTCCTGGAAAGAAAAGACCAGAGTATCATATTCCGACTGCGCACACAACATGTACAGCTTAACAATCACCTGAACAGAATACAACCACAACACACTCCAGGGTGCCGGCTGTGCACTCATCCATATGAAACTGTTGACCACCACCTTTTTGAATGTCCAGCGCTGGATGACATCAGGAAAATGCTTCTCCCTCCAGGGCCAGATAAATGGAACACATTATATGGAACAAAACAACAACTCACAAACACATGCATATATCACACAATGGCATTGGGTCAAAGGGCATGAGCCCATGGACCGCTGGATCAGCAACCAACCAACCAACCAACCAACCAACCTGAGTTCACCATACTTCTATAACATGCAGTCTCGGCTCACTGGTCGCAACTGACTGGCGGTTGGGAACCTGTGGATTCAAGACTTGCTTTAGACGTCTTTTGTAGGTTTTTGCATGACTCTCAGAAAGTTGTAATTTAGCTTGGAAATTAAATACCAGCTTCCAGCGGTAAGTTAATATTTCCAGTATAATATGTCTTAAATGTAACAGTGACTGCAGACCTAGAGACCGCCTACGAAAACGATGGACCAGAGGAAAAAACAGGTGACAAATTCCACAATATACTCAGCACACAGGGGGGCATTCTCCAGAAAACTCTTCTACCCCTGACGCTGAAAGGCAACAAAGGATTTAGCCAATAGGTAGATGTGAAAGCGTTTCTCAGGTACGTTGCTCTAGGTCAGAGGAGGACAGTCTTTTTGTGTTGATGGCTGGTTTGAGCTTAATTGATGCGGTATGGGGCAAAACAGCTTTTATTTTTAATCTACTGGAGTTTCAAATAGTGTTATATGAGTTGGGATGAGAGGGGGGCAGTGCATATAATACTTTTATAAATTGGCGTGCCTTAAAAATCGATTGGAAGGTCGGGTTCATCCAGTTGCTGGTACTCTGTTACTTTCAGCTCTAGGAGTGTGTTATAGTGTGTCTCTTTCTATGTGTTCGTTCTTACACTCCCACCAAATGTTTCTATAGAAGGTGAATGACCCTACAAGATTTCCAACATGATGGCGTCCAAGGAAATGATATGCATAATGTTGCCGTTTATAAAATATGGCCTGACATATTAGACTTTGACGTACGTACATAATACATTCAGTGTCTTTAACGCTTCATACATAATACATTCAGTGTTTTACCGCTTCATAAATAATACATTCAGTGTTTTACCGCTTCATAAATAATACATTCAGTGTTTTACCGCTTCATAAATAATACATTCAGTGTTTTACCGCTTCATAAATAATACATTCAGTGACTTTACCGCTTCATAAATAATACATTCAGTGTTTTACCGCTTCATAAATAATACATTCAGTGACTTTACCGCTTCATAAATAATACATTCACTGTTTTACCGCTTCATAAATAATACATTCAGTGACTTTACCGCTTCATAAATAATACATTCAGTGGTTTTACCGCTTCATAAATAATACATTCAGTGACTTTACCGCTTCATAAATAATACATTCAGTGTTTTACCGCTTCATAAATAATACATTCAGTGACTTTACCGCTTCATAAATAATACATTCAGTGTTTTACCGCTTCATAAATAATACATTCAGTGTTTTACCGCTTCATAAATAATACATTCAGTGACTTTACCGCTTCATAAATAATACATTCAGTGACTTTACCGCTTCCTCTGAGTAGTGGACGCCTGTAACAATATCAATAGTAGTCGGTCAGCTGTACAAGAGAACTGGTCCCGGTACCTACCAGCTAGTAACAACACTCAAAGCTAACCGCGATCACGGATGCTTGACATTTTGTCTCTGTCTTGCGTCTATATCACCACAGACGCCCACAGCATGTCAAATTCATGATTATATGATACCATATACGATGTTTTGTATATCCCCTAACAGGAACACATTTCTGAAATTACAGTAAATTATGCTAGTTCAATAATAAATATTTAAGGTATATTTTACATGGGAAATAGAATTTCAATTATTTTGAATATATTTTAGGGTTAGCATGATAATTTCTCAGACTTTCCGTAATGATACTTTCCGGTTTAAGAAATTGATATTTTCTGCAAAATATGATTTACAAAATCTTGACATCATGAGAAATGTATGACCACATGCAAAGATCCATTAGGGATTCTTGAGATATTGTGTTTCACCATATCTGATGGCATGAGTTGCACAACTCGCTATAGTGATTTGATTGTGATGTTTCAATAAGAATTGTTCTATATAGACGTCTTACACCAGGGTTTCTCAAAGTGGGGTAGTGAGATACGTCATAGGAATGCAGGCTTTAGGGGACGGCAGGAAAGAGATGTTAGATGTTAGGGGGGCGAAAGAGCTATTGTGAGCAGTAAACACATCAAATTGCATACAAAATTTTGAAAGTGCTTAGTACATTTTATATTCATTAAGACATGATGTACAATTATGTATATGCTTAGAGAACTTTATCTGAAATCTGGCCCAACTAGGGTTATTGATAGCAATGACAAGATTGTGTTGAAAACAAGTAGATTTTAAAAACACTATTAAAATGAAAATGGTCTACAAAACTTCACCAACAGCAAACGTTGATTTACAGGTGCAGTCAAGCCTGGATATTCACGTTGTAAACGCAATGTAACGCCCAACAGAAGGAAGCTTTCGTCTTGTATTTATTACTGTTTTTCTTGGGGATAAAAAATTATATGAGTACCTTTATTTGCAATTGTTCCATTCTGGTCGAGAGGTTTCGTCATCATATTGTTATTTGTATAATTTCTGGTAGGTAGTGTATGAATTTATCTCTCTTTCGGAGAGGAGCGTTCTTTCAACCCTCGGACAATACAGTCCACTAGGTTATATCAGAAGAAAGCCACAAACACCAACACAAGGTGACTCACATTTTGAATAGATCAGAACAAATTGTAATTATACGCCTCAGAACGGGGCACAACCGACTATGCAGTCTCATGTACACAAAGTTTAAGATTTGCAACACGGCCATGTGTACATGTGGGCAGGCAGCATAGAGCACCAAGCATATACTTCAAGAGTGTTCTGAGCATGAAACGCTGAGGCAGACATATTGGCCAGAGGAAACAACACTGGAATCAAAGCTCTATGGGACACTGTATGAACTACAAAAGACAGTGAGTTTTATTAAGGAGACAGAATTACAGATATAGACATGTTTCAAGTGAACGAAAGAAGAAGAAGAAGAAGGTTATTTCAGGAAACACTTCCATAAGATATTAGAGGTAAGAAAGAATTCAAGTTATATAATTTCGATCTTCACCTATGACATATGAAACTCTATCTTCAACTATGACATATGAAACTCTATCTTCAACTATGACATATGAAACTCTATCTTCAACTATGACATATGGAACTCTATCTTCAACTATGACATATGAAACTCTATCTTCAACTATGACATATGAAACTCTATCTTCAACTATGACATATGAAACTCTATCTTCAACTATGACATATGAAACTCTATCTTCAACTATGACATATGAAACTCTATCTTCAACTATGACATATGAAACTCTATCTTCAACTATGACATATGAAACTCTATCTTCAACTATGACATATGGAACTCTATCTTCAACTATGACATATGAAACTCTATCTTCAACTATGACATATGCAACTATATCTTCAACTATGACATATGAAACTCTATCTTCAACTATGACATATGATACTCTATATTCAACTATGACATATGAAACTCTATCTTCAACTATGACATATGAAACTCCTGAAAAATAGGTATCAGTACAGTGTCGAATACTTTAAATACAGATGCATTGCATTTTTCTTATTAAAAACATGATTGCTTCTCCGCATTAAAAAAAAAAATTCTTGATGTGTGAAATAGTTTTTTCTGTTGACACTAAAAATCATCGAAATTAAGTGATCATTTGTGAAACAATGTTGCCAATAATCTCACAAAAAAGAAGTTACTATTTAGATAACACCGCACATCTTTTACCCCAGACGTGTTTACTGCCAAATTTGGTCTGTAAAATTTATACGAAAGTGGTGTTGGCAGGAATGAGTTTGAGAAACATTGTCTTATACATAAGTGGGGGTGACAGGAAGAAGGTTGAGGAACACTGTCTTATACGAAAGTGGTGGTGGCATGAAGGAGTTTTAGAAGCACTGCCTTATAAGAAATATAACAGTTCGCTTCGAAATATTCTTCCAGAGACTTGGGCAATAGATTATCTCTTGGTGTAGGCACTTGCCCCTGAATACTTTATACGCTACATTAATGCCAGTTTCTATAGAAATTATTATCAATTGTGTCGGTTGTACCAGCACACATCGACATCATAAAAAATCTTCACTACAAATTGAAGGTGAACGGAAGTCTTTCTATTCCAAAGCTAATATGCCCAGTGATTCACAAGCGTGGAAAAATTACCACTGACATCACGTCACCATAGCAACGCAAACTTAAGCGATCAGAATAAAATGTGACGATAGTTAGGACATGTTCTTTGGGAATAAGAGGACCATGAGAGCGGAAGTTGCACAGTGGCAGTCGATCTTCCGGTCATCCTAAAGAAAATTAGTACTCAATCATCCAGAGTTCGGAGGACATTTTAAATAGTTGTAGAAACTAATTATGTAAATGTTTTGATGATGAGGCTTTTTAAATAGCTGAAATACACTAAGCACCCATTAGAACGTCTTGATAGCATAAAGTCGTATTCTATCCGTGTTTAATTTTGTGTTTGTTTTTATTTATTAGTGGAAAAAATTATATATTTCCTAGAAGAATGTTAGAAGGGAGACGGTATAAACAGATGTGTATTAGGAAGTTGAAATCTCGTGGGGAAACTGATGGAGGATGAGGAACGGACGAGTGTCTCTTGAGGGAAACTGGAGATAGCAAAGTAGCTGTCGCGCAAAGTAAACGGAAGAAACCGTAGATAGGAATTGATCTGTTCAAAGGCAATCGATATTCGGAGCATTAATCACAGCTTTTACGTAACCTTAGTGTGAAAGAAAAATAGTCACTCACATTTGGTTACCAATAAGGAACGTTACTGCTGACAGGGAATAACGAAACAGAAAAGTTTAAGTGTGTTGATCATATTTTCGCACGCAGAATATGTGTATAAGTGCTGAGATATACTCTACAGTAAATCTCTCAGAA
This sequence comes from Meghimatium bilineatum, assembly GCA_034231615.1. Classification (NCBI taxonomy): domain Eukaryota; kingdom Metazoa; phylum Mollusca; class Gastropoda; order Stylommatophora; family Philomycidae; genus Meghimatium; species Meghimatium bilineatum. The sequence continues at coordinate 57,979,933 of CM067304.1, forward strand.
TTTAGCGGTTGATGGTCAGATCCCCATTTCCGTAAATCTCTTAGTGTGTAAGAGTGTAGCGGCTGCTGGTTCCAGTTCTGTATTAGATAAGAGGATTTTTACATTTACGATATGTCGTATCTCCGTGCCACCCCGATGCCCACTACAAAATCATGCATTCTCGATGCTGACGCATGCTATTGTACATCAAAATTATTTGATTGTGCAGACTCAGGGGTACATTGAGTGGGTCAGATCTGTCTTTACTTTGGCCATTTTTTATGACTACAAGGTTAGAGATTGTGTCGGGTCTTTTCCCTTCACACCTGCATGTCGGGGATAAATGTAAGAAGTTTGCTTTTTTTTCTGCAGTGAAACCCTCGTGCTATCAGTCAAATTTATGCCAGAACGTAAGGTCACAGTTAGATAAACGCCAATAAAGCCAGCTGTAACCAATATAGATTTAAGTCTTACGTTGAAGTCTTAGTCTTAGTCTTATGTGTCTCGACAAGACACTTTACTCTGCTATTAAACAAGGGGCCTTATTCGACTGGTAAACAAGAGGCTAACCTGCTGTGAAACAAGAGACTTTACCCTACTGTTAAGCAAGAGGCTTTATTCTGCTATTAAACAAGAGGCTTTACCCTGCTATTAAACAGAAAAGCATTGTAGGCCACATTTCAACCCTCTCCAATGACAATAATTAAGAATTAGCACATAACGTACAACAGAAGACAAATATATTAGTCCGGTAAAAAGTAAACAAACGTGCAGGTTATCAAGAACCACTTTTGGTAGCTGTAAAACGGCGTAAACCTGTTTGGTAGGAGCATGTACCGAGATACGACCCGCTGTCTAAAAAAAAATTTGCAAGAAAATGTCTAGGGTGGAAGGAGGAGACGAGGGAAATAGCAAATCCAGGATTGATAACATCAAGGAATGGTCTGGGCGTGATATATCTACATCTCTCCAAATAACTGGGGATAGAGTTGTATCCTAGTATTCAATGTTAATGTTATTTCATCGAATTCTGTTTTCCTATTTAATTTCCTCTTTCCCCTCCCTTTTTTATTAATACCCCGATTATATACCGCGATTTCTGACTTGATGGTGTTTCAAAAATGATGCGGACGAAACGGACATCGGCTACAACTATGATCATTAGGAAAAGTTTCCTTGTTATTCCAACCACCCATGTGGAGACTTCCATAAACTGTGAACCCTGTAGCTCAAAGATCACGTAATCAACATCTGACTGGGACTATGTCTACATATACCCTATTGGCTGCTGGAACAGAGAGCGGAACATGGATGGAAGTGTTCGGCGTGCTATGATACTAGTTTCTAATCAAGAATCAAGCCACTCCAATTTCATCTTCAGTAAGACCGTATGTTTTTAGTAAGTATTATTCCGAGTCGACCCAGCCCTAAATGGGTACCAAATTAATCCGGAAAGTAAAGACTGCGTGCGAGACGAGATGGCTACCGCCCTCATATAGCAGAGCCCCTGAAATATGATATCGCTAACATCTCACACCCCTACGGCATTAATAAATGATATTGGTAACTTTACTTTACTTAAGTATTTAGGTGAATATCAATCCGCCTTTATTAGTTAATGTATTCCTAATTAACCTTCATAAACAAAATGAACAAAACGTCGCCAATAGTAATCAACTGAAAATCTCAAGAAGATTCGGACAAAGATGCACTCATCCAATAGCATCCAGGATGATCATCACTCAATTATATTCATCGTCGATCTTGTGAACCCACGTCTCCAATAATGAGAGACTGGAATATTAAGATTTCTATCACTATTTATCACTATGTATTTAATATGATTGAAATTTATTTTTTTATCATTATATTTTTGGTTGCAATGATTCACGGACTCCCATTAGGACGACGCCAGTGTCACTGATTTTATCGCGTTGCTATAATTGGCTTTCAAATCTCAGCTTTCATTATGTCACACATCCCAGGAGACACTCTTTCTTTTTTACTGCCATCTAGGTCGGCGGTTAATTTGGTCATTATAAACTACTCATATTTCTTGACCGTGAAAGTGATAACAAATTGCGGCTTTTATATTTTGGATGTAGTGGCTACTATATTTAAACATGTTTTTTATGTCTTGGATGTAGTGGCTACCATGTTTAAACATATTTTTTATGTCTTGGATGTAGTGGCTACCATGTTTAAACATGTTCTTTTATGTCTTGGATGTAGTGGCTACCATGTTTAACATGTTCTTTTATGTCTTGAATGTAGTGGCTACTATATTTAAACATGTTCTTTTATGCCTTGGATGTAGTGGCTACCATGTTTAACATGTTCTTTTATGTCTTGGATGTAGTGGCTACCATGTTTAAAGCTGTTCTCTTATGTCTTGGATCTAATGGCTACTGTGTTTGAAGATGTTCTTTTACGAATTGCTGTACTTAGAAGGATGAGTCCTTATGATCATATACTTGACGAACGACACGATTCATTGTAGCAACCAATACATTCCTGATGAGTTAAGAACTCTATAGTTATTTTGGCATGATAAACAAACTAGAATTTAACTTTCAATGTTATTTCGTGTGGATTTATTATTAGCAGGAACACGTACTCGTTATTCTTGGTCACGTGGAACATGTATTATTGCAACTTTAGAGATTTTAAATAACATGAACTTGTTTTCTAGATTCCGCGGATGACTGAAATTTCGGTACATCTATAAGCGTTTTGCCTAGATTCTATCAATCAAATTTCAGAACAATATCTCCACCTACTCCCGAGATAGGAAGGCCGAGTTACGTGTACCCCCCCCCCCCATAACATGAAGTATATGTACAATTGTGCCTTTGATACAATTTTTATAGATATAAAATGTAAGGAAAAAAATTGAATAAAATTATTTTTGATGATATATGATCGTGTTATTTTATTAGACACAATCGGAAAAAGTTGGTAATTTACATTACAAAAAAAAACCAAATATTATGGACAACTATTTTTTCTCTGTATGTTCGCAAACTCCTGCAGTCCGGCAAGATGGTATTTGGAGAATTGGGATACGCTGTGCCATGGTTCACAACTTTAGTGCGACATCGGCATATTTCGGCACTAACGTGTTCGACTGCAGCCTAACTTCTGGAACACTTTGACCTTATAGAATGTGGCAACCAACCCCACCTCCAAAATCCCATTAGTCACGTCTTGCGATATGCTTGACATGTAACAATTACGCTATGATTAACTCTTCTTTCGGGCCCCAATCAACACACAGACGATTATTTTATTGATTTTCTCCACTAGAAAGGCAGGTTGTAAAATAATGCCACGTTACGAGGGTTAAGATCCACTAGTAAGGCCACTAGTAAAACGATACAGCCAAACAAGGGTTAAGATACATTAGTAAGTCAGGTTATAAAATGATGCCGCCAAAAAGGGTTAAGATACATTAGTAAGTCAGGTTATAAAATGATGTCGCCTAAAAAAGGGTTAAGATAACTAGTAAGTCAGGTTATAAAATTATGCTGTCTGTGAAGGGTTAAGAAACACTAGTAAGTCAGGTTATAAAATGATATTAAACATTTAGACATGAGAAACAATTAGAAGAGAGATTTCATGCCTTTGAGATGTGGATATGTAGAAGAATAGGGAGAACATCATGGGAAGAGAGAAAAAACAAACAAAGAGCTTCTAACAATATTTAATATGAAGACAGATTTATTAAAGGAAATAAAGATCAAGTAAATAAAAGAATTTTAGACACATCAAAAGACATGACACCTTAATGGATGTCTTACTTGAAAGTAAAGTCAAAGGGAGGCGAGCAAGAGGTAGGCAGAGATACAAGTAGGCCGTAACATCACAAAATGGACAGGTTAAGTCTAGCAGAGTGTACCACCAAAACAAGATCCATGAGATGTTGGAGGTATGTTGCAGCCAATCTTTGTTGCGGAAACGGTCCCTGATGATGATAACATGGGTAGTCACAAATGTTAAGTATTTTTATTTTAATATCCCCCATCGAGGCCAGCTCTTTGGCGTGGAGATGGGGCTTAGTCCAGCCAGCAGAGACTGGAAACTAAGACTGGCCGGGCCCTCCCACAATCGGGCAGGACCACAGTCTTGCCTAGCAAGTAAAGGTGCTGAAGTCAGCGACATTTGGCCAGAAGGCGCACCGCAACAATCAGAATGTCATGCATTATCGCACATGGATGTCTATATCTGCATTACCCCGTTATGGTGCTAACCCTGTGACGACTCACCAGGCAGGAGTAACACCGGGCCCTATACCTCGAAAGGACCCACCCCATACGACTGGATGTCCTCTACGATTGCCTTGTGGAGCCAGGAGGCACAAGAGTAATGTCACTGACCAACAAATATTACCAACCAATGAGACACCACTTACAATAATGCACTGGAATGCTGAGGGTGTAAATAGCAAAAAAGATGGCTTTAGCAAGAAATTATAATTAGAAAACACCCTTCTTAAGGAACAGGTCAGCATTTGTTGCATACAAGAGACACATCTCAGCAAAGATGTAGCCTTTAAAATTGCAGATTATCAGTGCTTTAGAGCTGATCGAATAGACAGAAGAAAAGGAGGTATACTAACTCTAGTCAAAAATAATATCAGCGCACATCAAACTGAGCTATACATGGAAGGAGCAGAATATCAGGTCCTTCAGCTAAAGACCAAGAACACAGACTTCAACCTACTAAATTATTATTGTCCAAATGACTAGTCCCTTTCTCTGGACACAATACCGTACAGAGGAAGACTGATAGTATGTGGAGATTTTAATATTCACTCACAAAGCTGGGGTTATGACCACATGGATAAAAGAGGAGAAGAACTTGAAAGCTGGCAAGACGATAAATGTCTTCTATTGCTTAATACGCCAAAAGAACCTCCAACATACTACTCAAGAGCATGGCAAACCACTTCCACAAACCACATTGTACTCAGCAGACCTAAACTGGGAAATCAATAGAACAGTGGGGAAGCAACTTGGAGGTAGCGACCATCGACCAGTCCTCCTTAGTATTAAAAATGAACTCACAGGAAATACATGTAGCCTTCCAAGATGGAAGTATAAAAAATCAAATTGGGGACTATTTAAACACCGCAGTAGTGTTTTAGCTGGACAAATAGATATGGAAGGAAAAGACATAAACGCCATAGTCAAAGAGTTCAATAGATGTATTCATCAAGCTGCCAAGGAAGCAATACCAAGAGGAGCACGCAAACAATACAAGCCATACTGGAGTGAACAACTAGAACTACTGCACGAAGAATTAGAAAATACACGGACGGAAGTGGAAAATAACCAAAGCCAGGAATATCACAGCAAACATCAACACGCAATAGTTAAATTCCAAAAGAGCCAAACTAGAAGCTAGAAGAAAGAGCTGGAAAGAGAAAACAGAATCCTTAAATTTTGAAAAGGATGGAAGAAAACTGTGGAAACTGGTCAACAACTAAATGATGAGGGAATAGGAAGAAGCGCAAACATAACACTCGTACAGAATGGCAAAATGATTACAGGAAAGCAAGCAGTAGCTAATATCGCTAGGATATTTGCTCAAGACTGCAATATTGAAATTAGTCCAGACAAGCAGCATACAGTGCGGAGCGACCAAAAATGTAAAATGGAACATGCCCAGACTAAAATTAGTAATGAAAACAGCGCAGATGAAATTATGGATACATTGTTCACATATAGTGAAATGGAATTAGCGGTCTCTAAACTAAAGCAAAAAAAGTCCCCAGGTATTGATGAAATATCAAATGAAATGATAAAGAATCTAGGAACAACAGCCAGAAGGCAACTATTGGACATCCTAAATATTAGAAGGACTACTGGGAAAATACCACAAATCTGGAGAGAATCAATTATGGTCCCTTTGCTTAAACCTGGAAAAGATGGAACAACACCAACTAGCTACAGACCAATTAGTCTTACAAGTTGCCTGTGCAAAACAATGGAGCGCATCATAAACCTAAGACTAAAATTTCACCTGGAAAGTAGAAAATTCCTTGCACAACAGCAGGCAGGTTTCAGGCAATGCTACTCCACAGAGGATCAAACCACATACCTCTCACAGGAAATTGAGGATGCTTTGCAAAACAAAAAAATCCGTTTCAGTGGCATGGATTGATTTACAGAAGGTCTTTGATAAAGTATGGAAAGAAGGATTGCTTCACAAAATGAGAAACTACAAGATATGTGGAAGTATGTATAGATGGACGAAAGCCTTTCTTTACAATAGAAGAGAAAAGTACAAGTATATGGCAAAAAAATAGGAAAGTATTACTACGCCATGGAGTGCCTCAAGGAGGAGTTCTATCACCCACTCTTTTTCTCATATTTATCAATGATCTAATTGAAGAAATAGCCTGTGGAACTAAAGCAGCACTATATGCAGATGACTTGGTTCTATGGTGCAAACATGAGAGCTCCATGGTTACCACAAAAATGCTTCAGAGAGCCATGGACATTTTTACTAAGTGGGCTGACAAATGGTGTGTAAGTATCAATATAGAGAAGTCAGCAACAACTCTTTTTATACTTTCACCAAAACAAAGAGCAGGAAACATCTATGTAAATAAAACTGTCTTAAAGGTAGATGACCAACCCACATATCTTGGTGTAACATGTGATGCCAAAATGACATGAAAACATCATATCATCAAAGCAGAAACAAAGGCTAGAAGGAAGATAGCTATACTAAGAAAACTGAGTGGGACAACTTGGGGAGCTAATGAAAGAATTATAAAAAATGTATACCAACAAGCCATTCGACCACACTTGGAATATGGTTCTACAGCATGGAGTTCATCATCAAACACTACACTACAAAACCTAGATAGAGTACAGAACCAAGCACTTAGAATCATTACAGGCGCAATGAGATCCACACCAATCATAGAAATGCAGAATATCGAAGGGATGCAGTCATTGAAAGAGCGTAGAGATACTAAAATTATAATTCATGGAGAAAAGTTTCTTTCCCATCATAGTCACCCAATGAAGGAAAGATTCCAGAACCTGTCACAAGGATGGCTTAAAAGAAGCAGCTTCATACACCAGGCCAAGCGTCTACGTAGACAGGTATCGGATCTGCCAGAGGTAACAATACCACTGACATCTCAACCAGAACACACCCCATGGGAAAAACGGACATGCCTATCAGTGACCATCCAAACAACAATAACAGGTGTGCATGGGGATGAACATCAGAATAATCTGCAGAAAAGGGTAGCAGCTCTCAGCTTCCTCGATGACGTTTACTCAAGTGATATATGGACAAGAGTATATACAGATTGATCAGCACAGAATGCAGTAAAAATGGAGGAAGTGGTGTATATGTAGAATATCCAGATGGCACCACTGATACCACTTGTATACCAACAGGGAATTACTGCAACAACTATGACACTGAAGTCAAAGTTATTTATACAGCTGCAGAAAAACTGTTAACATTGGACAGGATCTCACACCCTATTGTAATACTTACAGATGAAAGGTCAATACTAGAGGCATTACAATCCAATAAACTTCCAGAGTTTAAAGAGTACAAAATTGTCCATAGTACAAAATAGGTGTAGTGTTATACTGCAATGGATTCCATCACACTGTGGAATAGCAGGAAATGAGAGAGCTGATCAACTCGCCAAGGAAGGTGCTAACATGCAGCAGCCGGATGTACCAATCAAATATCACCAAAAGAAATCCATGATAAAGGTACAACGAAAGCCTAACTTACCTCCACGGGACGACTACCACCTACTTAACAGACAAGAACAGGTCATCATATTTCGACTGAGAACTGGACACAATAGACTAAACAGCCATATGTATACAAAATTTAAAATTGGCACAACAGCCAAGTGTAATTGTGGACAAGTCAACCAGACTTCAGAACATATCCTTCAAGAATGTGCAAACTACGACACATTAAGATGCACATACTGGCCTTCTGATACACCAATGAATATTAAACATTATGGTACAAAACAAGAAATGGAAAACACTGTCCAATTTATACAAGAAACAACACTGCAGATATAGACATTATTAGCGAACGAAAGAAGAAGAAGAAGAATTTAAATAACAAATTCGGATGTGTCGGATTATAGGCGAAAATAAAACGGCGACACCACGCATACCTATCCTCTGGATTACATCCTGCTGAAAATCTATGAGAACGATTATCCTGCTACAAGTGAGTTCCAATGAGAGATTGAGAACGAATGCCAGAAACAAAAATCAAAATAAGTGTGAAAATATTTTTTTTGGGGAAAAATAATCTGGTTCACGATAAAAACTTGAACAAATTTAGATATTGCAAAATACAATTTTTTTTTGATTATTTAATTGGGAAGATATTTTTGTATCATGAAATCTCTATATTATTTAATTATTATTCCATGGCATAGCGACATAAGGGTAGATAAACATGATTATAGAATACGTGTGAGAATAAGAGATCTTGACGAGATACAGTGAAATTAATATTCTCCAACATACGTACATATATAACAGAGAAATATGCTCCATTATTATATGTGGGTAACACGTGATATGAGTTGGTAGTAGTTGGTAACATTTGGTAACAGTTGGTAACATTTGGTAACAATTGGTAACAGGTGGTAACATTTGGTAACAGTTGATAGCAGGTGATAATATTTTGTAACAGTTGGTAACATTTGGTAACAGTTGGTAACAATTTGTAGCAGCTCGTAACAGTTAGTAGCAGGTGGTAATATTTGGTAACGGTAACATTTGGTAACATTCGTTATGTGGTGGGTACTACATGGCAGGTCATATTTTTCTAACATAGAAAATGGGGGAGAGGGAGGGGGTGGCGGTTGAATCCTAGAGAAACCACCCGATTTGCGGACGAAGAAAAATTACGAAATACAAGCAGGAAAGAAGACCGAGAAAATAAGTCAATAAGCAGTAAGCAAAAAAGAAAACTTTACGTAAACAAGGAATTAATAAAAGATTAATAAACATACAGGAAAAGAAATACAATTAAGAATGAGATAAAGAGAAGAAATAGTGAGAATAAATATGTTTTAAAATTACGTTTTAGTTTCATTAATACTAGATATATGTTTCTGAAGACATTATCAAGAACTAAGAATGGATAAAACAAGAATGGATGATAAAAGAAAGATGACGAAACGACGAAGAGAGAATTAATAAAATACGACAGAGTAAAGGAATGAAGAAAGAACCAAAAAGACTAAAATAGTAACGTTAGAGATGCGGAATAGAAAGAAAGGAGATAGGTAATATATTTGTGCGGATTTTGAGAAAAAATGAAACAGAAGGTGAAGGAAAAATTCTTGAGGGATAATGATAAATATATCTTACCTACGGCCAGAAATACACGAGCTTTGAACAAGTCATCTTGTAGAGTAACGCGTGAGAGCTACGACAATATTTGATTCTGGTAGGGTCCGGTGAAGCCGTGGGTGTGTGTTGGTCTTGCGAGAGATGCCGGGCAGGGTTCAATCAGAGAGATCGCAGGAATCAAAGATCGAAGTGTTTAAATAAGTTCTGAGTGGGTTGTGAGATGCGGTTCTGATATTATGACTCGAGATTTCTCTCGCTTTGTTGTGTCTGTTTAACGTTCAGAAATATCGTCTAATAAGGCCAATCATCTTATTTACATATATGTTTAATCTAATTATTAGCCTATAACCTATACAGTTTTACATTGATTCAATATCAATGCTGGCGGTTTTGATAATGTGGTTCCCAGTTCCACGCATGTTAGACAGTGGCGTAGCTATATGACAAGAAGGCGTTGCGCCCCGGGCGCCGAAATTAAGGTGTACAAGTAATCACTCTCCAAGACACAAGACAAAGTGGGAGAGTGAGACGTATGAAGTGAGAAAATATTTAGCAATCAGAATGACAAGTATAAAGTCAGAACATATTTAGCTGTGAGAACAGGGTAAAAGGTTGCCAAAAATGAAAACGTAGAACAGCCTTTTTTTTTTAGGAGTCATCCACTTGGGGGGCCATGGGGAAACAAATTCTCTGGATCCCCATTTGCGCCCATTTACACTAGATGTTTCATTGAATTTATAAGTAATGAAAGAACACGGTGTTAGGGCCGTATTTTTCGAGAAACAACTATATATCTATCGATGCTATGATTAGCATGGTCGCCCGTTGCCTTTACTTTTCATGGAGACATGGTATATTCATTTGTCCATGAGAATTGACACGCTTCATAAGTTGAGTTTTGTTTACTATTCCTGGAGATATGACACTCATTTCCTAAGTTGACCTTTAATTACTTTTCCAGGAGACTTGACACTCATTTCCTAAGCCGATCATTAGTTACTTTTCCAGGAGACTTGACACTCATTTCCTAAGTTGACCTTTAATTACTTTTCCAGGAGACTTGACACTCATTTCCTAAGTTGAACTTTAATTACTTTTCCAGGAGACTTGACACTCATTTCCTAAGCTGATCTTTAATTACTTTTCCAGGAGACTTGACACACATTTCCTAAGTTGAACTTTAATTACTTTTCCAGGAGACTTGACACTCATTTCCTAAGCTGACCTTTAATTACTTTTCCAGGAGACTTGACACTCATTTCCTAAGTTGAACTTTAATTACTTTTCCATGAGACTTGACACTCATTTCCTAAGGTGACCTATGAATCGATGGTTTATTTTAATAATATTTCACTTTAAATTGAACACTAGCAGCAGAATATAAGAAAACAATGAAAGCGGGTGCACCCAACGGTAAAATCAAATGACCCCTACCAGAAATGCCACGCAAAGAAAAAACTATTATATTCAGACTACCAACTGACTACAACAGACTGAGAATCCCAATACTTAAAAAGCTAAAAGTTGGTCAGAGAGACATGTGCTCCTTTTGGTTGAGCCTAGAGACTTTAGAACAAATTCTTTATGCATGTCAACTCTACGAAGTAGAGAGGGAGAAAATTAAGCCTACCAAGACGACACTTATGTTCCAATATCTGATTTTAAACACAGTTGTCGAATTAAATAATGTGGAACGAATCCTAATGGAAATTCTTGAATCCATTTCAGTAACACAGATATTTAATTTTTACGATATTAATATGTTAAATTAATGATCAACGAGTTCTTAATTCAGCAAGAAAGAAAGAAAAAAACATCCCTCCATTACTTAAACCGGTACCGGAAAATATATCCACCTATATTAGAAAGCGTCGCTTAAAGTACATCAGTATCGAATTGATACTGAAAGACTTTCCTGTCAAGTTTTGATGTGGTCACCAAAGGGAAAGAGAAAACGAGGAACACCAAAAGAAACGTTACATAGAATTATTACAAGAGAACGTTTCACCATTGGTATCAGAAACAATGAAGATCTAAAGCAAATAGCAGTGAAACGAGAGACATGGAAATCTATGACATCCGCCATGTGTGCCGTCTTTGGCCCTAGAGAAATAACTAACTAACTAACTAACTAACTAACTAACTAACTAACTAACTAACTAACTAACTAACTAACTAACTAACTAACTAACTAACTAACTAACTAACTAACTAACTAACGAAAAAAAACGGCACAATTTTTCACATTTTTAGAAAATTGTTTTATATTCACAAAACTAAATTTGTGTATAAAACAATATTGTTGACATCAACTTCTGTCTACCTACCCTCTACCTTGTGAAGAACTGTCAACCTCCCATCTCACAATTGTGAACAACTAATAACCTCCCCCCTTCCTTGTGAACAACTAACAATCTCCCCTCTCCCTTGTGAACAACTGTCGACATTCTCTCTCCCATATGAAGTGAACAACTGTCAATCTCTCATTTCCCTTGTGAACAACTGTCAAACATGTGTTAAATAAAAGTACAGTTGTTACAACGTATTTATTTGTAATAAAAAAAGGAAATATTATCTTCTCTCTTTCATCATAATCGTATGTGCTGCCCCAGCCCATAGGCAAATGTGAATGTGTTATTGCGACATTGAATGAAATGTGAATGTGTTATTGAGACATTGTATGAAATTAGAATGTGTTATTTAGACATTAAATGAAATGTGAATGTGTTATTGCGACATTGAATGAAATGTGAATGTGTTATTGAGACATTGTATGAAATTAGAATGTGTTATTTAGACATTAAATGAAATGTGAATGTGTTATTGTGACATTGAATGAAATGTGAATGTGTTATTGAGACATTGAATGAAATGTGAATGTGTTATTGAGACATTGAATGAAATGTGAATGTGTTATTGCGACATTGCATGAAATGTGAATGTGTTATTGAGACATTGTATGAAATGAGAATGTGTTATTGAGACATTAAATGAAATGTGAATGTGTTATTGTGACATTGAATGAAATGTGAATGTGTTATTGAGACATTGCATGAAAAGTGAATGTGTTATTGAGACATTGAATGAAATGTGAATGTGTTATTGTGACATTGAATGAAATTGTGAATGTGTTATTGAGACATTGAATGAAATGTGAATGTGTTATTGTGACATTGAATGAAATTGTGAATGTGTTATTGAGACATTGAATGAAATGTGAATGTGTTATTGAGACATTGAATGAAATGTGAATGTGTTTTTGAGACATTTAATGAAATGTGAATGTGTTATTGAGACATTGAATAAAATGTGAATGTGCTATTGAGATATTGAATGAAATTTGAATGTGCTATTGTTACATTGAATGAATTTCGCAGAGGAATAAACAACCATATTTAACATCAATAATGTTCAACAGATAATATCTTCAAACATATATAAGAAATTCCAGAACTCAAGATCGTGGGAAAATAATAAATAACATGAGATATGCAGAAACACTGTTCTTTTTAGTAGAAAGTGAACATGAATTACAGACTAATAGATCAAGTCGATAATCAAGTAAAGAATATGGACTGGATATAAACATTCCAAAAATTAAAAAAAAATGAATTTTACAAAATAAAATCACAAATGATGGCAAATGTAGAACAGACTTTAAAACGAGAATAGGAAGGGCTAAACGTATTTCCAATGTCATGAAGAAAATATTAACATCTAAACAAGCTAAAAATGAGAATTATAAAATGCTTCATCTATTCTATATTAATGTATGGCTCAGAAATATGGACACTAAACAAAGAATTAGAAAACAGAATTGCTGCCTCTGAAATATGGATATATTGAAGAATAGGGAGAACATCATGATGAAAGAAGAGAGCAAAACAAAAGATTCTAACAGAACATAATATGAAACAAATTATTAAAGAAAATAAAGATCAAGGAAATAAAATATTGTGGAAACATTAAAAGACATGACACCTTGTTGAAGATCTTACTTGAGGGTAATGGCGAAGGGAGGCGAGCAAAGGGCAGACAAAGATACACGTATGAGACTAACATCACAAGATGAACAGTTACAGTCTAGCATAGCTGCATCACCAAAACAAGAGACAGGGGATGTTAGAGATCTGTTGCAGCCAACCTACGTTGAGTAGACGGCACGTACACGATGATGATGAATGTCCAACCAAATATTATACAGGTTACTAACAGTGTATTGAGTAGGCACAACCAGACAGAAAATAAACCTTACTCCCCTCTTAATATTATCATTTGTTATCACAGTAATACCTTCTTTGCTCTTCGTTCGGACCCCGCAGCTCAAGTTGTGAGAACCCTTTTATATTTTATATGTTCGACGAGGTAGACTTGGAGTATTCGTTACTCAAAATCTATTAGAAGCAATCCCTGAGGTAATCACAAACTATTACAGATTCTAATGAACGATATCAACCCTAGGGAGTCAGCATATATCTGAATGCAAGATCTGATATATAAATGAACTTTGGTTTTTTAAAAGTCCAAGAGATGGAATTTTTCCGGAGGAATTTAGACTCTACTAGAAGTTGGAAATGTGATAGTGAAATATGTATTACAAGCAGAAATGTGATAGTGAAATGTGCGTTGCAGACAGAGAAATTAGCACGAGATTGGGAGATAAATCTCTGACATTTAATGCGTGACCGTCGCTAGGAAAGACCTCTGTACAGATAGTAAACATAAACTTAAAGGCTGATTTATGTTATTTCCGTGAATTTCGATGGTCACATGGTTTTTTTTTTGGCATACGACTCCGAGTATATAAATAGTCGATATATCTACCTACCTACCTAACTACCTACCTACCTACCTGTCTGTCTGTCTGTTTGTCTAAAAACCACTTGATCTGTTGTATTTTGATGTGTTCTAATATTAGTGTTGGTTTAGTTATCTGTCTGATATTATCGTTTCTAATTCTATCTCTTAATTACACTCCTAGTGTTCTTCGTAGACATGTCATTTCTGCTGTAACTATTTTCTTCTTTCTTGTTCTGTCATTGTGCAGGTGTGGCACTGGTAGTACAATGATGAGATAATAATAGTCTTATAAAATGCAACTTTAGTGTCTATGTTTACACTTTTATTCCTAAAAATAAGTGTCATCTGTACTAGGATCTGGTATGTTTTGTTTTTGTTTTTTTTCATTTATTTTTATTTCTCTTTACTGTTTGTCCCTACACTCGATAGAATACTTCCTAAGTAAGTGAGCTCCTTTACTTGTTTAAGGTGTTTATTATCGATGGAGATAGTGATATTTCTTTCTTTCTTTGTTATTTCAATTATTTCTGTCTTTTCAATATTAATCTTCATGTTTAATTTTTGACATCTTGCGTGGAGTCTGTTCATATGTTATTGCAATTGTTCTACTGATGTCACTATTAGTATTTTGTCGTCTGCAAAGTGTAGTTAGTTCAACTTTTCGTTTATGTTATCTTCTTCGCTAGTACTTGTTAGTTTACAGATGTGGTCGATGTATGTTATAAAAAGTAGAGTAGATAGGACACACCCCTAGCGAACTCCTGATTGGATTTGGAACTTATTGGACACACCTACATTTGCTCTTACTGCACATTGGCTATTTGTATAAATGCTCTTGCAAATGTTGATTAAATGTTCTGGTACTCCGTACATTGATAGTACTTTCCAAAGTTGTTGTGTGTCCACTCTGTCGGAGGCTTTTTCTTGGTCGACGGATGCGATGTATACTTGCGTTGTTTTCTGTGGATCTTTCTGTTAGTTGTCTAAGTGTAAAGATATGGTTGGTTGGTTGGTTGGCTGCTGATCCAGCGGTCCATGGGTTCATGCCCTTTGACCCAATGACATTGTGTGATATATGCATGTGTTTGTGAGTTGTTGTTTTGTTCCATATAATGTGTTCCATTTATCTGGCCCTGGAGGTTCACAGATTCATTTTAACTGTGTGCATTGTTGTTTCTGTATAAGGCTGTTCTTATTGTGCTCCCCTCTTTGCTAGTCTGTCTGCCTTATCATTGCCAGGTGTCTTTGAGTGGCCAGGAATCCACTGCATAACAATATTGACACCATAAGATGTGAGCAGCTGGTTGGCATGGTGGTATATTTCAGCTAGCTCGTGTTTACAATGTCCATCACATTCCAATGCTTGGAGAGCAGACATAGAGTCTGTAAAAATAACAATGTTTTGGACTTTTGATGGGAAGGCATCAAATATGGTCTTCAGGTGGTACAAGGCAATTTCTATGGCTGTTATTTCAGCTTCATAGTTAGAACATATCTCCCCACAGGCATCGAACAACTCATCAGATGTTTTGTCTGGATATTCTATATAGACACCATAACCTGCTTTGATGATGGCCTTGAAGGCAGACCCATCAGTATAGACATGAATCCATTGTTCTGGTAGGTGTCTATTGTTTTCTGTGTTGCTTTCATAAGACTTACTGGATCGAACGTTTCGTTGCATTATCTCTTAAATGTGTTTTGATTTCCGGCAATTTAAAGCCTGCGTGTGGTGGTAAACATTTTTCTACTCTTTGCAGTCTTTGTCTCTTGTCTGGAAGGTGATAACTGTCTTTTATTTCATTGACATTGCTCAGGACTGACTTTTGTTTTATTCTGTGGTTTGGTTCCCAGTTTTCTACAAGTTGTTTATTTGTTCATTCTTTTGCTTCTTTCATAAGTCTCCATTGCAGCCATATCTCTCCCCATCTCAAGGGGTTCTACATTCGTATGTATTTCACATGCAGCCGTCGGTGTAGATCTCATTGCACCACTAATAAGACGTAGGGCATTGTTCTGCACTCTGTCTAGGGATTCTACATTTGTCGTGGAACATGTTGTGAGGAGTGCACTGTTGTATTCTAAAGCAGAACGTATGTAACCAAGGTATAGTCCTCTAAGGGTATCCTTGTCTGATCCCCAAGATGTGCCAGCGAGTCTTTTCAGTGGTTGTAACCGTTTAAGTGCTTTATTTTTGATATTTTCTACATGCTTCTTGAGGGTGAGCTGCCGATCAAGCGTGATTCCAAGATATGTGGGGTGTTCTTCTCTTGGCAATTTCTGTGTATCCACCCATAGACTGATATTTTCTTTGGCTACCTTATGACTCTTGGTAAAGATGGTATAGATAGTTTTCTCACAGTTTATTTTCAGCTTCCATGTTTGACAGTACTCACGTAGTCTTCTTAAATCTCCATTTAGTCTTTTGGCAGCACTTTCAACATTCTCATGGCTCTGCCATATTGTTAAGTCATCAGCATAGAGGTCTTTTACAGCTTTGTTATGTTTGGCAAGGTCATTGATGTAAATGAGAAAGAGGGTGCAGCTTAAAGCAGAATCCTGTGGTAAGCCTTCCTCAAGAACTTCTTTAGATGAAATTGCATCCTTTATCTTTGTCTGGATTGTTCTGTCAATGAGGAAGTATTTTATCCAGTTGTATAGCCTTCCACTAATTTCCATCTCAATCATCTTCATCAAAAGACACTTTCTCCATACTCGATCATAAGCCTGTTGTAAGTCAAAGAAGAATGCTACAGTGTGTTTGTTTTCCTGGAATCCATCTTGGATTTTCTGTGTCAACCTAAATAGTTGGTCTTCTGTGCAACTGCCTTTTCTGAAACCAGCCTGTTCATGGCAGAGAATATTTGAGCTCTCGAGGAACCAGTAAAGTCGTGCGTTAAACATTCTTTCTGCCAATTTCCCAAGACATGATGTTAGGGATATGGGGCGGTAGCTTTTGGGTTCATCTGGAGGTTTGTTACTTTTCAGGATGGGAAAGATGTGAGCATTTCTCCAATGTTTAGGCAGTTTTCCATTTCTCCAGGTCATATTTATTAGTGTAAGGAGTACTTCTTACCCTGATGTGCTCATGTGTGTTAACATTTCATTATAAATTTTATCTTGTCTAGGAGACTTTATTGGCTTTAGTTTCTTCAGCCCTTGTTGGAGTTCCTGCATACTGAAGTCATCATCAAATATCGTTGAGCCAGAGGTTTGGACTTTTTCTTACTGCTTCAGTAGGTACAGACGCTTCTTGTCAGCCTCGGACAGCTTCCATACTCTGTTCACACTGGCAAAAATGTGGTTAAAGTGTTCTGCTTTTTTCTGATCTGTGGTGATTGTTCTGTTTCCATCTATCACAGGTTTATCGTTTGTTCTTCTTCTTTTCCCAGACAAATTATTGATCAGCCCCCAAGCCTTTCTTCCATTTTTCCTTAGATCTAAATTTGCGCATGTTTTTGCCCATTTATCATGTTTGGCCTTCTTCACTATTAGTTTTACTTTGGCACATGTTTTATTGTACAGGATATTTGCTTCTTGTGAAGGTGAGATCTCAAGGGTTTCTCTTGCTTTTATTTTATCGAGGATTCCAGCTTTCATTTCTTTGTTGTAGAATGGTTTGCATGATTTCCTACTGCCCCTTGGGATGCTTTGTGATGCTGGATTTAGGATAGCTTTTGTCACCTCTGCAGTAAATGTTTCTATGTCATTGCTTTTGATTTTACCTAGCAGGAAATCAGATGTTTCTTGGAATAGTTTCCAATCTGCCTTGCCAAAATTCCAGCGAGTTTTCTGTTTGAAATATGCTTTGTTGGGTGTAGTTATGGTGGTGAGGATTGGTCTGTGGTCACTTCCAATGTCATCAAGTATTTCTATAGAGCAAGCGTCTATTATATCAGATGAACAGATAGTCAAGTCAGGTCGACTGAGAGATAGATGGCTCCTGTGCAAAAGTGTTGGTACAGACTTTGCATCTTGAAGGACAGACAGGTTTGTTGTTTCACAGAGTTCTTTTATATATCTGCCTGTCTTATTGTGGTTCTAGTAACCCCAATGGGGTGAGTGGCCATTACAGTCACCAGCAAGTATTGCTTTGATAAATTGTGTTGTATGGATTTCCAGTAAATTGCATGTTGTCTGAGGTGGGCTGTATATGTTGTAGATTGTGTATTTTCCTCCAGTGTGCCAGATGGTCACCTTCTGCATGTCTGTGGGATTGGTTGTTAGTTGGGTGACTTGTCCCTGAATGTCATTCCTGATATACGTAATTATGCCACGGCAGTTGGTACACGTACAGGGATAGCTGGTATATCCTGAGAGATATGGGTTAGTGTCTTTGTGTATAGTCTCCTGTAAGAGGGCCACATGTATCTTATGAGCATGTAGTAAATTAGCGAGCTCTAGTGTTTTGTTTCTTATTCCACAGTTGTTCAGTTGTAGAATATTAAGTGAAGACTTTGTTTTATGAAAAACTTGGCTCTGCTGGTTCTCCCTCCGAGGTTTTCTGGGTTTAATGTTTTGGTGCTTGTGCAGGTGTTGTTGCTGTGTTGTGTATTGTGCATGTCTGTGCTGATGTTTTGGATGCGTTCCAGTAGTTAATTTCTCTGCCAGAGCAGCCTGGTTACCCACTGCCTGCCGCGGACCTTGATAACCGAGGCGACGTCCGATCTCGTTTGAAATTAGTATAAGTGTAAAGATATCAACCGTACAGATTTCGTTCTTACTTCTTCTTCTTGCCTTCCTCTTTTACCCTTTACGGGTGTCGAGGGAGATACAATATTCTTTTTCTCGCTTTTCCTGCAGCTTCAGATAATGTTATTTGGTGTTCGTGTAATGTCTCTTTGATGTTGTCGATCCAGCGAACTCTAGGTCTACACTTGACTCTTCTTTCTGATTCTCCTCTCTTCATATATGCTTTATAAACTAATGAATCACATAGCATTCTTTCCAGATGACCATACCATTGTATCTGTTGGTTTTGTATGAATTGTAGAATTGATATGACACCCACTCTTTCTCTTATGACATCGTTGCTAATTCTGTGTCTTCTGGTCACTCCTGTGGCTATTCTCAGATATCTCATCTCTGTTGTAACCAGTGGTCTCTTATGTTTTGTTGTTAAGGACCATGTTTGATATTGGTAGCACAGGGTTGGAATGAAGATACTTTCGATAAGATGTTTTTTTGTGGACATTGGTAGCATTTTGTGTTGCAATAAAGGGGATAATTGACCCAGTATTTGATTCGCTTTGCTACAACGAATGTCTATTTCGGTGTCCATCTTTCCATCTGAAGAGAATGTTACGCCTAAGTATTTGAAGGTGTTGGTTTATTTAATGATTTGATTTGCCACGGATATATTTAGATTGTGTGTATCCCTTCCTATTGCCATGGTTTCTGTTTTATCTATGCTTATCTTCATGTTGTTGTTCTTGCACTCGATGTCCATGGATGTTAGATGACGTTGAAGTACGCAAGCCCAATTGGGTGTTTTTAAGTTGTCGTTAAATGTATGATCGTAATCGTTGTTCTAATATTTGGTTAAAAACTTTCCCTGTGTGGTTTAGTAAAGTTACCACTTTGTATTTTATACAATCCCTCTTACTGCCTTTTTTCTTCCATATAGGAATGCTTGTCGCGTTTCTCCAGTTTCCTGGTATATTTTTATTCTTCCATATTGCATTGAAAAGTCTGAGTAGCCATTTTTCCCGCTCTCTGATGCTGCTTTGATAAGTTCTGTTTGTATGTTATCCGAGCCTGCTCCTTTGTTTCTTCTTCTTCTTTCGTTCACTTGAAACATGTCTATATCTGTAATTCTGTCTCCTTAATAAAACTCACTGTCTTTTGTAGTTCATACAGTGTCCCATAGAGTTTTGATTCCAGTGTTGTTTCCTCTGGCCAATATGTCTGCCTCAGCGTTTCATGCTCAGAACACTCTTGAAGTATATGTTTGGCACTCTGTGCTGCCTGTCCACATGTACACATGGCTATGTTGCCAATCTTGAACTTTGTATACATGTGACTGCGGAGTCGGTTGTGTCCTGTTCTGAGACGTAGAATTATAACTTGCTCTGATCTGATCATAATATGATAGTCATCTTGTGTTGGCGTTTGTGGCTTTCTTATTGACTTGATCATCTGTTTTTTCTGATGGTAGGTGATTGGTATGCTCCTTTGTTAATTGGTGCTTTGTTTATTGCATTTTCTATTTCCTACTATAGTATATATGGTTATAGGTTTGCAGTTGTAGTGTTTGTTGTTATGTCTTCTTCTCCTTCGACAGCAAGCGCAGGGGAAGACTAAAGCAGTTTGTACTTAGTCATTCCAATGTCTTCATCACTGCAAAACCCACATGACCTCCGGTAAGCCGATAAATTCTTTGTTTTATAGTTCTTCAGCGTTCGTCCTCAAATTCCTGCAGATCTGTAGGATGCAGTCCGAAGAACGGAATGTTTTACGACACAGTTTACAGCCTGACTATGATATCTGCGCCTTTCGGTGTAAAACATCAGACTTTAGTATGGAACCTGTATCACTGAGACGTAACAACCAACTGCACCTGAAATCTGCTTAGTCGCTTCCTACGACATACATAGTAGGTAAGAGTATTGGGATTATTTATTACACTTTCTTAACATCATATTTTCTTGCATCTCGCTTAGTTTTGAATATTTTTCAGTTTTACTGAACATTTCATATTGTTTTATTTTCTGAAAAAAGATGGCATGTCAGTTTTTTTTCCGTTTTATGCCATGCAGTAAGAAGGATTCCACGTCACTTTGTTGTCCGTTTTAAGCCATGCAGTAAGAAGGACTCCGCGTCAGTTTGTTGTCCATTTTAAGCCATGCAGTAACAGAGACTGTACGTCAATCTGTTGTCCGTTTTAAGCCATGCAGTAACTAGGACTCCACATCAGTTTGTTGTCCGTTTTAAGCCATGCAGTAACAAGGACTGTATGTCAATCTGTTGTCCGTTTTAAGCCATGCAGTAACAAGGACTGTATGTCAATCTGTTGTCCGTTTTAAGCCATGCAGTGACTAGGACTCCACATCAGTTTGTTGTCCGTTTTAAGCCATGCAGTAACAAAGACTATACGTCAATCTGTTGTCCGTTTTAAGCCATGCAGTAACTAGGACTACGTCAGTCTGTTGTCCGTTTTAAGCCATGCAGTAACAAGGACCGCGTGATTATCAATTAACCATAGTGTCACCTCTAAACCATGATCGTCTTCAATGTAAGACCTACTGTATAATGAGAAATTAAGCCTTCTGAATGAGTCATTTGACTATTCCCATGTATTTATTTCACATGATTATACTTTCTGTGATAGCCAATTAAAATGGCGAGAATTGTCAAATAAGTCAATTTAGAAGGTTGGATTTCCCATTACCCGTTAGTCAATAGGTCTCATGTTTATAGCCAAGTGTCAGCTAAATATATATTTTCTATGTGCACACACATATTATATATATATATATATATATATATATATATATATATATATATATATATATATATATATACACTCTAGAGGTTACGGTTTACTTGAACAACAGCCTGTATTTTTTATGGTCACATATCTGATATAACGAAATTTCACTCACGTTACAGGTTTAAAGGTACGTGCAACATCACAAAATACATTTTTATATTTTAATAATACAAGAATACATTTACAAAATATGTGTGAATCAAAACATTGCACACAACTTAGTCGCTTTCTGGGTATGAACTCAAAACATTGCACACAACTTAGTCGCTTTCTGGGTATGAACTCAAAACATTGCACACAACTTAGTCGCTTTCTGGGTAGGAACTCAAAACATTGCACACAACTTAGTCGCTTTCTTGGTATGAACTCAAAACATTGCACACAACTTAGTCGCTTTCTGGGTATGAACTCAAAACATTGCACACAACTTAGTCACTTTCTGGGTATGAAACAGCTTTAAAATATTGCATAGAAATGAGATGTTTTCTGGGTATGAAATAATCGATAACGTGGACAGTAAAGAAGATCTCTATACAGAAAGTAAACAAGACTTCATTCGTGACGTTTTTGACTACTGTTGTGATTTTCGTTTTCACTATTTATATACTTGAAGCCACATGCCAAAAAAATCAAGATCAACCAATGAAATGCACAGAAATAATAAAAAAAATCAGCATTTCAGGTCACGTTTACATTCTGTACATAGGTCTTTGCCTATTTAGCTTGGTCAAGGATAGACAATTCTGGAGACTCCCCTCATTTCACATAGAAACAATAGCTTTATCGTTCATTAATTCAAAGGAAGCCAAACATACAGAGTTGACTCAATGTAGATAATTATTCAGGTAACAAATTTGCAATAGATAGACTTAGAGCAAACCTGGATTGTAGATAATTCCCTTAGATGTCTTCATAACTTTGGTGTTAGTCGAAATAGATGAAGATAATAGGATACAAAAAATTCGATCAAAAGTAAAAGAACAAAATAAAGAGAATAAAACATGGCAGTGTTATAAAACGTTACATGAAAATCATAGACAGAAAGACAATCCAACGAATGTCTGAAAATACTTGCACACAGAAGATTGGTTTATCAAAACTATAAAAAAAGAACATGAAAGCTAACACATTTTGGACATATAAAAAGAAATGATTATATCCAACAATAGTTTTAAAAAATTAATTTTGGGTTCCAAGAAAGTGAACATGAGGTAGATCAAGACTAGGAATGACACATTATATCTAAGATATTCGGAATTGGAAAACTGGAAGAGTTTGAACTGCATGCACAGAACCGAGATGTTGACATAGTGACAGTTAGGACAACGTTCTGTAAATGGGACGTCATATATATCTATCTATACGCTGTGGCCCTTATTTGTCTTACGGCGTCAGGGGTAGAAGAGTTCTCTGGAGATGGCCTTCGTGCGCGCTGTTTGTAAGCTTGTTCCTGTGGCTTCTTTGATTTCTGAGATCCATCTTTTACATGGTCTGCCTCTGGCTTTATAACCGTTATGTCTACGTGTCATGGCCATTTGTGGTATGCTATCTGTCGGTAGTCTGGAAGCGTGTGAAAACCACTTGATATGTTGTCTTTTGATGTGGTCCAATACTGGTATTGTTTTGGTTATTGTTGCCACGTCACACGATAGATAGAAATGAAAACAAACCAAAGTAATCAGTATAACAACTGTGTGTTCAGCGCCGGATTTAGACGTGATAAGTCCCTATTTGAGATAAGCTATAAGCTATTTGAGATAAGCTATAAGCTATTTGAGATAAGCTATAAGCTATTTGAGATATGGGGCCCATTATAAGTCCAGATATTATATGTCAGTGTCGAATATGATATTTTTGGGCCCCCAAGAAAGTTGGGTCCCTGAGCTATAGCTTGTTTAGCTTATAGGTAAATCCTGCACTGTGTGTGTTACCTGTGTCGAAAAGGGGAGCAAATAATAGCAATAGTGTTTGTCTTCCATGCATTGAATAATGAGCGAATAAGGAGATTATGGTGTGAAGATGGCTGTCCCATCCCATATAGGATGGGTGTCCCAGAAGCCATGCTGAAGTCAGATATGTAAGGACGAACAGCGCGGATATCGCATCAACGCTGTCAACCATAACCCGACTCATCCGTTCCCCGGACTACATCCTGCTAATCTGCAGGAGTTTCAGAACAAACGCGGAGGAAGAAGAAACATCATTCGAAAAAATGAGTAAACAGATTATCTACGACGCTGAAAATAACAATAAAAGAAATGGGAAAGACATGCACCATTACCAGAACATCTAAACAAAATAGAAGCCTAAGGGGGTCATCCCTTCCCAACTTATCTTTTACAGATTACCCAAAAATTATTTACCGTTTTTAAAAAAAATGAGATATCTTTTCCATGTTGCGTCATCAAACATATGGCGCCTCTAGGCTGGAAAGGGGCAGATAATGCTAGAAATATTTGAAAAGTAGACTCCATCTCTAAGAATCCAGTTTTCTGAATATGGTAATTATGAAGTTTCCTAGGGACAATGCGAAAATTCTCAGGCTATGCATTTATCACGAAGCAGCTTTTGGATTGCTATCTTTTCCACTTTCCATTCCATCAGTTCTGATTTACTGCTTCGTTTCACAATGTGCATTTTTCCCCTAACATATCACAGACACATGTCAGCTTCAGGGTTGGAAGAATTCTGTTTAAAAAAATATAAGATCGTGTACTCTTTACAACATAATTAACATTGTGAAGAGAAAGGATGCAAACTACATTTAGAGTTTAGATTTGAAATAGGCTGAAATCTCCCGGTGGGGCCAATACATAAAAATGAATGGTTCAATAAACATTTGATGAAAAGCGATGCAACCGATGTTCAAGTGAGAAATGACTGGAACCTAATATATCGTACAGAAGTGGCTAGAATTTAGAACATCGATATTGCTATTTTCTAAGTGTATTGTAAGAATATCGATATTGCATTTTTCTAAGTATGTTATTAGAATATCGATAATGCATTTTTCTAAGTATGTTATGAGAATATCGATATTGCATTTTTCTAAGTATGTTATTAGAATATCGATATTGCATTTTTCTAAGTATGTTATTAGAATATCGATATTGATATTTTCTAAGTATATTGTACATTATTTGTACAGAAACATTAATAATTGTTCAAATATAAGTAATAATTAAGCAAGTAGCAGTAAAATTGTGCCAGTAGAGGCAATGATTGTTCCTGTGACAGTAATAATTATACCAGTAGCAGTAATAATTGTACCAGTAGTAGTAATAATTGTACCAGTAGTAGTAATAATTGTACCAGTAGCAGTACTAATTGTACAAGTAGTAGTAATAATTGTACCAAGAGTAGCAGTAATAATTGTACCAGTAGTAGTAATAATTGTACCAGTAGCAGTAATAATTGAACCAGTAGCAGTAATAAATGTTCCTGTAGCAGTAATAATTGTACCATGAGTAGTAATAATTGTACCAGTAGCAGTACTAATTGTACAAGTAGTAGTAATAATTGTACCAGGAGTAGCAGTAATAATTGTGCCAGTAGCAGTAATAATTGTACCAGTAGCAGTAATAATTGTACCAGTAGCAGTAATAATTGTACCAGTAGCAGTAATAATTGTACCAGTAGCAGTAATAATTGTTCAAGTAGTAGTAATAATTGTACCAGGAGTAGCAGTAATAATTGTGCCAGTAGCAGTAATAATTGTACCAGTAGCAGTAATAATTGTACAAGTAGTAGTACTAATTGTACCAGAAGTAGCAGTAATAATTGTACCAGTAGCAGTAATAATTGTACCAGTAGTAGTAATAATTGTACCAGTAGCAGTAATAATTGTACCAGTAGCAGTAATAATTGTACCAGTAGCAGTAATAAATGTTCCTGTAGCAGTAATAATGGTTCCAGGAGTAGCAGTAATAATTGTACCAGTAGCAGTAATAATGGTTCCAGGAGTAGCAGTAATAATTGTACCAGTAGTAGTAATAATTGTACCAGTAGCAGTAATAATTGTACCAGTAGCAGTAATAATTGTACCAGTAGCAGTAATAATGGTTCCAGGAGTAGCAGTAATAATTGTACCAGTAGCAGTAATAATTGTACCAGTAGTAGTAATAATTGAACCAGTAGCAGTAATAATTGTACCAGTAGCATTTCAAGTAACAGCAACAGTTGTGAAATTAGTTGTACTAAATAATCAACTCGCAATGATATCAAAAATCTTGACTAAAATTGCTAGGGATGCTTTGTGGTCGAGGACGAAAAATGTGGGACTCAAGTTGCGAGGCGAGTGGGTACCATCTAAGTGGACCTAGTTCAAATCCCGTTTTCTGCATTATGGTATCAGAAGTAGTTTTAGTCGTACTAGTAGTGGTAGTAGTAACATTAACAATA
This sequence comes from Meghimatium bilineatum, assembly GCA_034231615.1. Classification (NCBI taxonomy): domain Eukaryota; kingdom Metazoa; phylum Mollusca; class Gastropoda; order Stylommatophora; family Philomycidae; genus Meghimatium; species Meghimatium bilineatum. The sequence goes on from CM067304.1 coordinate 58,005,976, forward strand.
GTAGTACATATTCTATTAGGAGCAATAACAGTAGTAGTAATAGTAGTAGTAGTAGTAGTAGTAGTTGTTGTTGTTCTTGTAATAGTAATAGTAATAGTAACATTAGTACTTGTTGCAGCAAAAATCGTAATAGTAATATTAGTATTAGTAACAATAGGAATACTAGTAGTAGTAATAACAGTAATAGTAGTAGTAGTAATACTAGTAATAGTTGTATTAGTGGCAATAGTAATAGTAGTAATTGTAATAAAAGCAATAGTTGAAGTAGTAATAGTAATAGTAACAACAGTAGTTGTAGTGATAGTAGTAGTTATAGTGGTAGTAGTAGTTGTTGTATTAGTAATAGTAGCAGCAATAATAGTAATAGTAATAACAGTATTAGTAACCGCAGTAATACTAGTGGTAGTAATAATAGTAATAGTAATTGAGTTAATAATAGTAATTGTAGTAGTAGCAATAACAGCTGTAGTAATAATAGTAATAGTTATAGTAGCAGTAGAAGTAGTATTAGTAAATGTAGTAGTAGTAATAGTAGTAGTAGTTATTCTAGTAGTAGAGTAGCATATTAGTGGTAGTAATAGTAGCTGTAGTATGGGGCAGTAATTCCCATCGTGATCTATATAGCACCATTTAGAACCGAGTTGGTTATTCTGGGATGCGCAAAGAAGCAAAAGCAAATTAGGAAAGAGTGATAGAAGCATGATTCCTTCTATGGGGCTGTGGATAAGAAAAATGTTGGAGGAATAAGTTTAGACGAAAACTAGCAAAGCTTTTCAATTTTTCTTTGTAAAGCTCAAATCAGGGCATCAGAAGATAAAAAGAAACATTTACAGAAAAAGAGTCGACTGTCGAAAAGAAAGTTAAGAGTCACTGGCAAAAGTACTGAATTAGCAGCATAGAACCATTTAGCTACCATTCGAGCGACGTCCTTCTGTAGAATAGTTCTGCGCGCAGATACTAACCAGCGTCGTGTATCTTAGCTGATTCGACGTTTTCCGTGTTGTTCATGGAATGGCGACGCAAAGTTACAAAATAAAAAAATTGACCGACCATCAGTCGCATCAGCCAAGATAAGTGACGCTGTTTGATATCTGCGCGCAGAGTTATTCCGAATAAGGACTTGCTAGAGCACTAGTGTCAGTAAAACTGCCAACAAAGTAGGTGTTAAAATGTTCAAATGATTATAAAGACTTTTTTTTCAATTATCATTATTACACTTTTCTTTTGATGTATTTAAGGGGGAAGAAACTGGGGAAAACTTTCCTCACGGGAGCAACATTTGTGGATTAATTTGCAGGGTTATTTACTTTTATCGTTAACTCCGACTTTTTAATCTTCGTTCCTATAGAAACGAAATCATAAAATAGAACGGCGAACGGTATTGTTTCAGAAATGGAAAAGTTAATTCAATAATTTAATGAAGCTTTCACTCGCTAATTCTTTTTTTTTGTTTTTTTTTTGTTAGCGCGAGCCTGTACCGTGTTTAGTGTTTTTCTGATGTGTGGAATAGTAATTTCAAATGCGAATTAATTTCCGTTTTATTGCGGCATTCCTTCTCATCTCTAAATTAAATTTTAGTATTGTGAGAAATGACTGTTTCATTTCTACTTCCAGATAAAAGTCCTACAATACTAAGACATATTATTACCTCCCTTCAACTCCCCATTTCTACCCACAGAATTATCGTTCTTATTTCCAAGAAAGGCGGTAACGACTCCCATTTCCTACAACTTCGGCTTCATCAATTCTTGTATTTCTGTCAGCCTGTTTTCAATTACAGGAATTTTTAATGTCATGGTCGGTGAAGCAAGGTAAGCAGCACAGAGCGGGTGAACGTTTCGTCATGTTCTTATTTCGTTCGATGTTTTGTATAAATGTCTACACACAACGTGATCGTCTTTCCGTGTTAAGTGTACATCACTATAGTAAACAATCTAGTAGCATATCCTGGACCGGATGTAGCAGTTATCAGGTAGAATATCATGGACCGGATGTAGCAGTCATCAGGTAGAATATCATGGACCGGATGTAGCAGTCATCAGGTAGAATATCATGGACCGCATGTAGCAGTCATCAGGTAGAATATCATGGACCGGATGTAGCAGTCATCAGGTAGAATATCATGGACCGGATGTAGCAGTCATCAGGTAGAATATCATGGACCGCATGTAGCAGTCATCAGGTAGAATATCATGGACCGGATGTAGCAGTCATCAGGTAGAATATCATGGACCGGATGTAGCAGTCATCAGGTAGAATATCATGGACCGGATGTAGCAGTCATCAGGTAGAATATCATGGACCGGATGTAGCAGTCATCAGGTAGAATATCATGGACCGGATGTAGCAGTCATCAGGTAGAGTATCCTGAACCGGATGTAGCAGACATCACACACTTTAGAAACTTCTGCCAATTATTGAGCCACTCTTCCTGCTTATGTGAGCGTTATGTTCAGGTGATTTTTGATATCTTGCGTCCATCTTCTCCGCGACCTAACACAGAACCAAGGAGATGTACATAAATTGTCCATATCATACATTGCTAAATGGTTTGTCCATAAATTGATCATATCACACAGAGCTAATGAGTTGTCCAGAAGGTTATCGTATCACACAGAGCTAATGGGTTATGCAGAAGGTTATCATATCACACAGAGCTAATGGGTTGTCCAGAAGGTTATCGTAAAACACAGAGCTAATGGGTTGTCCAGAAGGTTATCGTATGACACAAAGCTAATGGGTTGTCCAGAAGGTTATCGTATCACACAGAGCTAATGGGTTGTCCAGAAGGTTATCGTATCATACAGAGCTAATGGGTTGTCCAGAAGGTTATCGTAAAACACAGAGCTAATGGGTTGTCCAGAAGGTTATCGTAAAACACAGAGCTAATGGGTTGTCCAGAAGGTTATCGTATCACACAGGGCTAAGGCGCTGTATATCAATTGATCTTATCATACCTTCCAGACACAAATATTTAACGTGATTGGGTACAAAATAGTAGAACATACCTTCCACACACATTAAGCTGACGTGATTGGCTACAAAATAGTAGAACATACCTTCCACACACATATAGTTGACGTGATTGGGTACAAAATAGTAGAACATACCTTCCACACACATATAGTTGACGTGATTGGGTACAAAATAGTAGAACGTACCTTCCACACACATATAGTTGACGTGATTGGCTACAAAATAGTAGAACATACCTTCCATACACATACAGTGGACGTGATTGGCTACAAAATAGTAGAACATACCTTTCATACACATATATTTGACGTGATTGGCTACAAAATAGTAGAACATACATTCTATAATCATATCGAAAAAAGGGGTCAAAGTTCGTCGAGTGTTGACATCCTTGTACTCGGTTAACCCCATATGCTCTCCGTCGCTCTCAACGAACCTGCACGCTACCTGCCACGAGTATCATTCATAGCACATAATTCCGTGGCTCATGCGATAATACCCAAAACCTCCGGCAAAAATTAACTTATAAACACGACGTCCCCAGCGGGACTCAAACTCACAACCTCTTGAGCACAATTCAAACAGCTTAAACACTACGCCAGTAAGATACCTGCTATCACCGCACACATGTATTTGGTTGCAACATAACTCGGGGACAATGAGAGAACGCTCTGTGCAGACCGGATTCTATATGTATAACATATGGACAAACTCGATACTAGGATAATAAATTACTAGAATTTACTCTCAAAATATTGCATACCTCTGATAGTTGGAATCTTTTGTTTATGAAAATTTCAAATGGATACAAGAGCTCCGTCGCTCTTAATTCCTATATAACATTTCAAGTAATCAATATGATATTATATTATGGATTAAGGTGCACAACGAGTTCATGTCTATTCATCTTCTAAGTGAACTCACAACACTTGTCTTCATCATATTTTTACCACCGTTAACTAGTCTCTACAATCTTCTCAATGTACCAATACATCTCATGTGATGATGGCCAGACGGTCAGAAAGCAGGCTTGCCCAAATTACAGATATACAGTTATTACCTTTCGTAAATGACTGTTTTTTATGCAGGTTTTACGGAGAACGTGTCTTGACCCTGTGCACTAACACACTGTCGGCTCCGTTGACTGGTTCCAAGAAAAATGCAATGCCAATACGCTTGCAAACAAGCACAACTGCAGGGGATTTCAGAAGATGGTTTAAAACACCCTTTATTATCTTAGGTTATCCCCTCCGTACTTTCTGTAGGGTTTACTCCCTTAACCTAAGAATGATCGTCTGCAACATAAAAGACATGTGTACTGAAAGTAAAAAAAGCCTTCATTTGTTACGTTTTTAATTATTGTCTGGATTTTCATTGGACACTATTTATATACTTGGAATTGGGAGCCGCGTTAGCGCAGTGGTTAGCGCACTGGCTACGCATATGTGTGGTCCTGGGCCCATTCCCCAGTTGAGGTGGAAATGTGTTTCAGATCGCAGCGGCTCCCGACCCAGCCTTAAATGGGTACCGGATTAATCCGGGAAGTAAAGACTGCGAGGGAGAGGAGATGGCTACCGCCCTCATTTGCAGAGCCTCTGAAATGTGAGATCGCTAACATCTCACACCCCTAAGGCATTAATAAATGCTATGGGTTACTTTACTTTTATATACTTGGAATCGCCTTGGCTATCTTTGCCATTCGCTTCATCTAAGTATATAAATAGTAACCAATGAAAACAACGACAATAATCAAAAACGTCATCAATGAAAGCTTCTTTGCTTTCTGTGCACAGGTCTTCTAAACTGCAGACGGCAATGACCTAAAGCACACCCGTTCTAACCTGTTAGGAAGCGGGTGAATAAGTCCGACAAAAGACGTAAGTAAGAAATTGAGATATGACGAAGAAGTGACAATACATTTTTCACAAGTGATATGATCAGTTTATCCTTCACCTTTTCTTAGTCACCTCTTCCTGGAAAGAAGAAAGTTACACTATTCTATGCACTATAATCTAGAAGTACTTCTAGGGAGAACCTCTCAGGTGTATCTATAATTAAATCACATGCGGGTTGATTATGTATACCTCTGTCCCTGCATATTATATTCACCGTTACTATATTACAAATATAAATACAGTTCTTTGAAAGACATAACAGGAGAGTATGCGGCATTCAACTCATGACATCCTACACGAGATCATGCAATATGCAACTTATGACATCCTACACGAGATCATGAGGTATGCAACTCATGACATCTCACACGAGATCATGCAGTATGCAGCTCATGACATCGCACTCTAATGTCCAAAGTTTGATCTTCACCTAATATTTCAAATAATTGTCAAAATAGTGACACAACTGACTAACTGGCCAAATAATGAACCAAGCTAAATTAACCAAGCTAACATGACTTACCCAGTTAATCTGACTAATCGAGTTAACCAGAATAGCCAAGATAACCTGGCTCTTCGAGTTAACCAGACTAACCAAGCTAACCAGACTAATCGAGCTAACCAGACTAACAATATTACCGAATTAACCAAAATAACCAAACTAACCAGATTTAACAACACTAACCAGACTTAGCAGAACTACCCAAATTAACCCGCTAACCAAACTAATCAGAGCCTAATTTCACCATGCTCGGTCATCATCCATCCCTCGGAGAACACTCATACCCTTGTGCATAACAATTATTCATGACATACACAAACTGAACACATTCTAAAACATTGCATATTATTCTACAAACTCCTCCTCTCAATTTGACTTTCAATGTCCATCCAGCCAAACATATTCATGTTTCTTTACTCGCCAATATAAGACCAGTTGGATAAATCTGAAATCAACATTCTAAAGTGACATATTTGGTTTCATTGGTTATTGATACAAATTATACACAAAGTAACTAATGAAAATCACGGGGAAAGTCAAATTTGTTACTTTAGAAGGAAGATTTCAATCTAGTGTAGAGATATAACAATGAGCTAACAGAGCTTCATACTTGAAAAGAAAAACACGAGTTGAGCAACCTCTCGTTACTTTCTTTATATCGCTACTGATTTTATGACTCTCCATTTGTGCACGTTATTTGAAATCTACCAAAAATAAGATAATTATCTTGCAATACGGTTCAGATCACATCCAATTATATAAGTAATGTCTATAACAATATCAATATTAATGCAATTTTCTGAAGTTTACAAAGAGGAAAAATATAAACTTTCACGATTATGGATAAAGATTTTTGTTTATTTCATTAGCTCGGGAACAAGTCATACAGAACATAGGCGTGTCTTGTTGTTGTTAATTGCTTTCATTCTGGCAATAAACATACAGAGTATATTGCAAAAGTACGACTCAAGGGAGGTAAACACAAATATTTATTTCTCGCTTTCAAACATGTAATATCATAGATAATATTACTGAGTGGTCCGGATGAAGTTTTCATACACTCACACATGATGTTGACGACAGAAAGACAATGCAGTATTTGTGTGGGTGTTGTTTTTGATTTGGAACCCCTATAACCCTGAAGCGCTATGTGTTTTGCGATGATAATAATGTTAATTATATGATGATGATTATGGTAATGCTTATGGTGATGATTATAGCAGTGCTGACGATATGATCATAGTAATGATGATGATGATGATAAAAAGATAATGATGATATGCAATGGTTTTGCTACCAATGGCAAACATGGACAACTACAGCACAAGAGAAACGTAAACTTGTGACAGTTGAAATGGCATGCTCGCGCAGAATCCTAGGAATATCGCTAGGAGACAGAGTGAAGAATGAGGATATTAGACCCCCCCCCAAAAAAAAAAAACACCACCACCCCGATCTTGGAATATAACAAGAGACAACATATCAAATGGTTTGCACACATCAACAGACTATCACCAGACAGCACAACACAGCAAGCTATGCTACACAGATACAGTGAAGGCAGACCTAAAGGCCGACCTCGAAAACGATAGACTACCAAAATAAATGAGGCGACAAATTCCACAATATACTCAGCACACACAAGGGCCATGTCCTCCGTGACCTAATATTATCAGACATGTACATGAGTCACATTGCTTTTGTAGAAGCTGCGAATTGTCAAAATAAGACATGGTTCATTTGTCAAACAGTCTTTAAAATTGGCATTTGCCTTCCGCGATTTTTATTTGCCGTCCACACAAGGAATAAAGAAAAAATGACAAATGAAAACATGGGAAAATTTAAACGATTCCCTTTAGAAGGCTATTTCCAATGAGTCAGCGGGTCGTACATTTGTTATTGGTCACGTAGCAGACATCCGGTACATAGTAGGGCTAAATTGCTAGGGCACAGACTAAACAGATTGTGTAATCAGGGAGAACAATTATCTGTCGGCACGCATCCTCTGTGATGTCTGCTGAGGAAGAATGTTTACATTTACTGGTGTACTACCTGGGGTGTTGTTACTTGCGTTCATAAAACAAAGATTAGAAATAAAAGTGGAACCAACTGTAACATGGGTAGGACAGGTAGATTGAGAAATTATGTTGGGATACTGTGATATAGTCGTTGCTCTTCTTCCAATTCGTTGCCTGCAGTTGTTTGACATGTCTGCACATCAAGTCCAGGTTTTCTTGATAGATATTGCTTTATTTGAAATATTTTAATGATTCATATAGAGTTTTCTGTTGCTGTCTGTGAAGGCAAGTGCTCATTTTGAAATCGGAGTGTATCGCAGACTTGCAGAATATGTTGCAAAGTCGGTTCTGCATGTTCACATGAGTATAAAAACTTATGTAACGAGACTAGAAATAAGGCTGGATATGGCTTTTAGCGTGCTTGTCAAGGCTAACTGTGATTTGGTAAAGCGGCATCAGTGTCGGGGTGAAAGTCAAATTGTATAAATCGCTGGTGCTTTCTGTTGTGCTGTATGGTTGGGAGAGTTGGACACTCACTGAAGAAGTGGAGAGAAGATTACAGGCTTTCGAGTACAAATGATACAGACGAGTTCTACGAATTTCCTATATACAGCATAAGACCAACTTGTATGTAAGAAATAAAGTAGAGATGTATTCAGGTGTACAAGAATCACTGCTTTCAATAGTGAAATGGCGAAAACTAGCAAGGTTTGGACATGTATGCAGACATGATTCCCTGTCAAAAACAATACTGAAGGGAACTGTTGAAAGGGGAAGAAGCAGAGGAGGAAAAGTAAAGCGCGGATAGATAACATCACGGAATGGACAGGATAATATTTTTCTTGATTCATCCGCATCGCTGAGGATAGAAATTACTGGAGGACTCTGTGTGCTGAAGTATCTAATGTGGTACCCCTACGAGCCTGAAGGGTTACGGGTTTATGATTTGATTGATAGATGAGCATAAAAAACATGATGTAACCAGACTCAGTCTAAATGAATGTTTACACTGTCCATTACTTGTTAAGCTGTTTATCTTGTGTTTACGAGGTCAAGAGTTCGATTAGGACGATTATTCCCCGTGTACATGTGCAATTTTTCGTAGTTTCAAAGAGATTATCTTTTGAATGGATCCAGTCAAGTTTTATTATTGATACGACAGGCGGTGTGCTTCTGAGCTGAGATCGGTGAAGTGAATATGTAGAAAACTGAGTACACTGAAATCAATTCTCTAAGCCACGTGTGACTTTATTAAAAGCTACAATAAATATCTGTTCGGATTCAGTTCACAAACATACCCTCCACTTTCAGTTGAGTTTCTGTATGTGTGTACAAGTGAGTTATGTTTTATTTGAAGTGATGAAATCTCATGCGCATTCATCGAATCATTATTGAATAAATAATTTCTAAACGATTGTTATGTTTATTTGTTTACTTGTTCAAACATCAGGAATTACTAGCAATGATGCTCTTGTTATACTATATACGATAAGCGGTTTCTCTTGGGCTATTCTTTATACTTAGAATAATCCTTCTCTCACCGTATACAAAGCTGTGAGAAATCGCGCAAACAGAGGTTGTCGCTGTATGTATGTAGAGTGTATGTGTGTATAGTAGTAGTAGTAGTTCTAGTAGTAGGCATGTCATTGTATGTATGAAGAGTGTATGTCTGTGTGTATGTAGATGGCATGTTTCCCCAGTCTGATTGCAACCACCCAATCACATGAAAGTCTGCAAACATTTAATGATATAAATGTTAGACTTTCACAGAGTAATACACATTGCTTGTTAAGTCAATGCAGTCAGAGAAATTGACATAAAGTAATCTAATAATTCATTTTAAAGTAGTATATATACCGTAATTATATAGTAATAAATACAAAATAAGTATATAATAATGTAGAAAAAACTAATCGTAGAAAATATTGAATAATGTATATAATTATTACTATAGTAATGAGTTATAAACCAACAAACAAATTTGTAGCGTAACCTATTCAGGCTGTAGACATCAACCCAGCATTTTTTGACTGTAGTAATTGTATAGATAATATAAATATGTCTAGTAGTTTTCCATTGCTTTCTGAACGGTACTGACGCACAATTACCAGTGTGGGATTCGAATGTGGTACCTTGGACTTCACAGAGCGCTCTGTAGCACGCCAGATAGTTGTGCAAAATTGTGACAGTCAACTATCAATATAATAAGTAGTTATTAATAGAAATAAACATGTCCTGCTCTGTGATGTCGAGGTACAGCGCGTGTCTGTGACCGTCAAGGTATCGCGTTCAAATGTCGCAGCAGGCAGTTTTGAACTCGGACCTTTCAGAAAGTAACGGCAAACTACTGAACTATATAAAATTACTATAAAATTAATACAACCAAAAATACTCTGTATAGCTATATTCTGAATAGAATAGAAAATGCAGCAATAATCAACAATAAATATAATATGATTATATATACATATAAGAAAAACTTCAGTTCGTACCTGGAATCAAACCCATGATTCACGGACGTGATCTAACCTCTCGACCATGCATTACATTTTGAAAAATAAATAAAATCACTTCAGCCAAAAATTGCTGGGGTGATCGCTATGTTAATAATAAAACATACTACGAACATGTTTAGTGCAATGTAACCGTGGGCGCCTGAAGTCAAGGCAATATTGGTTATGTCCGACACCCCCCCCCCCCCTCACACACTCACACTAACATTACTAAATCACTAAGTAGTATTGGAAAAGTACTATATCAGCACAGCAAAGAGTGAATTAGTAAGTTAGGACCCACCGCCCTAACTACATAAAACCTAACGGGAACGCATGAATACAACAATGCATTTTACAATTACGTAGAAACATATATGGTAATACTTACTATCGTGTCGTAACTGTTAATACAACACGATATTAAGTAAAGTATTTAATGAAATAGTTGTCATGTGATCAATTTCATGTGACATTAAAACACGTAAAATACTAAAACAAAAAACTAACTGATTCTCGTTACCTTTAGGTAGTACCAGATTTCCTGAAATTCCTATGCCAAATCTGTATTAATATAAGCTTTACTGGCAATGTTATCTACAGGTTCTGACAGAAAATTCTGCGAAATGAAGACTGCGATAGCTTTTAAAGGAAGTGAGAGAAGTGTCTGGCTTATCAGTTTCCAGTAATCGAGATGCAAGTAGCTCATTACTCCTCTCTTCCTACCCCAATCAGCGTGCTCCCCTTACTCCTCAATCCAAACCATAGGTTTGCTTATCCTGAAATGTCTGATTTGGATCGCCATTTCGTGAATGAGTTTTATATTCCATAACTACCTTGATAGATCGAGAAATTAATACGGGATGACTTGAAGATTGGATTTTCTGGACAAGAATATCATTAGAACATGCTGGATGTAGGAGGATTTTGTGGAGAATACAATGTGACAGGTGAAACTGTCGGGGTGGGGGGAGGGGGGTTGATGAGGAGCAAATAATAGTCACACTGTCAACTGCCATGGATGTTGAAAGAAAAACATGAGGAGGGCTGAGTGGGGGCTTGACTATCTCATACCCTGATCTTTGCTGTGATAATGTCTGTGTTGTGATAAAATGTGCTGAATACCTTTGTTGGGATAAAATCGTTGTTGTGATAAAATCTTTGTTGTGATAAAATGTGATGAATACCTTTCTTGGGATAAAATCTTTGTTGTAATAAAATTTGGTGAATATCTTTGTTGTGGTAAAATCTTTGTTGTAATAAAAAGTGCTGAATACCTTCGCTGTGATAAAATCTTTGTTGTGATAAAATGTGCTGAACACTTTGTTATGATAAAATGTGCTGAATACCTTTGTTGTGATAAATGTGCGGAATACCTTTGTTGTCATAAAATGTGCTGAAGATCCGTGTCTGGACTTTTGGTAATTAAACCCTTCCTTTTATCTGTAGCATGACTGAAGATTGCAAGATAGTCACGGTATAGTTCCCTTGAGTAGAAGATTGTCCAGTCCGTGGCATTACGTCTTACCATCGAGATTGAGTAAAGAGGTAAGTCTTCAATGCCGGGGAACGACTTACTAGAGGTATTAGGGATGAGGAATGAGATGTGAAGGTGCATCATAAGACATGGAGTAAAACTCTTGTAGGTCAATTTAGAAATTGGAAAACATTTCCGATCCGGAGCTGAAAGTAAAACTTCACTCCCTAGCAAAGATAACTACACTCCCTAGAATTAAAAACTCCATTCCCTAGAATAGAAAACTCCACTCCCTAGAATAGAAAACTCCACTCCCTAGCATAGAAAACTCTACCCCCTAGCATAGAAAACTCAACTCCTTAGCATAGAAAACTCTACTCCCTAGCATAGAAAACCCCACTCCCTAGCATAGAAAACTCCTCCCTAGCATAAGCATAGAAAACTCCCTACCTAGCATATAAGATTCCACTCCATAGCATAGAAAACTCTACTCCCTAGCATAGAAATCTCTACTCCCTAGCATATAAAATTCACAAATTTCAAGATCAAAGTGAGTGATATAGTATTAAAACAGATCCACTAATTCAAGTATTTAGGTACAACGATTACAGCAGATGGAAGAAGTCCAACAGAAATAAGAAGCAGAATAGGACAGGCAAAAACAACATTCAGAAAATGAAAAAATATATTGTGTAATATGACATTGTCACTAGAGATGAGGAAGAAGGTTCTTCATAATTCCTATACTAACATATGGATCATAATCATAATATAAGAAAACGACAATCTTCATTTTTTGGCTATGTTATGAGACAAGGAGGTTTGGAGAGCATAGTAATACCAAGCAAGATTTAGCTTATCAGAGACAAGGGGCAATAACGTGAGAAAATGTTAGTTAACAACCTGACACGGCAGGGAAACAACAGCGATTCTGATGCATAATGCAGGAGACAGAGAGCCGTGGAGAGCTTGATCGTCTACGCGAGACGTCATGGAACCTGATGATGATGAGGCAAAATAATTCCCTATTTATTATGGCAAACCCAAGATCCCAAGAGTTAACTTAACAAAAAAATTTAAAAAAATAGTTGTGGCCAGGAGTGACATCAGTAGTGACATCAGTAGTGACATCAGTAGTGACGACAACGATTCTAAAGATCAGGGTACTTGTGTCACATCCAACAACGGAAGTGCAATTTGGAGATGTTTTCTTTCTAATTGCTTGATTCAAATGTTTCCAATTTTCTAGAAAATAAATTACTGTGAACATGTCTAATTTTGCTGAAAATAACGGACACACCCACAGTTTGAATAATAACGTGGGATGGACAAAAATGTTTATGTCAATAGACGGACATATCTGATCAAATCCAGACGTAGACCCTTATCCTCTGTCTAATAATTAAAAAAACAATTGGTAGCATATCCTATTCAGGACGTGGTTATCAACCCAGCATGTTGTGGCTGTAGTGATTTTCTAGGCAATATAAATACGTTCAGGTATAAATAAAAGGTGACAGTTTGCCAGTGCTTTCTGAACGGTCCGGATGCCCTATTGCATGTGACGGGGATCGAACTCAGTGCCTTGACCATTTCAGTCGGGCTCTGTACCACCCCGCCACAAAGCCGGACATGTCTAATAATACAATAATAATATCACTGAAGCATGTCATATATAGAAACATTGCTGGCAAAGTATTATTAAATCTGTACTGATAACTAATATATGATATCTCCAGTACACCAGAATGATGTGCATGAACGGCTTTGGAACTACTAAAAATTTTTGAGTCTAACGGGAATTGAACCCGTCCGTTCTAACGGCACCGAATCGCCTAGCAACTATAGTAAACTACAGTACCTTACCATGGACAACCCTCTTCTCTTCTTCCTTATCCGCCTGACCATTCATATTCTTAACCGTCAACTGTATGACTTCATGTACTGCACAAACATAAACTCAATCTGCTCCGCCCTTCCCCCATGCTGACTCTGTACTTAAGTCTCACCCCACTTCTCTGGTTGTCTGTATTCCTCCGGACCTGGATATTTCTGACTGTTTGATCTCTATACTCAGCAAGGGGCTTCAGTTTATACCCCTCCGACCGGCTTATGATCGCTACACTCTCATGTGCGATGTACATCAGTTCCATCGTCGCCTGCGCCTTTGGTTCCATTTCTCGGTTAGTGAACCCTATGCTTCTGATTCGGAGGATTTATTCTCCCCTTATGCTTCCCGCAAGCATGACTGGACCCCTAAGGAGGGTGAATCCCGGACCATAGACCGATACATTGAGGACACTCAGTGTGACATTGAACGCCTCCGCTTCACCGGCCTTGGACGTACTAACATCTCACCCGTCGAATCCAAAGCTCTCAGGAAACTTCGTAGCCGGGACCACATCGTCAACAAGCCTGCAGACAAGGGTGGCGCGGTTGTCGTCTGGTGTAAGGACCTATATCGCCAAGAGGGCCTCTAATAGCCGTCTAACCCCGTGTTCTACAGGGCCAACTCATGTAAGAACAAGAAAGACCCTATTGTCGACCATAATGACACAGTTTCATCGAACATCAAGGGTTTGATCGCCAACAACCTTCTCCCTGTCTCTGCGACCGCTCTTTGTATCAAGGAGAGCAGCGTTGGTAGACCGGCATTCTATATGCTACCCAAAATTCACAAGCCCTCTAACACCGGCAGACCCATTGTCTCCGCGTGTTCCTGCCCCACGGTAGTCATCTCGGACTTCTTAGACAGTGTCTTTCAGCCACTAGTGGAACAACTTCCCACATTTCTTAAAGACACCAACCATGCACTGTCTATCTTGACCTCCATTTCATTATCCCTTGCTCATACCTATCGTCTCTTTCTTCTCGATGTTTGCTCCCTTTACACGTCCATACCTCACTCTGATGGCCTCAAGGCCTTGAGGTTCTTCCTTGACAAGTACCTCATCCCTCTGTGTCTACCTCCACTCTTATCCGTCTGGCTGAGCTTGTACTTACTCTTAACTCCTTTGCGTTTGATGGGCTTTTCTTCTACCAGATCAGTGGGGTCGCCATGGGCACTAAGATGGGACCCAGTTATGCCTGCTTGTTTATGGGTCACCTTGAGTACCAGGTGTGGGAGTCCTATGGTGGACCCTTCTCATTTATGTTCCATAAGTATATCAATGATGGTATCAGTATCACTGACATGGCTGAAGCTGATCTGTCATACTTCATTCACTTCATTGATAACTTTCACCCGGGCATCAAGTTCACATCCGAGATCTCCACCTCCCATGTGAACTTCCTGGACATATCCATCACTATCCAACCTTTCTGTCTTAGCACATCTGTATACTACAAACCCACCGATGCCCACAGTTTTCTTCTATATACCTCTTCTTATCCTTCTGCCTGCAGGGATTCACTTCCATCCTCTCAACTTCTCCGTCTCTGGCGTCTGTGCAGTGCTGAGGATGACTTTCTCGAGAAAGCCCACGAGATGATGGACTTCTTCCATTGCCGCTCATACCCCGACAGGGTCATTCAGTCTGCTCTGTCTCGGGTGTGTAGCCTCTCCAGCCAGGACACCCTCTCTAACACTCGGAGGTCTTCTCCCTCTGACAGGGTAAAACTTGTGCTGACGTTCCACCCGCATAGCGCTGCTGTTCGTCATGTTCTTCTCCGTCACCTTCCCCTTCTCCAGTCTGATCCGGAGACACGGGAAGTGTTATGTGCTCCCCCTCTGGTTGTACAAACGTGACAAGAACCTCAGGGATTTACTTGTTCGGAGTCATCTTAGGCCTGACGTCCCCCTTCATTCTGGTACTAGCAACTGCAATCGCCCTAGATGCTACACCTGTCCGTATGTTACCCAGACCCGGTTCGTCACATTCCCCAAGCCACCTTCTCCATTGTAGAAAGTTTCTCTTGTGTGCCCTGGAATGTCATCTATGCCATAATCTGCAAGCGCTGCACCATGACATACATGGGTGAGACTAGTAGGAGGCTTGCTGACCGTTTCTGCGAGCACCTACACAGTATAAAACACCATTCGGGCTATCATGTGGATGTTCATTTCAACAGCACAGGCCATCGGGGCGCCCAGAATATTCAGGTGACTGCCATCAAAGCATGCTTCTCCGACGAGCGTACCCGGCTGGCGATTGAGAACAGCTATATATATATATGAATTCGGCACTCTGAAACCCTTGGGTATGAATGAGCGCTTTACATATGTATAATATCGGGTTTTTCCGTCATCTCTTGATCTTGTTTTGACATGTATTCAGCTTTGTTTTTGTATATTTCCTATTTCTGTTCCTTTCCGGATTGTGTCACCTTTGACCTCATTTCTATCATTTCGACTAACTTACTAAATGTGAACGCAAGTTGTGTCGTCCCTACTTGTTGTTTTCGATTTATATGTGTTTGTGATCTTTGATAAAAGCCTTTCGGTCGAAACGTCGCTTTGTGTGTGTACCTATGTGTGTTTCGTACAATTAGCAAAACGTTATTACCTTGTTTGAAGCTTCACCTATTGGATTTCAGTTTTGTGTAGTGAGTACATATTTTCAACTCTAGTAAACGGGTTTTTCTGTACTTGACTAACCGTATCTTTTTAAAAAAAGTTGCGATTCTATCTGGAACTACTAACAAGGTCGACAGATGGTACAAAGCTCTGATATAGCCAATTTGGGCTAACGTCCGCTGTTGAAAGGAGCGTTTCGCCATTGTAGGTACATTTTACTAAACATTTAAAAAAAATAACCAGAGTTGTGTTTATGAGATGAGCTAACAAACTACTCTATGACAGAAAAGTAAAAGTAACATGACTTACCACATTTGTCGTTATTTGAGATACGTGTAACCCAGGAATTATCACGTTCTCGCCATGTTTTTCTTTACATAGAGTATTAATCAGCAAAGTGTAGTGTAAAGAACAACGGTATACAATAAAACTTAGCCTAATGTTGACTGGATTACAACAGCCGCGACCTTTACTTTTTAATGATTGTAAAGCTATGATATAACTAAATTGGACTAACGTTCACGGTTGAAAGACGCGCACTTCACCATAAAAGGTACATTTTTACTTAGCCAAACTTTTAGCAAGCGTAGGTCAAAACTCGTATTCGCGGCGTTGTTTTTCCTATTGGAAATTTTATTGGAGTTAAACAGTTTTGACAACGAATGTCTCCGAAAATTGTTGAATATAAAATGGAGCAATTTCGTCACAACTAGCAACCTAAGTAATAAAACACACTAAGAATATGTGTGAAATGTTATAAGAAAACGAAGGTTGAAATACATGGGACACGTTCTTAGACTAGATGAAAACTGGCTGAACCAGAAAGCCCTTATGTAGACACCTGAGGGGAAAATAAAAAGAGGAAGAACCAAAATTACATTAAAAGGCACCAACTTAAAAGAAGGAGAAATAATAGGTTGCAAGTCCATGTTAGAATTAAAAGTACAGACAACGAACCGCAACGCATGGAGAATCAAAACCTCTGCCATATGTGTCGCTGCATGTGGCACGAAAGAAACAAACTGAATAATTAATTTTATAGGCGTGACACATTTAATCATATATCTCATATATTTGTACTTTTCTTAGCCATGTTTCAAATATTAAAATATTCATGAATTGAATGATTTCCCCCCGCCTAAGACAGATATGTAGGGCCATTGGCGCAAATAAAACGGCGACACAACGCATTTCCATTATCTGGACTACATCCTTCTGGAAATCTAATGGGACCATGGTCCTGATACAAGAGATATCTAGTGGGAGTTTGAAAATAAACGCTGAAGAAGAAGAATACTTTTTTCTACTTACAAAAGGACAAGATGTACGTACAAAAACAATTGTAATATGAATTACTATAAGAAAAATGAAACAAATAGCAAATAAATTAGAAAAGAAATATTTTACTGCAAGACTGTTACATATCTTAACACCAGTTTTTATACAGGACTACCTCCATTACGTATAGAAAATTGGTTGGATTAAAACTGTGTTGCCTATTTCATATCGACCAGATCAAATGGAATACTTTTTCTCACTTTCCGTTTCTGGAACAACCAAATCATGATCATCATCTGTACAGAAGACCTCTGCATAGAACTAATTAGGACCTCATTCGTTAATCTTTTGATTTGATTTCCGCTGGACAATACTTATATACTTGGAGTCACATTGGCTGTTTTTGGCATGCTATTCCAAACATACAAATAATAACCAACGGAAATCCCGACAATAATAAAAACAAGGAACGAATGAAGGATTAATTAATTTTATGCAGATGTCTTCTATTGCAGACTGTCATGACCAAAAAGTCCCATCAACTCCCCTTCAGCTTTCTACAAGTTAAATCAAGTTGATGAAGTCAATTATCTTAGTAGCCTTTTAACATCAGATGCTGAACTTCTGAAGGACTCACAATTGACTATCGCACTGACATATTAAGCGAAGTAAACTCTCAGTAGATGATATGCCAATATAATGAAGCCTTACTCTTGTGGAAGAGACAAAGCATTTCATTTGTACAGTTACATTTTCTGTGGAGGCAACATTCAGAGAATCCAGCATGGCACATCATGATTGTGGTGTAAAATGAGCTTTAATCCTGAACGTGCTCATAGTTGCAATTTATACAAGATGCCCCGACTATGAACAGGTGGCACGTGAGTTGTGTATATGATGATCCGACTGTGAACATGTGATACGGGAGTGTGGTGAAAAGCAAACCTGTGTAGACCACGACAATTCACTAGGAGAGTCCATAATCAAGCGGACAGGCTAGCCCTACATAATTGGAGAGCCCCATTTGATGGCAGCGAGGGCATAGCTGGCTGCTCCACCCATACCAGTGACTCCAGAGCTGGGTTGCTATGGACAACTCTAACAGGAAAGGATGCTTGGCAGGAGAGCTGAAGCCTATGACTTCAACTCTGCATATTGTGGATAGGTAAAAAAAAAAAAAAACACCACATTACCTCTAAAATTTATCCACTCCGAGAGGGAAACGTTTTATCAAAGCATTGTGCACCGCTGAGAATTATTTTTTGTAGTAAAGAAAGTTCTAGAGAACAAACACCATTGCACAGTTAAGAAAACTAATGTAGAGGAATTCAAAGAGGCTGAAATAAACAAGAAAGTATAGCAGAAAATTAGAGGCAGAGTGTTAAGATTTATAGGGCGTGTGACGATATGTTGACGCGAGACGGGGAAAAAACAACAGGGAAGATCAAAAACAACGCTCAGAAGAACATTTATGAATGAATTAAAATCAACAGGCATAAATGCACAAGACCTTCAATCCCTAGCAACTGACCGACATGCATGGGGAACTATGAGATCCAACCTATGTGCCAAACTTGGCAAAAAAGGAACTGACTGTCGATGAGAGCAAAACTTCAACATTTAGTAACCACAGGAAATCAAGTGGAGGGAGACAAAGACAGCAACTGCTGGATTAAGTGTCACTATGTTTTGGGAGAACTTACCAAATAAAATTATAAGTAAGATAAGAGACAAAGAACTGTGGAGAACTTACCAAATAAAATTATAAGTAAGATAAGAGACAACGAACTGTGGAGAACTTACCAAATAAAATTATAAGTAAGATAAGAGACAAAGAACTGTGGAGAACTTACCAAATAAAATTATAAGTAAGATAAGAGACAACGAACTGTGGAGAACTTACCAAATAAAATTATAAGTAAGATAAGAGACAACGAACTGTGGAGAACTTACCAAATAAAATTATAAGTAAGATAAGAGACAAAGAACTGTGGAGAACTTACCAAATAAAATTATAAGTAAGATAAGAGACAACGAACTGTGGAGAACTTACCAAATAAAATTATAAGTAAGATAAGAGACAACGAACTGTGGAGAACTTACCAAATAAAATTATAAGTAAGATAAGAGACAAAGAACTGTGGAGAACTTACCAAATAAAATTATAAGTAAGATAAGAGACAAAGAACTGTGGAGAACTTACCAAATAAAATTATAAGTAAGATAAGAGACAAAGAACTGTGGAGAACTTACCAAATAAAATTATAAGTAAGATAAGAGACAACGAACTGTGGAGAACTTACCAAATAAAATTATAAGTAAGATAAGAGACAACGAACTGTGGAGAACTTACCAAATAAAATTATAAGTAAGATAAGAGACAACGAACTGTGGAGAACAACGACGACCTATTCCTCCACTTAGCACAGTATATCATTGAGTTATTGGTGAAATATTATGATCTTATATTTTCGTCTTTCACTTGTGGTAATAGTCTAAACTAGTTGTACAAGCTAGGCCACAGATACGACATTAGTAAGAGTTTCCTTAGAAAGCGAATAACTTGGTTTTTCTGAGATTTGTGATGATCTTTTTAGAGACAAACAGCTATTTGTGGTTGGAGGGGGACTTCGCTTTACTTGTTTTTTTATTACTAAATACCGTGTCTGATATCAACTAAGGGAAGGGTTTAAACCCCCTCAAAACCGTCCATTACATACGTGCCTTGAGCTAATGCAAATATGATCAACAAGATATTTTATTTTTCTTCTCGGTAATTTAGTTTTCCTCTGTTTTATTTTATCGTAAAAATGTTATCCTTCTATCACTAATTGATGTGATGCTCAGAAATTGGCAAACATGTCACCATTTGCAATTTCCATGTCCAGCACAAGATTTCCCATGACATCTTCAAAGCCGTTATTATCTTCCCCTATCTCTGCACGTATTTCCCATTTTAAACTGAACTATCTTCTCGTCCCTCATTTATTTCCATGTCGTTCTGTAATTTGATAAATATTTTATATGTTTGGATTCTTCATTCTAAATTGCACATGAAAATAGATGTCTTCAAGTTAGTTTCTATTTGATTGTTCTGCGTGTTGCTTTTAGTATTTTTAATCTACTATTTAGCATACAATATGTGTACATTGTTTTTTCTTCAGTAACACATCTTCTTTACATGATGTCATTCGCTTGGCGCCGTCCAATACGTTGATGTATACCAAAGCAGGTAGATAAGGGGGTGTAGGTTGAATGACTCAACCTAGACCGTCAATATATAAGACATATTGATTAATAAGAAAACATGTAGTCACTGCAGCAAAAGTTAGCTCTAACAAACAAAAATTGAGACCGCGTAATTAAAATAAAAGCTTGTGACATGGTAATTAAAATAAAAGTGCGGGACAGTGTAATTAAAATGAAAGTTTGGGACAGGGTAATTTATAAAAACAAGAAATATTATTCAACAAACAGGATTCAAACCAGGTCAGCTCTGATGGCACCCAACCGCCTCGCACCTTGAGTCACCTCGTCTTCCGTCTTCGAACACACCGCATCACCAAAAAAGATGTGATTTTAGTCAATACTTTCAGTGTGTATATTCCCAGACTACTATGAATATGGACCGGTCGAGTGAGACACAAACAACAACAACACACACGGTCCACATATTTGTAAACTCTTCGAGAAACACACAAGTTTAACATTAGTAAATGCCAGAAGACCTCAATGATCAAATTATGCCATCTTGTAAACATAAATAACACACAAACATAAACAATGTTGTTTCAGATGTGACATAAGTAAATGAATAATATAATAAGAAGCATTGAGGATTTATTAATAAATAAAAATCATACAGCAAACAGGGTTCGAATCAAGTCCGCTTAGATGGCATCCAATCGCCTCACACCTTGCGTCACCACGTTCGACCACACCGCATCCTTCGGACAGAGTAATGAAGTTTTGCTAATCATTAGAAACACACATAATAATACACACAAATCAACGTTTCGGGAAAATGACCTTTATCAAGATTACATATACTACTAAAAAAAGCCGTTAAGTCACATGATAAAGCTAAATATGACCATAACCCGTAATGTATTAAACTAAATCAGATGCAAAACAACAAAAACAGGAAAATTACGAAAAACATACAAATATATGTGAAACAAACAAAGAAATTACAGATCAAAACGACATCATTCATTTGACCGGCGGACATTAATCTCGAAAAGTTCAATCATGCCACATTGATTAAAATATAGTGACATCACGAGTGTAAGTCAGCGCTCTAACCAATCCGTCACAGTTGCTCTACTCTAATATAAACTTGAACTTATTTGTCACTTTTCTCTGCTCGTAAGTATTTCTGTGAAGATAATGTCGACTTTGACTAATTTCAGTTTTCTATTACTTTTCCCCTTAGATGACTTTCATCACGAGCTTACTGATAACTTAAGTCCCAGACAAAGTCATCGATTGTAATTATCACAGTAGAATGACATATGTACTAGAAGACTGGAGTGTTGGTGATGAGATTACTAAGGTAAGCAAGACAAATTAGAATATTGAGTGCCTGTTCTAAATGCTGAGAACTCTCAGGACAAATTGTCAGATATCCTCCCAGTTTTACCATGCCAAATGGTTGTCCATAAATTACGTCAATAATTAGGGGGAGGGGGTAAGAAAAATACTTAAGAGTTGTGAACATGCGAAGGGAAGAAGTTGGTAAATGTTGACGTCAACAATAGTGTATTTTATGCAACAATTAAATTGTTTTAATTTGAAAAAGTGATCTAAAAATATGAAAAATAACGTATTATATAAATAATGTTTTAATAAAAAATAATAAAGAGGCTGCGAGGGGGGGGGGGGGATTTTTCACATAATTAATTAATCAGGAGGTGGTTGTCCCTTAATTTTTGACAGGTGTTAACAGTTGGTTGGGGGGGGGGGCTTCAAAAATTGACAAAACAAAAATAAGATAGAAGTTATTTATGGATGGACTCAAATCGATAAAGTATGAATATTAAGTAATGACGGCTTACTGATGTGCCACTACGGGCATTAAAATGGGTATCAGATAGCAACAAAAAATAGGAAGACCAGGAGAGACTCTTCGTAGAACAACCTTCAAAAAGGATATGACTATGGGACTTAATAACATGTAAGAATTACACACAGTAGCATCGCATAGCGCGATATGGAGAGCTCTGGTTTCTGTTCTATTCACCGTATTCGGCGCTGAAGGTATCACCGTATCATCATCATCATCAAGTGCTGTGTCGAATGACGTTGGCGATCATATTTCACCATGTACATCGATCTCTCATATATGTCATCATCTCTGTTGGTGTGGTCAATCGAAGCCATTTAGTCAAACTGTCCAATATCTTTTCTCTGGGTCTCCCCCTTGATCTTTTCCCTTTTATCTTTCCTGTTATCACTATATTCTCAATGCCTCCTCTTCTCATTATGTGTCCAATAAATATTGACTGTCTTTTTCTTATATTACATTATATTATCGTCATATACATTTATCTTATATATTTTATCATAATGTCTTTGATTTTACAAATGTCTTTGACCGTGTTTGACGGTTACAGGTCTATGACTGCATACCGCACATCATACAGGAGACACTACATGATTACAAAACTTCAATATCGATTGAAGATTACCCTATTTACAACTTGCGTTTCCCTGATGATGTGAC
Organism: Meghimatium bilineatum; assembly: GCA_034231615.1. Taxonomy (NCBI): domain Eukaryota; kingdom Metazoa; phylum Mollusca; class Gastropoda; order Stylommatophora; family Philomycidae; genus Meghimatium; species Meghimatium bilineatum. Next base: position 58,028,855 of record CM067304.1, read on the forward strand.
CTTATGACTGGGTCCAAACAAGAATTACAAGAGTTAAGAGCAAAGTTGGGAAAAAAGTTAACAAAGTTAGCAGCAAGTAAGGAATGCATATGAAAAAAAGAGCAAGATCTTGGTTAACAGCATAGACACAGAAGAACAGACCAACATCATGATGAATCGATATAAGCTTAAGGAAGAGAATACTTTCATTCTTCTTCTTCTGCGTTTGCTCTCATATAACCACAATGAATATATCGTGTGAATTCCGCCGGGAGCGTGAAGTACGTTGTGCTGCCTGTTCCACAGTTAAACTGTGTTATTTGCACCTCGTTAGGCCACTTTGTGGTCTGGACGTCCGAGGCCCAGCACATCTGTTTTCGTCATGCTTTTAATTCGGGTAGTAGGCTTCCCTAGTCCATGACAGCCTGTATGACGATGTCTAGTACTTGATGCTACGCTGTCTAGTAGGGCCTAAGTTATTTCTTGTTTCGGTGAAACCTTATTTTTTTCTGAAGCTTTTAAAACTTTAAGCTATCAAAAAAGGACTCAGCATTTAACAGGCGCCCAAACTACAGAAATGTCGTTTCTAATCAAATTTCTAATTTTAATTTTCCTTTTTAAAAAATCAATAATGTCGTCTGACTGCATGTTCACACATTTCATCACGTACACGTGGATTAAGAATTCACAGCAAATAAATCATTGTTCTTAAAACTAACAAAAATAGAACTATTAAACAGATCAATCAGATATTACAGAATCCTCAAAATATTGACATGACCGAATTAAAAATGCTTAATTTTCTTTGGGAGTTGAACCATCTCCTACAACAGGGGTCGGGAAGCTTTTTGTCTGAGAGTCATGAGCACCACATATTTGGAAAAGTAATTCTGTGAGAGCCATACATTATGTTTAAAACTTAAAAATTCAAGTAAATGTGTGCAATTTGTGTAATTTCAATACAAAAAGTACAATAATTATGTCTCTGAATTATTTTTAATAACATTGTTATGCTGTTGCTAATCAATAATGAGTATTTCTTACCATTAATGCGACATCTGATGCTGAGCTGCAGTAGACTTTAGCTCATTTGTAGAATGAAATATTGATATGCAATTAATATGTAGATCAAAGGAGTCTAAAGAAATTTATTTTTTTCAATAATCGAAGATTTGTCTGCGAGCCAGATGCAGCCATCAATAGAGCCATATCTGGCTCGCGAGCCATGGCTTCCCGACCCCTGTCCTAAAATAACAGTTTTCAGGGTAAAATATAGTTGTCGTATAATGTTTTAAAATTTTGTTATTGTTATTTTGTTTTGTACTTAAATGCGTTGATGAGAAAAATTATGCTCATGAGCCACATCTGACCGATAATGTGTGCTTTTTCTGTCCAGACCAGATTTGAAAAATTATGCCCATGAGCCACATCTGACCGATAATGTGTGCTTTTTCTGTCCAGACCAGATTTGAAAAATTATGCTCATGAGCCACATCTGACCAATAATGTGTGCTTTTTCTGTCCAGACCAGATTTGAAAAATTATGCCCATGAGCCACATCTGACCAATAATGTGTGCTTTTTCTGTCCAGACCAGATTTGAAAAATTATGCCCATGAGCCACATCTGACCAATAATGTGTGCTTTTTCTGTCCAGACCAGATTGATCTTAAAGTACGGTGTGACTGGCCTTCGAAGCTCATCGCACACTTCTTCCAGCTTCAAATGACTATAGAAAATAGCTGTTAGGCCACATTGCAACATAAGAAGAGGTGAATCCAATACGCGAACTGAAAGGATTGCTCACCTGTGATTGAATGTACCACTAATTGAAAGGACTGCTCACCTGTGATTGAATGTACCGCGAACTGAAAGAAAGGATTGCTCACCTGTGATTGAATGTGACGCTGCGTATAATTCTAATGTTTAATATTTACTTTTTGAGACTAACGGTAATTGAACCAGTTTTCACTGATTCAATTCCCGTTAGTCTTACGAATTTTAAAAATTGTCCTCTGGCTTCCTACTTAAATTTACTTGTATAAATATTTACTTTATGTGCTAGAGGACAGAATTTATGCTTTGAGATGCGAATTTTTAGAAGAATAGGGAAAACTTCATGAAAAGAGAAGAAAATGAACAAAGAGGTTCTGGAAACACTTCGTATGAAAAAAAATATTAAAATAAACAAAAGTTAAAAATTATACTAGTTTAACTTATTAAAAGACATGACACCTTGTTGAAGACATTACTTGAAGATTAGTGACAGCTATCAATGTGTACGAAAAGATGCAAGACGGAGGAAACGTCAAGAAATGGACATGTTAACAGTGTGCAGCACCAATGCAAAAGACAGAATGTTGGAAGTCGGTTCCAGCCAAGCTTCGTTGCGGAGACGGTACATGACGATGATGATTATTTTCTAGAATATTTTTATGATTTTTTTTTACAAAAGACAAGACATTTACGTGGAAAAATGTTACATAAATTTGCTATTTTCTTGTTATTCTCATGTAATGCTTTATTATCACAGTCTCAAGTTTCCTAACATGTGAGATAACACATCAATTTGAAAGCTAGTCCTTATCTGTCTGAGAATGGCAGTGCTCACGAACAATTTAGGTTTCCCAAACGAACATGTCCAAAAAGACATTAGTTCGAATCTTCATATAGACAAAAAAATTTGATGATCAATTCACTAGAATCTGGATAAAATTGTTACTCGTGTCTTTGCAAGAGAATGAAGCAGAGTGGTGAGGCATCCATATATAAGCAATGAAGTAAGCATTATTTATGAATTGAAATTTATTATATTGCTTAGAAAGTAACAAAACGTAGTATACAATAAATCAGTCTACAATCAGTTTAAAATCTTAGAAATCTTGTCAATATTATAATTTGAGAAATAACTCAAATGATGTGAGAAGAGCAATGGTAACTATAGTTGCTGGTTGCTAATACACTAGTGAATATTCATTCATTCATTCATTCATTCATTCAATCATTCATTCAGTTTACTTTTGTGTTGACGTTACCGCATAGGGCAGAGGTCAAATCTCTCCAATTCTGTCTGTTCAAAGCTATTCTGTGCAGTTCTTGAATAGTATGAATATTGATTGTTTTACTTTCTCTAAATATTGTTCTTCTGCGTGTTTCTTTAGGTATACCCCTGGCTAGTGAATATTGAAAATACAATATTAGAAATGAGAAATATGAGAGAAAAATGCGTTTCTTTCTATGACAGGCTATTGCTTTTATTTAATTGGTTAATTGACTTTGGATTTCTCCAAAACTGGAGATCGGACACAATGACTGATAGAGTCGTAAGAAATTGTCAAATTACTTGCAATACGGCCAAGCCACTATTAATTTGCGAAACGTGGAACATGGCAATGGGGTTTTGCTAATCACAAGAAACACACATAATAACCCACAAATCGACTTTTCGGCTAAAAGGTCTTTATCAAGAAAACATTCACAACATAATATGGTGAGTAAGAGCGGCACTATTGACATTCATGTTCACAAGGAAGAGCTAAATTTCATTATTATGTGTGTTTATAGTGATTAGCAAAATATCATTACTCTTTTACAAATTTCATCTGTTTCAATTTCAGCTTTCCTGCATTGAGTTTATATGATCGATTTTCTACTTTTAATTTGAAAGACTTTCACACGTAGATGGCGGTAACTGATCGATTAAATTGTAATGTTTGACATTAGTATAAACATGTGGTTTGACTTTGTGGTTAGGTCGCCGGTCTCTCAACTGAAAGGTCCAGTATTCGACTCTACATGTGCCATTTTGCAGTTTGTTGTTGATAGTTTACAAAGATGTACTGCAAGTAAAAATAGGACAGATCGAGAAAGAAAGAACTTTAATATATATATATATATAATATCTTCATACAAAAACAAATTAAAAGCGTATGCTGTTGATGTCTGTACAAGAGGATGAAGAAAGAGTTTATCGTCTTAGCAAGATGAAGAATTAGTTTATTGATGCCTTTAGAAGAATAAGAAATCGTTTGTTGATGTCTTTTCAAGTGAATGAGGAAAGAAGACTCAAATGGAATCATGGATTTTCAAAATTATCTCCTAGCTTGGAGACACGATTCAACATATCTCATAATTTGGAGACACGATTCAACATATCTCATAATTTGGAGACACGATTCAATATATCTCATAATTTGGAGACACGATTCAACATATCTCATAATTTGGAGACACGATTCAACATATCTCATAATTTGGAGACACGATTCAATATATCTCATAATTTGGAGACACGATTCAACATATCTCATAATTTGGAGACACGATTCAACATATCTCATAATTTGGAGACACGATTCAACATATCTCATAATTTGGAGACACGATTCAATATGTCTCATAATTTGGATACACGATTCAACATATCTTATAATTTGGAGATTCGATTCAACATGTCTCATAACTTGGAGACACGATTCAACTTATCTCATAATTTGGAGACACGATTCAACTTATCTCATAATTTGGATACACGATTCAATATGATTCATAACTTGGATTCTTCTTGATTAGAAACTATCTTCACAACCCGCTGGGCATTCCCATAAGTGATCCGATCTCTGTTCTAGCAGCCATCTCAGTGTATGTAAACTCAGAGTCTCGGTCAGGTATTGATTGCGTGATCTTCGGGGCCTTCCAAAAGAATAACTTTTTCTTCCTTCCCCTCTAGATACTCCCATTTCTGATATTCTCTTCATGTGTACGTTCTCAGCCTCTTTGACATCATCTTCATCTTGAAATGAATGTATTACTGCCTTTATTAAATATACTTTATCTCTTCTCAGCATTGTGCCGTATATCACCGCATTGCCTGTCAATAATTCGGCTCTCTAGTTTCCTCTGACCCCAACATGACCAGGGCAGTATATCCATGTAATGTTCTGGACAATTGAGTTGTTCAATAAGTCTCACCATCCTTTTCTAAGCGTGTACTTTTCTATCTTGCGCAGTATGCTTTAAGAGTGTGTGAGTATTATAAAGTGTGCTTATGTATCAATTATCAAACAAATAGTTGCTGCTGTAACTCCCTCTATCTCCATCCTCATGCTGGATGTGAGAGTGGGAAATACTTAAAATTTCTCAACCAAATCCACGCCGTTTCTGTGGGCAACAAAACCCCAATAACTTGTATTTGTGTTTCTAACTGAGCCATCTGTATATAATTATATCTTGTGGTTTTGAGTGTAGCTGGGCTAGTTCATGCACTGTAGCCTGCGCCCTGACATCCATCCATTCTCGACACGCTTTATCTATATATCAAGTGACATATTCTTTCTAGAACTCTGAACACCTCTCTGTTCCGGGCAATCAAGCCTGCATTGCCCAGAGACATGTACATACATTCTTCAATGTCGCTGGTCTTCCTCTTCTTCTCTTCTAGAATCAGTCTTTCGATACCATCATATCGCTTTAATTGTCCAAAATACTGTAGCTTCCTTCTTATTATGGTATTTAGAAGCCAGCCTTCATTTAGTGTCAGTCATTTCAAAACTTTAGTGTTCTTCTTTTTCTCTGTCCAAGATATTTGTAGGATCTTTCTGTAGCACTTCATTTCAAATGAATTTATTCTATTAGATATTTTCTTGTTTAAAGTCCAAGTCTCGCAACCATATTTTGCCACTGGAAAAACACATGATATTAAAAGGGTTAATTTATTGTCCTAATTACTACTTTTCTATAGCTTTCTCATTTGTGTTAATTTGAGTGAACAATCTCCGGAACTGTTTATAATTGCTCCCAGAATTTCGAATTTTTTTACACATTCTAGTTCTATATTGTCTATGTTGCTTATTGATTTGATCTTTGTTTTATCAGTTGTCATAATTTTTGTTTTCTGTGCGTTTAGATATAGATTTTGGATCTCGCTGTATTTCTTTGTTGATTTGATTAGCTGTTTCAATCCCTAAGCTTTATCTAGTTGTAGTATTATTTTCGTCAGTGATTTCTTCTCAGTGCCTACCTCCACCCATTCATCGCCATAACTTCGACATATTTCAACATGTCTTCACTTGGAGACACATTAAAACATATTTCTTTACTTGGAGACACATTAAAACATATTTCTTCACTTGGAGGCACATTAAAACATATCTCTTCACTTGGAGGCACATTAAAACATATTTCTTTACTTGGAGACACATTAAAACATATTTCTGTACTTGGAGACATTAAAACATATCTCTTCACTTGGAGGCACATTAAAACATATTTCTTTACTTGGAGACACATTAAAACATATCTCTTCACTTGGAGGCACATTTACACATATCTCTTCACATGCAGACACATTTAAACATGTCATCACGTACAGACACATTTACACATGTCATCACGTACAGACACATTTAAACATATCTCTTAACTTGGAGACATATTAAAACATATCTCAGCTTGGAGACACATTTCGATACATTTAAATCTTAGAGACACTCTTCACATATTTAAAAGCTATCCGTCGGCAATAGTGAATTTGACATGGCTTTTTATCTAAGGCCAGATAAATTACCTTCATTTTCGTGTCAGAAACGCGGTCAATGTACAGGCTGACTGGTTGATGGGGTTCGTTGGGGGAAAGATGGCCACTATATCGGAATGTACATCAATGAATTGTACGGGTACATGTCCTTCGTTAGATCACACGGCTATGCTAATCCAAATTGTACGTCACAGAGAAGACAATCCGACTATTGATATGATTTTCATTGCCTTGCAAAACAAAATATAAATAAATATAAATAAAAGAAAAGTATAGCAATAGTCGAAGTGGCCTAACTCAATGACGCTGTATAGACAAATAGCTCGAGACAAAAATTCAAAACATCAACCACAGACTTAGAGCAGATTAAGCCCACTACAGACTTAGCGCAGATTAAGCCCACTACAGACTTAGTGCACATTAAGCCCACTACAGATTTAGCGCACATCATGCCCACTACAGACTTAGGACACATCAAGCCCACTACAGACTTAGCGCACATCAAGAATACACAAAAGTATTTTGTTGGCAACACTACTTTACACTTTCAATTTTCTTACTCCCCTTGTACTAATTCTATTTATCTTCCGAACCGCCTCACACGCTAAATCACTATGGGCAAAAATACACAAGTAAACATTGGTCCCTTATCTCTAGACGGGGGTTACCCGAAGCAAATAAATGCCAATTTCTTGTGCTGAAGAGATTAGAAATAAGGGACGGTTCGTGCATATGAAAAATTAGCTCTATTCGAGGATGTGGATCTAGGAAAGGGAAGGTTGGGGTGAGGGATCAATGGGTCTAAAACCTCTTATTATCCATATCCATGTGGTTATGGATAAGAAATCTAGACAAACGTGAACACTGAAAATGTTAAGGGATAAGAAAACTGACGTTTTCAGTTGTGATATGAAAGATAACAGTCCGCACAATAGATAACATTTCGGACGACCAGTTGTCGGAGTTCACGATAAGCTCTTTTATTTGAAACAAATCAAACAACATTATGTTTCGTCAATAAGGATCAAGAAATTAATGAATACGAAATGGACAGCTGACTGTTTGAAGGGACAACAATAGATGTCAACGGAATTTACAATATCGGATGAACAAGCTTAGCACACATCAAGAGTACTCAAAAGTATTTTGTGGCAACACTGATTCTAATTGAATGAAAGATAATAAATAGAGGAGTGATTGTGGGCGTCTGTGGCTATGCCGATAGCGATACCTAAAGCGGCGAAAAAATTCAAGCATGTTTGTCTGGTTAACATTGAGGTTAGTGTTCAGTGTACAGTACGGGAACCAGTTCTCTCGTACAGATGGTCTAATATCGATATTGCTAGAGACGTTCACAGTTCAGTGAAAGTGCTGAAAAACTGAAAGTATTAGTTACTCCGTTATTAGTAAGTCGGATGTGTTGAATATTTGACACAAATAACACTTGATACAGGCTATATTCATTCCTTGGCCTTGGACTACATCCTGCTGAAAATCTAGTTTAACTAACCAAAATGTCAGAGGAAGTTAGACGTATCAAGTATCAAAATAAATAAGCGGCAAATACTATATTAAGTAATAATGTTACTGTAATATATACTAAATATCGAATAAAAGAAAAGAATTAAAGAAAATAAATAACAATGGATATCTAGTAGGATCATTATCCTGCGACAAAAGTGATTAAATGAGAGTTTGAGAACGAACAAACAGGAAATCATTCAAAATATTCCAATGATTTCTATTTCCACCAAAATAAACATTTAAAAACAGAGTGAAACAAAAATTGTTACTGAGAACAAATCTATTTATGAAATTTGTGAATTTTGATTAAAGTTTTTTTTTTTAATGCTTGTTACCATTTCTCCTTCATATCTAAGTATAGAAAGTTTACAAGAAACATGACTTTCAAAAGTGAAACGACGAAAAATGACATGATTTGGACATTTATGCCGACATGATTCCTGATCAACAACAATATTTCTGGGAACCTTCGAAGTCAGAAGAAGCAGAGGACGACAAGTAAAACATGTACAGACATTATCAAAAACTAGACTAAACAAGATGTTTCATCACACGTCCGCATTGGTGAAGGTAGAAATTGCTGGAGGGTTTTATGTGTCGATGAATTCGACGTGGTAGTCACATGGCTCTGACGGATTGATGATACAAGCGAAAATTAGCACTACATTCCATTCAAGCGTTTTCTATAAGACAGTACATTAAAATATATATCAAACGTTCCAAAAATTATCATCACATTCAGTCATCGCAGCGAAGGTTGACTTCAACATATATCCAGCATCCTCCATGCCTTGCTTTGGTGGTGTACTATGTTAGACTGTAACCTGTCCATCTCAGATGTTTTCCTCCCACTTGTATCTCTGTCCATCTCAGATGTTTTCCTCCCACTTGTATCTCTGTCCATCTTAGATGTTTTCCTCCCACTTGTATCTCTTGCTACCCGCACATCAACTTTACCGTCAATAGAGGTCTTCAACAAAGTGCCACTTCTTATAATGTGACCAAAATATTTTACGTATTAGATTATATTTATTTAAAGTTCTTTTTCATACACTATATATTCAGAATCTCTTTGTTTGTTTTATTATCTTTCCATGAAGTTTTTATTCTTCTATATATCCTTATTTCAAATGCATCAATTCTATCTTCTAGCCGTATGTTTATTATCCCTGTTTCTGAGCTATTTTTTTTTGTAGTGAAAATAATGTCATGTGAAACCCACACGTTGAAATAATTCATTCCACTTGCCACAACGGTCATATATCATCGGGAGAAAAATTGTATAAATATTTATTTTACACAGGTCTACGTGTACTATTATTGTCACTGAATGCTTTAATCATTACAATCATGTTCTCATATACATGTATATATATATATTCCCTGTATAGAGATAAAGAGAGCGAGTTAGATGTACAGAGGCGTCCATATACACAGATTAAACAGATACAAATACAGATGGATTAACAGACGGACGTACAGACAAAACAATTATAGGAAGAATGTTGAATCGATAGACAGATAAACGAACCGAGGTTTTTGTTATAGGACGCCAATTATTTCAAACAACACCAGACATTCGATAAAAGATACAACAGAGAAATATACATCAAGCATATTTCTACAAGCATGTGTTACTGCTTATATTCTCTGTAATTCGAACTGTCAGCCTCGATAGATAGCAATGATTGATTTACATATATTAAGTTTGTAAGCGGACACCAGCTTGTTGCCGTAACAGAAAGAACAACAGGACAAACTCGGACAAATATGCATTAGTATCCTGGAGATAAAACAGATGGAATCTAGGAGATTCTTGAAAAGCACGCACTGGCTGACATAACTGAAGTTATTCGTCAAACTTGTTTTGATAGTCTTCAAACAAAAATAGAAAAAATAAGTTGGGGTTGATGAAACTTAGTTTCTGTCTTTTTTATTTTTGCTACTTGTTGTCTACACCGCACAAGATACATCTTATGGATAACCCCACCGCGGTCTGCAGCTCTGTTTTGGTTATCTTTTCTTGCAGGGTTGGTCGTTGTGCAGTACGTCTCTCTCAACTGTTCATACTGGAGAAAGTGCTGGAGAATATGTTCAGAGGGTTAGTAAAGATTTGAAACGTTCTCTGCAGTACTACAAGCAGTCTTCCCTTCTAGAGTTACGTTAACCTTAGGCTTTCCTTAAAGTACAGTGTTGTCCATATCTTTGATTCTAGCACCGTACTGCTCACATGTTTCCTTCTATTACTGTGTTGTCAAGATATTCCCTTCTAGCATCATGCTGTCAAGACTTTCAATTGTAGCACCATGTTCTCAAGATCTTCCTTCGTGTACCGTATTGTCAAGATCTTCTCCTGTAACATCGTTTTTTTCTCAAGATCCTCCTTTCTAGCACCATGTTCTCAAGACCTTTGACTCTTGTATCCAGGTGTCACGACCTTCGTTTCTTGTACCGTAGTACAAAGACCTTCCCCGCTATCACTCTCATGGTCCAAGAAATATATTCCAGAGAAACTTTGCCTTTTAATATCGTATAGCTACACATATTTACACGCGTATTTTATTTTTAAAAGTTGGAACCTTCGAGAAAATACATTAAACTATGAGTGAGATAATAAACACTTTTCTGTGTCAGAGTTTTTGGAGGGGTGGGGGGGGGGGATCGAGGGCTGATATAGTAAAAATAATTGGTTAAAAATGCCATCTTTGTTTCTGGGATATCGAGGACTGAAACAGTAAAACAGTTGGTTAATAATGTCATCCTTGTTTCTGGGATATCGGGAGCTGAGATATAGTAAAACAATGTGTAACATATACCATCTTTGTTTCTGGGATAGGGAGGTCTGAGATATAGTAAAACAATGTGTAACATATACCATCTTTGTTTCTGGGATAGGGAGGGCTGAGATATAGTAAAACAATGTGTAACATATACCATCTTTGTTTCTGGGATAGGGAGGGCTGAGATATATGAAAACAATGTGTAACATATACCATCTTTGTTTCTGGGATAGGGAGGGCTGAGATATATGAAAACAATGTGTAACATATACCATCTTTGTTTCTGGGATAGGGAGGGCTGAGATATATGAAAACAATGTGTAACATATACCATCTTTGTTTCTGGGATAGGGAGGGCTGAGATATAGTAAAACAATGTGTAACATATACCATCTTTGTTTCTGGGATAGGGAGGGCTGAGATATATGAAAACAATGTGTAACATATACCATCTTTGTTTCTGGGATAGGGAGGGCTGAGATATATGAAAACAATGTGTAACATATACCATCTTTGTTTCTGGGATAGGGAGGGCTGAGATATATGAAAACAATGTGTAACATATACCATCTTTGTTTCTGGGATAGGGAGGGCTGAGATATATGAAAACAATGTGTAACATATACCATCTTTGTTTCTGGGATAGGGAGGGCTGAGATATATGAAAACAATGTGTAACATATACCATCTTTGTTTCTGGGATAGGGAGGGCTGAGATATATGAAAACAATGTGTAACATATACCATCTTTGTTTCTGGGATAGGGAGGGCTGAGATATATGAAAACAATGTGTAACATATACCATCTTTGTTTCTGGGATAGGGAGGGCTGAGATATATGAAAACAATGTGTAACATATACCATCTTTGTTTCTGGGATAGGGAGGGCTGAGATATAGTAAAACAATGTGTAACATATACCATCTTTGTTTCTGGGATAGGGAGGGCTGAGATATATGAAAACAATGTGTAACATATACCATCTTTGTTTCTGGGATAGGGAGGGCTGAGATATATGAAAACAATGTGTAACATATACCATCTTTGTTTCTGGGATAGGGAGGGCTGAGATATATGAAAACAATGTGTAACATATACCATCTTTGTTTCTGGGATAGGGAGGGCTGAGATATATGAAAACAATGTGTAACATATACCATCTTTGTTTCTGGGATAGGGAGGGCTGAGATATATGAAAACAATGTGTAACATATACCATCTTTGTTTCTGGGATAGGGAGGGCTGAGATATATGAAAACAATGTGTAACATATACCATCTTTGTTTCTGGGATAGGGAGGGCTGAGATATATGAAAACAATGTGTAACATATACCATCTTTGTTTCTGGGATAGGGAGGGCTGAGATATAGTAAAACAATGTGTAACATATACCATCTTTGTTTCTGGGATAGGGAGGGCTGAGATATATGAAAACAATGTGTAACATATACCATCTTTGTTTCTGGGATAGGGAGGGCTGAGATATATGAAAACAATGTGTAACATATACCATCTTTGTTTCTGGGATAGGGAGGGCTGAGATATAGTAAAACAATGTGTAACATATACCATCTTTGTTTCTGGGATAGGGAGGGCTGAGATATAGTAAAACAATGTGTAACATATACCATCTTTGTTTCTGGGATAGGGAGGGCTGAGATATATGAAAACAATGTGTAACATATACCATCTTTGTTTCTGGGATAGGGAGGGCTGAGATATATGAAAACAATGTGTAACATATACCATCTTTGTTTCTGGGATAGGGAGGGCTGAGATATATGAAAACAATGTGTAACATATACCATCTTTGTTTCTGGGATAGGGAGGGCTGAGATAGATGAAAACAATGTGAAACATATACCATCTTTATTTCTGGGATAGGGAGGGCTGAGATATAGTAAAACAATGTGTAACACATACCATCTTTGTTTCTAGGATATGGAGGGCTGAGATATAGTAAAACAATGTGTAAAATATACCATCTTTGTTTCTGGGATAGGGAGGTCTGAGATATAGTAAAACAATGTGTAACATATACCATCTTTGTTTCTGGGATATCGGTAGCTGAGATATAGTAAAAAAATGTGTAACATATACCATCTTTGTTTCTGGGATAGGGAGGGCTGAGATATAGTAAAAACAGTTTGCGTCACAGTATCAACCTTATCCTTGTTTTGAGGATGTCCCTGGTTAAATTAGTAAAAACGGATTCTGCCTAATTGCTAACATGTGATGTGAATGTTAAATTGTTAACATGTGATGTGATATTTAAATTGCTAACATTTGATGTGAAATCTAAATTGCTAACATGTGATGTGAAATCTAAATTGCTAACATGTGATGTGGAATCTAGATATCAGATTCTAGTTATTCGTACAACTTTCTTATACATTCAAGAATATAATTATTTAATCATCTTTAATCATTAAGAATTTAATCATCTTTAATCATTAAGAATTTAATCATCTTTGATCATTAAGAATTTAATCATCTTTAATCATTAAGAATTTAATCATCTTTGATCATTAAGAATTTAATCATCTTTAATCATTAAGAATTTAATCATCTTTGATCATTAAGAATTTAATCATCTTTAATCATTAAGAATTTAATCATCTTTAATCATTAAGAATTTAATCATGTTTTTGTACAGTGTATTCATTTTATTCCTCAGTATCACCCCTCCCCTCCTCCCACAGTTTTTCTAATTATCATCTAATGCAATCTTAATATCATCTCAACACCCTACAAATGGTACAATGCCATCTTCAGAACTCGTACAAAATGTAGAGGCTTTTGAGTAATTGGTAATTAGAGTAACCTTACCGCTATACCCTTCGGCAATTTGTGATTTGTAACGTGTGCCTTCCTATTTCAACTTCTCCCATTCTCTCGCCCTTCCCTTTCTAGAAACATCTCCTAATTAGTTTATTTGCTTATTTGTGTATCACGTGTTAATATATCTGTCCGTCTGCCTGTTTCTTACTTCAATCCACTACCAAAGTCATACTCAAAATTACGGAATTTTTGACAAATGACATTTTCAGATGGTTTAGAGCAGTGTCTTCTAATTTATTATAGATTATGCATGCTACAATCACGCACGCCGATAGTGGGTACAGACTAGAAAAATAGTGAACGGAACAGTTGCAAAATAAATGTTACTAAAAATAAAGTATTCATGTTTTCAAAAATACTACTGATAATGAAAAAATAATGGAAGCAGTGAAAATAAAAATGAGGACAATACAAATTAACGTTTCGGTATAGTACCTTAGTCAGAAACAATAATGGTACCATTATAGATGATATTATGTAATTCAATTTGAATAAACATGTGTGACACGTGCAAAAAAAGAAACACAATTAGGATTTTGAAGTTATCTTGCGCATACCAATAAAAGAATACAATTATAATTCGACCAATCAACATCACTAATAAAGATGCGATTATAATTCGACCAATCAACATCACTAATAAAGATGCGGTTATAATTCGACCAATCAACATCACTAATAAAGATGCGATTATAATTCGACCAACCGACAACACTAATAAAGGCGATTTTTATCTTCGGCATGGTGTGTGAGATCTTGTTATTCACAAAGCTTGAATAAATATCGTGTTTGATATAGCAAAAATAAAGTACACTAAAGTACAACCTATTTATCTCTTAGTGACTTCATCTATGGCAGGGCTATTCAACTATATTTACTCGGGGGCCAAAATGTAGAAATTGGGGATCATCCCGGACCAGTGGTCCGAATCCCAGCCTAAAAAAATATTTATATTTTATACTTTAGGAGTATAGTTAGTATAGTACCATACAATTGAAGACAGATTCGCGGACCACTTACTAGGGCTCCGAGGGTCAGAATTGGCCCGCGGGCCGCCATTTGAATAGCCCTGATCTATGGAAACACATTTAGCAGAAGTTTAATGAAATGTTTTGCATTGAGAATGGATTGAACATAAGTATCGATTTTTTCTTTCAAGAAATGTTTTTCTACTTCATTGTTTCTACCGTAATGAGTTTCAAGACTGATGTTAAACGTGCACCATCCATATGTGTGTACTCAAATGCTCACATATGTATGTACTTGAATGCTTACATATGTATGTACTTGAATGCTTACATATGTATGTACTTGAATGCTTACATATGTATGTACTTGAATGATTACATATGTATGTACTTGAATGCGTACAAATGTATGTACTTGAATGCTTACATATGTATGTACGTGAATGCTTACATATGTATGTACTTGAATGCTTACATATGTATGTACTTGAATGCTTACATATGTATGTACTTGAATGCTTACATATGTATGTACTTGAATGATTACATATGTATGTACTTGAATGCTTACAAATGTATGTACTTGAATGCTTACATATGTATGTACTTGAAATGCTCACATATGTATGTACTTGAATGCTTACATACTGCTGACTACAACCTTGAATTCAAAGTATCAAATTAATTGTTTCTGTCCATTTATATTGAAGAATAAATAATTATTTTTGTAAATGTGGATAATACTTAAAACATGAACTAAAGTACTATTGAAACTTACAATAATATAACAAATCGACTTCTCGATTAGAAATGCATCATTGTAACCTTATTGACACCTTATTGAGGACCTTACTTGATGGTAAAGTCAAAGGGAAGCGAGCAAGAGGTAGCCAGAGATAGAAGTGGGAGAGTAACATCACAAGATGGACAGGTTGCAATCTAGCAGAGTGCACCACCAAAGCAAGAGACATGGGGATGTTGGAGATCTGTTGCAGGTAACCTACGTTGCGGAGACGGCATTGATGGTGATGACTAACCCTGGGTCCGCCGAGAGCAGTACGATTCCCGTTGCACCCCTCAGTGTGATCAACACAGGATGTCCCATAACGAGTAGTGGAATCATTGTACTCAAATTACCCCTAGAATATTCTAGTGATTTTTGTTGGTCACTGTTTATATACTTTGTGACGACCGGTTGTCACCTGTCAGCGCCGATCAACGAAATACAGGGAATAATCGAAAACAAGACTTTAAAGTCTTGATTATATTCTGTTGGTAGGTCTTCTAAGTGCGAAATTCACGATTTATTGTGAATCTGCATGACACCAGTGCACTGCGACTTCACTGACACCATGTATATAAGAATCGGGAGCCGCGTTAGCGCAGTGGTTAGCGTACTGGCTTCGCATATGAGTGGTTCTGGGTTCATTCCGCAGTTGAGGCGGAAATGTATTCAGATTGCAACGGCTCCTGGGTCGACCCAGCCTTAAATGGGTACCGGATTAATCCGGGAAGTAAAGACTGCGAGGGAGAGGAGATGGCTACCGCCCTCATTTGCAGAGTCTCTGAAATGTGAGATCGCTAACATGTCACACCCCTACGGCATTAATAAATGCTATTGGGTTACTTTACGTATTTTTTTATATAAGAGTATATTTGAAATGCGGGCTGCGGGATTTCAACAAGAGAAAGGTCTCACAATATAGGCATGACAAAAATAAGCATGTCGTCTATTAATACTTTTACTGTTGCATCGTATTGGTCTGATGAGTCACTGATGAGATATTTGAATACTCCTCATTCAATATAAGTTATAAAGGCTGTTTTTCACCGAAACGTCGGTTTAATCCTTTAATTTACTTGTTAACTTACTTCTGAATATAAATTAGATACTGTGGAGTCCAGTTATTTGCAGTTCAAATTAACATTTACCCGTAATATTTCATTCTTTTGTAAGAATGAAAATTCAACGAGGCAGGGAATTCCAAGAAGACTGTGAATTTATGGTGTCAGCGATGTCTAAGCATTACCCATATCTAGTGACCAAATATGTCATACCCGTTTCTCCTGCATTTAATCCTGCTATACTAAATAACACTCGCGGAGAAAAGAATAAAGACAGAAAGAAGCATACAATAAACACAAAATTCCTACAATGATTAACGAATCCAAAGAAGAAAATATTTAGAGAAACCTCAGTACATCTGACATTTGTTCATTAAGGCGTCTATCTTTTCAAAGCTGGCATCGAGAAGTAGATAACTAGATCGAGAGTCGCTGGGGAAACAACAATTTCAAGTAAAGAAACGGAGATAATTTCATCAATCGTTGTCGAATTCACTGCACGAGCCAATAACAATTAGGAGAAACTAAACCAGGGATTCTAAAAGTGTATGTAGTATGGGATACATTTATGTAAATAAGATCACTCATAACGTTGGAATTAGAAACGGGAGTAAAGACTAGTAACACTATGTTCCACCATTCATGTGATAATTGGGGCGACTAAGTAGGTATAGGGGTGGAGTTGGTTCTTCATCCAATTGGACAAAGTGACCAAAAAGCATTGATGAAGACATGTATTAGACCTAAGGGCACAGATGCTGATGATGATGATGATGATGATGATGAGGATGAGGATAACGATGATGATGATGATGATGATGATGAGGATAACGATGATAATGATGATGATGATAATGATGATGATGATGATTATGATGATAATGATGATGATGATGATGATGATAATGATGATGATGGTGATGATGATAATGATGATGATGATGATGATGATGATGATGATGATGATGATGTGGATACCGATGATGATGATTATGGTGGTGGTGATTATGATGATGAGGATATTGATGATGATGATGATTATGGTGATGATGATGATGATGATGATGAGGATATTGATGAGGATAATGGTGGTAGTGATGATGAGGATATTGATGATGATAATGATAATAATGATGACGCATTCAGTTTAGTAGTAAGTAGGCAGCTCTTGACAACTCATAATTGTTCTGGCAGTAAAGTTCTTTGTCTCAAAGATATGGTTGTGTTACGTGATTTATGGATGCAAGTTTGATTCCCGATGGTAAGTATTTCACTACAGCAGTATCTAAGGATCGTCACCTGCTGTCAGGAGCGATATGAACATCTGAGACAACTATGTCATCAAATCTTTTGTCAGATTGCTGATCAATATACAGTGATCATACATGTGGCATTCTCCGCTACTTGGCAATCTGTCAGGAAACAAAGGCGATATGTGTTCGATGACCCGAGTCTTTTCACCATCAATAGTAATTATTGATACAAAGCAAAAGTAAGAATTGTTGACAAGACAAAAAGTTAAACACATGAGTGGAAAAAAATTAACATAAAACATATAACTGTAAGGATAAATATTTGAGAGAGTTGCACTGGAAAATAAACCTTTCTTCCTATTCATATCATTTACTAACGGTTCATAATGTGTTGTTTTGTACTGTTAATACCCGCAGACCCTCCACATCCGGAGACTTACAGATGCTCATTTATACCATTCTCGTCTTCGTCTTGGTTCAATTTTCAGACGCGTGCATTCATTATTTTTGTTTTGTTTTAAAGAAAGATTAAGTCAAATAATTCCGTACCTCCTTGCACTTTTTTGTGAAAGGAGACAGACCGCAACCATTTGATGTCTCTTACATTATTGAACAAAGGGCAATACATACAGTGAAATTAGGCTATAACTTGGTTCGGTCCGACAAAATATGAAGCCTATGTAATAACAGAAAATCGCTACATACAGAACAAACACAATAGATACATATAACTGGAGATTTTGAAAGATATTGACATAACGGGGCATTTGTTATACAAGAATGCGTTATATAGGGATACGTTGAATACGTTGAATACGTATACAAGAATACGTTGTAACGAGTTGTCGTACAACTAGTGCCCAACTAGTGCCCAACTAGTGCCCAACTAGTGCCCAATTAGTGCCCAACTAGTGCCCAACATACAATGTCTATTTATTCTATATTATATATCTAGTAGAAACCATTATTTTTTCAATCGATTGTGGCAAGTACGTAATTGGATAATGATTGCTTGATCACATCTGGAAAGTCGGTGGTGTGAATCTTTATTTATTTAAGCTGCCCGTTCTTAATTCTGTTATTATTTTAGAGTATCTTTCTGGTTGTTATGGCAACTGGGTAGTTAGTTTTTGTATCAGTTTGTTCAATTGTTCCACTTTCCTTCATGAACATGTGACCATCGAAAATATAAGACATATTGGCTAATGGGAAATCAAGCATTATAAAATATCTAATTCAACTAATCCTTTATTTTTTACTAGCTTTCACACAAAGGTGAAATGGCGCAAATTCTGTCAATTTATGTGGCGGAATGGTACAGAGCGCACCTGTGACAGCCAAGGTACTGAGTTTGATCCCTACCATAGGCAATTGTGCATCTGTACCGTTCAGAAAGAAATAACACACTACTGAACGTATTTATGTTGTCTAAAATATCACTGCCGCCAAAAAATCCTGGGTTAATGGCTACGTCCTAAATATGATACGCTACCAATTTTACACAAAGTATAATCATAGTGGCCAATGAAAATCATAGGAATAATCATTTGAGTCATTAAAAAGGTTTGATTCCCATTAGACTGTAGGTCTTATAGTGTTGGCGGTTATCATTAACGTGTCTGCTCTTCGATAACATTAATCTTGGATAAGAATTCTAAAATATTCTCTTGAAAACAAATGGATTCAATGTTGTAAAATAATCACATATAAGTGATTAATCTCACACTTCAATGTTTTGACATACAGGCCTTTATTAAGAATACAAGCCGCATACGAGTATCGGATGACACGGTCTATGAACATAACACAGCACAAAAATAAGATTAGAAAGACCACGAAAATGTTGCGTGAATTTAAACTCTGCAACACAACCTTAGAACAATAATTGAACTTCCCAGAAATGCTTTTTTTTTAACCAAAAAAAAGAGATAAACATACAAATAGAAGGGATTTTTTCAGCATTAAAAGATCAATTGGTACAACAGCAGCAAAACTCTTCACAACGAAACAAATTCACATTTAGCTGGTTTGATACAAAGGAAAGCAAACAACAGTCAGACATAAACCACTTGGATTCCAGACACGACCACAGAGAACGTGCCATATATCGATGACTGTCGTATTAACCAAGTAAGCGTCAAATGGTCAACACTTTCCTGGAATCTCGAGAGAACGAACGTAATAAGATTCCATTATACTTGCAGAAACGTGGACAGTGCAGTCCAGAACAGTAGATACCAAACTGTTTACTCCAAGCACCACAATCTTAAGTTTTTTTAAATTAATTCAGTGTTGCCTGTTGAAATAAAAACGATTTGTATAAATAAATTAAACAATAAATTAAACTGTCCGGCTCTTTGGCGAAGTAATACAGAGCGCGCCTGAGACGGCAAAAGTATCGAGTTCGATCCCCGCTACAGTTATGAATCCGAACGGTTAAGAATGCAATGGCAAACCAATAAACGTATTTATATTACCTAGAAAATAACCACAGGCAAAAATAGTTGGGTTGATAGCTACATCCTGAATAGGATATGCTACCAAAAAAATTTGCCACCGCTCATCAAAATATCAAAACAAATATGTTAGATATAATACCTGGGGAAAGACGCATGAGTGACCAAACTAGAAAAATGAGAAACGATGAAATCAGGGGAAGAATCGGTATAAGAACATGCAGAGAATACATTGAGGAAAAAAAACATAAAATAGTGTGGACACCTTATGAGAATGAACCATAATCAACTACCAACAGGAACATATAACATAAGACGATCCGGATACAATGCCAGAGGAAGACATGGATCAAGATGGATCGATAACATCAAGACAGCACTAAACAAATACGGCTTCAACGCAGCCAAGGCGACACATCTGGCCTTGAATAGACAACTAAGCTCCCAGTCACCACCACTACGCTTAACGGCAAGTGTGGATATTCTGACCATCTGGGGAAAGACAATAGACAATCAACATATTAAAAGTCCATAATCTTACTTCCATATTATTAAACGTAAACAATAGCTTACTTCAACAATTGGACACATGAAATTCGCTACATTGTTGTGAGAAGATATTAGAAGAAAGACATTTTGTGTGATCTGTATGAGAAGTTTACAGACATGTAACCAGTAATGAGTTAAAAGAAGTAGCTGAGGCTGAGAGTGATGGGACTGAGAGTGTTGGAACTCAGAGTGCTGGGACTGAGAGTGTTGGAACTCAGAGTGCTGGGACTGAGAGTGTTGGAACTCAGAGTGCTGGGACTGAGAGTGTTGGAACTCAGAGTGCTGGGACTGAGAGTGTTGGAACTCAGAGTACTGGGACTGAGAGTGTTGGAACTCAGAGTGCTGGGACTGAGAGTGCTTGGAACTCAGAGTGCTGGGACTGAGAGTGTTGGAACTCAGAGTGCTGGGACTGAGAGTGTTGGAACTCAGAGTGCTGGGACTGAGAGTGTTGGAACTCAGAGTGCTGGGACTGAGAGTGTTGGAACTCAGAGTGCTGGGACTGAGAGTGTTGGAACTCAGAGTGCTGGGACTGAGAGTGTTGGAACTCAGAGTGCTGGGACTGAGAGTGTTGGGACTGAGAGTGCTTGGAACTCAGAGTGCTGGGACTGAGAGTGTTGGAACTCAGAGTGCTGGGACTGAGAGTGTTGGAACTCAGAGTGCTGGGACTGAGAGTGTTGGAACTCAGAGTGCTGGGACTGAGAGTGTTGGAACTCAGAGTGCTGGGACTGAGAGTGCTTGGACTGAGAGTGTTGGAACTCAGAGTGCTGGGACTGAGAGTGTTGGAACTCAGAGTGCTGGGACTGAGAGTGTTGGAACTCAGAGTGCTGGGACTGAGAGTGTTGGAACTCAGAGTGCTGGGACTGAGAGTGTTGGAACTAAGAGTGTTGGGACTGACAGTGTTGGGATTGAGAGTGTTGAGACTGAGAGAACTGGGGCTGAGAGTGTTGGAAGTGAGAGTGTTTGGACTGAGAGTGCCGAGACTGATAGTCTAGGGACTGAGAGTGTAGGGAATGAGAGTGGTAACATTAAAATATTTAAAGCCAATGACAGCCTAAGAGTGACCCCCAAAAAAAGACAAGTCTACACCCTCATAGATATTGCAATGATGATTCCTGCTGTATTATACAATGGAATCATTACTCTTATATGAATCCCTAAGCTAGATCCCTAACCAAGATACAAATAAAAATCAAATAAAAGCACATAAAACACATAAAGCGCATAGCACATTAAAGAATCAGAGATTTTCCGTTGTAGTGTTTCATGAAGTACTGTACCAAGTGTTATTTTCTTCTCTCGTTGTGTGTCTTTATTTTGATGAAAATATGCACGTCGAAAATTCGATTTCATGTAGGTGTGTTCAAGTAAAATTAAATTATTATCTATTTGTTAAGATTATATATATATTTTTATCATATGTCCCACGCTTTTACAATAATCCCATTTCATAAAATAAATTCTATCACAAATTGTAAACGTATCACATTACCTCTGTAGCGCAAAATTTAGATGGAAGAGTTCTTCAAATTAAAACTAAAAATGTGATGCGATACAGTCGAAGATGGAAAACATGCTGACTCAAGTTGAGAGTCGAGTAGATGTCATTTGAGAAGACCTAGTTCAAATCCTGTTGGCTGCAATATTATTTATTCTTTCACAAATTTTCGATGCTTCTAAATTATATTATTCGGTACATGTTACGCAAATGTGGCCTCATCGCGTGATAACAGTCCATTTAAATAGTAAGTTTTATTTTATTGCGCTTGCTAGCGTCTGCTAGGTCCAAGTCGATCTTCGCGTAAGAGGGGGGGGGGGCTCTCAGTGCTCTACGTTCAGACCGATGGATGCTGTGTTGTATGTGTCTTTAACGAAAGTTAATTTAGTATGAGATTAGTTTCGTAAAAAATAGGCCACATCTGCTTAACATGAACTTATCATTCATTTAAAAGTGTGATCGAAATTCTATGTTATTGTGTTGTAAAATTTCATTTTTGATTTACTTTTCTTGTAGTTTGATGAAAGGATCAAAGCAAATATCCGTTAAGAAGAATACATGTTTGATAGTGAATTAACCATTATGAAGAATACATGTTTGATAGTGAATTAACCATTATGAAGAATACATGTTTGATAGTGAATTAAGAATAACACATGTCTAAGGTGATATTATAAGACGATATATGCCTACAATTAATGAATGTATTAGGCCATACAGGTTTTTTTCAGAAAATAATTTCATACGTCCGCATGAGAATGTGATCTTAAACAGCATGTATGTTACATCGTCAGCTTTCAATTTTTCTTAACTCAATACATGTGCAATACTTCAGCAAGATCTCAGCAAGAACGTTCTTTCTATGGGCAACATATTATTATTATCTTGTAGCTTGATTGCCAAAGCTAGAAAGCATTGACATGACCGACTTTACATAATTAAGACCGGTTCGCTAACTCAAGTTCACTAATTTTGGCTATTCCGAAGTATCCGTTTTTTACATTGGCTAACTATAACACGTGATCAATGAAGTAATCGGATCAAATGAATCCGCCGAAAGTTGCGATGCAGTCACGGATTGCTCACATTCTATCTAAAGTCGGCCATGTGTATGATATGTGCGCATTTCATTTCTAGAATAGAGTTAAGTTATGGTTGTTCAGATCTCAATCTCCCTATAAACATTATATGTCAAACTTGATTATCGCTTACAATGTTCAAGAAGACGCATCACACGTACATGATTTATCAATGTTGCCATCCAAAGTTGGGTACGACAGGAGGTAGAGTTAGAAGAAAAATATGTTATCATTAATTTGGCTCTACCCGGACATCAGATGATGGATAACACTAAAACATTGACTATAGTGTCACTGTTAATGGATAACCCCACTTGAACCTTAATCCTTTTCAGATTTATGGTCACTTTAACTATATTTTGAAAACTACAATGTTTTTGTAAATATTTTTTTGTGTATATATGTGTGTAGACGGCAAAGATTGAGTGGCATGTGTGGCGTTGTGTACCTTGGTGGAACGTGGGAGGTGTGGCACTCTTGGTTGTGGTACGGATCTTTGGAGTGCCTTGGCGGGGATGGACTGATCGCTGTTTGGCCTGTGTCATGACATTTTTCTGGCTTGTTGGAAGTGTTGTTTTGTCTGAAGTCTTGGTGATGGTGCTTGCTGGGAGAACTAGGCATGGCCATGAGGCCACATGTCAATCATTTAAGCATCTATTGTGCATGGATCAGTATACATCATGAAATTATGAGTTCCCCTCAGGACTCTTTCATCTTACAAATCAATCAGACAGTGATAGGACACCTACAATTCCTTTTTTTGAAATTATCAATTTTTCTCATGGCTTTTCATTTTACAAAATTTTACAAACTAACTAGTCATCACCTGAGACGTCGCCAGTTAATTTTAGAGTTCGTAATTAATCAGCACCACATCATGGCATTAACTAGAATTGTTTTAGATTGTTAGTCCTTCCCAGCGTTTCATACATACTAACTAGATAGTACTTGACCTAAGACTCACACCGATTTTCGTTGTCAGTTCTTGTCGTTGTTGCTTATCTCACACATCAACCTGTCAGCATCTTGTCGTGGTTGCTTATCTCACACATCAACCTGTCAGCATCTTGTTCCAACGTTCTCTCTTTTTGACATTCTCAGTCATTTTCATGGCATTCGTGTCAGCCAGGAGTGCATTTCAGAAATTATGATTGTTGACACCCCCCAACCCATTTTGGTTGTTGTGTTTTATTTAGTTCTCTTGATTACTTCTATTATTGCTGATATTTGTTATCCGGTTAAACTATGACAAACTTGAAGAAGTTCCCACCTGTAAAGTTACCACCTGTAAAGTTACCACCTGTAAATTTGTCAGCTCGTAAATATGTGATGATGGCAACTAGGGAAATGAGAATAAGACTCGACTCAAGATGGTAGCCGTGACAAGATTGAATATTTTTTGGTTAAGAAAGATCAGTATTACAGTAAAGATCATTTTTTTCAGATGGCTAGAGCTACGTATACTTTTATACGGATGTACAAGTTGGACAATCAATTTCAGACACAGAAAACCGCTTTCAAGATTTTGAAAACAACTGCAACAGACGTGTGGTAAGCATTAATCATATAAAGCACAAGACAAATATATTTGTCCAGCAAAAAATAAAAAAAGCAATTGTAGGTTATCAAGATCCACTTTTGGCAGCGGTGAAGCGGAGTAAACATGTTTAGTTTAGACATGTGACGAGACAGGACTCGCTAAAATTATTTTGCAAGGAACAGTCGAAGGTGGAAGGAGAAGAGGTGATCAAAGAAAATCTTGGATTGATAACATAAAGAAATGATCTGTGAGTGATTATTCTACACTCCTTCAAAAAGCTGAGGATAGAGTTATTTGAAGAGCTTGTTGTGTTGATGTATCCAGTGTGGCACCTCTACAACCTTGACGGGTTATGGGTCTTATTATATTATTGCTGTGTCGCTTGGCTGAACGACATTGTTTTTTTCTGGATACGAGGTAGGGTTTTTGCTGCCTCCTGTCTGCGATCTTCAGTTTTGGTATCTTGGTGACCCCTATATCGTGTGCGGCCTCCTATATGTTCGTAAAGCTATCTCCGAAGTCCATACTTCTTTTGCATGTCCTGTCATTCTCCGGAGTCCATACTTCATTTACATGCCCTATTACTTTTTTAAAAATCTACTGATTTTCTTGCTTTTAGTATTCTGTTGATTCTGCTAATGTACTGCAGAGGACAAACCATACTGGCACATACTGCAGAGAGATATACCACACTGGCAAGTACTGTAGAGAGAGATATACCACACTGGCAAGTACTGCAGAGAGACAAACCATACTGGCACGTACTGCAGAGAGATATACCACACTGGCAAGTACTGTAGAGAGAGATATACCACACTGGCAAGTACTGTAGAGAGAGATATACCACACTGGCAAGTACTGCAGAGAGACAAACCATACTGGCACGTACTGCAGAGAGATATACCACACTGGCAAGTACTGTAGAGAGACAAACCATACTGGCACGTACTGCAGAGAGAGATAAACCACACTGGCAAGTACTGTAGAGAGACAAACCACACTGGCAAGTACTGCAGAGAGACAAACCATACTGGTACGTACTGCAGAGAGAGACAAACCACACTGGCAATTACTGCAGAGAGAGATAAACTACAATGGCAAGTACTGCAGAGATAGAGACAAACCACACTGGCAAGTACTGCAGAGAGAGAGAGAGAGAGAGAGAAACCACACTGGCAAGTACTGCATAGAGAGAGAGAGAGAGAGAGAGAGAGAAACCACACTGGCAAGTACTGCAGAGAGAGAGAGAGAGAGAGATAAACCACACTGGCAAGTACTGCGTTTAATGAACAAAATCTTCAGTATAATCACCATTAACATTTGACATCAGCTTGAACATCCCCTGCAACATTACTAGTCGGAATCATCATCACCAACAAGTCACATGACATTTATATTGACACAAAACATACCATTTCAGTTGTCAACAATTTTATTATATCATAGAATACATCATATAATATACATCATATATTCTCTCTCTCTCTCTCACACACACAATTTTTCTTTCATAAAAGTATGTTTATAAGATATTACATTTGTATTTATAATTGTGACTGCCACAAATATTCCATTTTTCTAGCACTATTTTGTACAATGGGTCTTCCCAGAATTCTGTTACGTAGATTTTCTGCAGTGCAATGTAGTAGGTTCTGTTGATTGGATTTTCTAAAGCGTACTGAAGTGTGATCCTCGATCTAGGTTTTCTACAGTTGTGTGAAGTTAGTTCCACTAACTGGACATTCTATCGTAGAGTGAAGTTAGTTCTGTTAACTGGACATTCTATCGTAGAGTGAAGTTAGTTCCACTAACTGGACATTCTATCGTAGAGTGAAGTTAGTTCTGTTAACTGGACATTCTATCGTAGATTGAAGTTAGTTCTGTTAACTGGACATTCTATCGTAGAGTGAAGTTAGTTCCACTAACTGGACATTCTATCGTAGAGTGAAGTTAGTTCTGCAAACTGAACATTCTATAGTACAGTGGAATCTGTTCGGATAACTGGACTTCTTGTAATGCAGTGAATAATGTTCCTTAAACCACATTTCCTGTAGTCAGTTATTTTAACTCTTGAGTTGCTAAATTCTTCTCAGTAACCAATCTCAACTGTACTAAATTCTTCTCAGTAACCAATCTCAACTGTACTAAATTCTTCTCAGCAACCGATACCAACTGTACTAAATTCTTCTCAGAGACCGATACCAACTGTACTAAAATCTTCTCAGTAACCAATGGCAACTATGCTAACTTCTTTCCCCAATGACTTTCCTCATGTGCTGAATCCTTCATTTGTCTTACAAAAATAAGAGAGCTTTCATAATACTGACTTTTTTTGACACCAGAAAATATAGGCCCTATACTGATTGAATGGCTTGGTTAGCAAGTACTTGCGCTTGGCGCTTTCAGAATGACATCGTTTTAAGTAATAAGGGGAAGGATAACACACACAAAAAAGGGTTAACTCATTAATAGCAATAAAAAGTAGGAACAAATAAACTGGTTTATAAAACTAAAAGGTTAATGGGTTTAATTGAAAGTTAAATCAGTTCTTTAAATTAGTAGCCAACAATAGTCATACATGTCAGACTCCACATTACATAAGCCAGACTTCTTAATGACATGGCATCATATTCGAGTTAGTTCAGATTGCCAGTGTTGCCAGCAAAGTTTATTCATATACATTTGGTAGCATATGTTATATAGAGTTAGTTCAGATTGCCAGTGTTGCCAGCAAAGTTTATTTCTGATGGTCGCATATTTTATTCAGGATAGAGTGATGCACTCAACAATGTTTTATTATAGTGATTTCTAGGAAATATAAATATGTTCAGTAGATTAACATTGTTTTTTTTACTGCTGTTGCCTGGATACACAGTTGCTATGGCAGGGATTGAACCTGCTACCGTGGCAGTCCAAGACAGGCTCTGTACCACTTCTCCACAGGTATTATTTATTTTGAAATTGAAATCTATTTATTAATGCTCTCTACAATATATAATTATCTCTAAATATATTGATCAATTATCTGAACTTCTAAAAAATCTATAATCTATCATTAATCTTCTATCATAATCATGAAGTTTTGTCTCAGCAACGAAAGTTGGCTGCAACAGACGTCCAACTGTTGTGTTGGAGACCTCTTGTTTTGGAGGCGTACTCTGCTAGACTGTAACCTGTCCATCTTGTGATATTACTCTCCCACTTGTATCTCTTCTTCCCTCTTGCTCGCCTCCCCTCGACTTTACCCTCAAGTAAGGTCCTCAACAAGGTGTCATGTTTATTAATATGTCCAAAATATTTTATATGTTATATTGATCTTTATTTCCTTCAATAATTCCTTCTACATACAAAGTGTTATTAGAACCTCTTTGTTTGTTTTCTTCTCTTTCCATGATGTTCTCCCTATTCTTCTATATACCCACATCTCAAAGGCATCGTCACGCACACGCACACACACACACACACCCTCAGCCCCCTAACCTTCTATTCCATCTCTTGACACACAACCATCAAAACATGGTGATTACATCAGCTACAAGCAAGTGTAATGGTTACAAGTTAATGTGTGTTATCCCAATAAAATGGAAGTTATTGATCACGATCGGTAATAGTAGTAATAGTATGATTGCTACATGATGATGATGAATGATTTCATAAAAAGTAATTGAACTGGTGAAAGAAAAACATAATACAAATTTCAAACACAAGCAAAGGAATATAATTCTCAAACAATCAATTTTTAAAATACAAACATACATTTTTTTTATTCCTCCATGCAAAAAAAAAAATTATGCAGGAAAACAGAAAGTTGACATTTTGTCAAGCAAACATAATTATGTAACATATTTACACGCTGAGATTTTTTTTGCTAATTTTTAACTACATTTTTAAATATTATTTGGTATAGCATTTTTATTTAACACTAAATCTGGGCTTATCAGTTAAAACTGAATAGGGCCTACATAGCTTTTATTTTACAATTTGTTTTTAAAAACAAATGTTCTTTAAGAGAACTTGAAATGTATGGAATGCCAGTTTCTCATATACATGCTATTATTATATTATTGTGTGATATCAAGAGTATTGATGTGTAAGCATTTTCAAGAAATGTAATGTGTTAAATATAAGAAATCAATATATTTATATGATTATATGGTGACCATACTTTCATGATAGCATTATTATTAGTAAATAAACTATGAAACTTTAGTTCTGTGAGACTGTTCCCAGTTAGTGTTTCTGACACCATTTTGAAACTTCCTACTCCACTCATACACTTGTTGGATTGGCATGTCTTGCATCACCATACTGGACCACTATATCCGCCAATACATTTCTATACATTTCATCCATTTGCTGATCAAAAAGTGGATAACACTGTTCCTCTTTGGTGAATGTCAACAGTGGGACCTATTTAAATTACCATTATGACATTACATAGTTCGTCAGCACCAATATGGCATGTGCAGGACACTCTTAACATCATTAACAACATTATTTACTGATTTCATGAAAATGGCATAGTCATTCTAATTTTTATCATGCTTTTAAGGTTTTCATTTGAAGCACCATCTTAGAAGTCAATATGGGGGACCTATCAGTTTAGCATACACCCAAAACATAATACAATTTCTTTGGTAAAAAAAGTTCTCAGTAATATTTGTTGCATGCGTTCACTTGATAATTTGTAGAAGAATCATTCAGTCAAACAAAAATGATAGCCAAAAATCTGTATTGTGACCCCAAATTCTGAACACATAGCCTACTAAATATCAGTATTTTGACCCCAAATTCTGTACACATACTAAATATCAGTATTTTGACCCCAAATTCTGTACATATACTAAGAATCAGTATTTTGACCCCAAATTCTGTACATATACTAAGAATCAGTATTGTGACCACAAATTCTGTACATCTACTAAAATTCTGTATTTTGATCCCAAATTCTGTACACTTTACTAAATATCAGTATTTTGACCCCAAATTCTGAACACATACTAAATATCAGTATTTTGACCCCAAATTCTGAACACATACTAAATATCAGTATTTTGACCCCAAATTCTGAACACATACTAAATATCAGTATTTTGACACTAAAATTTGTACACATACTAAAAATAAGTTACAACTATAGACACACTGTAATCTGGCAGGCAAAAATTGTAAACACATGGTAATACAATTTTGTTAATCACTGGAATCATTCCCAAAAAAACACACACAAATTGATATTTCAACCAAAAGGTCTTCATCAAGAACACAACATAGTACACAATGAGTAAAGGACGGCACAGCCAACAATCATACCACAGAGCTACATTTGTCAAACTTCCTGTAGACCTATAGAGATTGCTTTTAATATTTGGTCAAATAAAATAGTATGCTCCCGTGGAGAGGTATGCTTCAATGGTGGGGTATGCTCTTGTGGTGAGGTACACTCCTATGGTGAGGTACACTCCTCCTATGGTGAGTTATGCTACTATGGTGAAGTGTGTTGCAATGGTGGGGTACGTTCCTGTTATTAGGTACACTCCTGTGGTGAGGTACACTCCTATGGTAGGGTATGCTCCCATGGTGAGGTTTACTCTTATGGTGGAGTATGCTCCTGTGGTGAGGTATACTTATTTTAACAGTGAACACTAATGCAATTAGGATATATCAGTGCTTTTAACCATCAAAAATAGTAGAGGTATTGGTTCAGGTAATCCATTCACCATAACCTGAGAAGTGTGTCTTTCGTTAGTTCTCAAACTCCTGCAGATATTAGCAGGATGCAGTCTAGAGAATGGAATGCATTGTGTCATGATTTATAGCTAGGCTGAAACAGTTACACATTTCTGCCAGACATATCTGACTTCAGCATGCTTCTGAGTCATTTTGACCCTATTTGAAATGGGAAAGCTAACTCCAACTTCACCCCTATTAGCTCCTTAGTCACTTCTTACAACATGCATGAAAGGTAAAGTATTGCTATTTTGTGCTCCATTTTCAGGGCATTGGCAACACATGGGCGTGGAGAAGGTCTAATCTTAGAGATTGCTTTAATAAGTGTAAGTACTAAAGCTGATAATATTGTATTCAACTAAACCTGAATCAGTTATGTACAAGATACAGAAAATCTGTACAAGTTGGCGGGGATGTAACAATGCAACACAGATAATGTTCTTATAACTATTTTATGAGACTTCAGTGAAACTGTGTGCCACATGGCAAATACATATCATTTAAAATACATCTAAAAGTTGTTAAAATCAGTTTTACAAAATACAACAAATCAATGTTTCAACCCTATCATGATAAAGACCTTTTGGTTGAAAAGTAAATTTGTTCTAATGTACTTGTTCTATGCAAAACTGTTATTTAACCCTGATAACTATTCGATATAAAGAAGTAGTAAAGTTAACCCATAACATTTATTAATGCCGTATTCGTGTGAGATTTTAGCGATCTCACATTTCAGTGGCTTTGTAATATGAGCACAGTAGCCATCTCCTCTCTCTTCCAGTCTTTACTTCCTGGATTGATCCAGTACCCAATTAAGACTGGGCTGGGTCAACCTGGCATATGTTGCGATCTGAAAAACATTCCTGTCTCAACTGAGGAATGAACCCAGGACCACTCATATGCAAAGGCAGTGCGCTACGCTGCCCCCAGAGAAGTAGACATGTCTGTAAATTTGCACAAAGATAGAATATCGACTGATATCTTACACTTCATGTTCAAGTTTGTGTAGGACGAGGAAGACGAGCCACCATGGAGAGAGTTGTAAATGTTTGGGGTACATTTGTATTAATCGTTGATCCTTCTATTCCTTCTCCACTCCACGGTTATTTTTAGATGTCACAAAATATTTCTGCTCTGCAGAAGATGGATGTGTCGGGCCATTGGCGCAAATAAAATGGCGACACAGTGCTTTTCATTTTCTGGACTACATCATGCTGGAAATCTAGTAGGACCATGGTCCTGCTACAAAGGAGATCCAGTGGGAGTTTGAGAATGAACGCTGAAGAAGAAATATTTCTGCAAGCATATACAGATCATGCTTATGGTAAGCCAAAGTTATAAATCACTTATTGAAGGCACAATGGTTTTTGTTAAGGTCTGTTTCTTTAGAATGATGAGAAAAGAAGAAAAAA
Source organism: Meghimatium bilineatum (assembly GCA_034231615.1). NCBI lineage: Eukaryota > Metazoa > Mollusca > Gastropoda > Stylommatophora > Philomycidae > Meghimatium > Meghimatium bilineatum. The sequence goes on from CM067304.1 coordinate 58,060,841, forward strand.
TGTAGACACTGCGATAACTAACAAATAGCAGATTATTTGATAGTTACATGGGTCTCAAGCAGAGAAAACAAAAAAGTATTTATGGTATGCACTTTTCTTTCAGATGTGTTAAGACTGACATTTTATCTAGGTATCATATGTTACCATGTATAAGCTGAGGCTTTCTGGAACTTTTTTCCTTTCTAGAGGGAATGGTTTTATATGAAAGTAATTTACAACATGGACATGAAATTTCACACAAAAATATGAAAACAAGACAAATGTAATCTAATATTTTCAGGTGACAGCTGTATTCAAACAGAGAATTTTAAACAAAACATCACTGAAATCTTTAAAAACGTGGGTCAGTGTTCAAACTCCAATACCAATCACCTAATTTCTTCTGTCAAGGAAATATTTATAGTTGCATATTGTTATCATACACCTTAAATATTACACAATACTTCTATCAATTGCGTTGCTAATTAAACACTATTTGAAAGATAGAACGATCATTAGGGCTTTCGGAGAAATAAAATCTGTGCAGTCTAATTCCACCGAAACAGATGTCAACATCAGGGCACAACTCTGGCCCTTGCGACAGGTTTCTTTGTTATTCTGCTCACACGCCTGTCCTAGTTCAAGCACAGTGTCGGTCTGTCAGAACAACAAATTGTTATCGAAGACTTCATTGAATATGTCCATATTGACCTTTAGAATTTCTGTTTAGTAAAGTACTTTCTTTATCTTCGCCCTCAAACAACTTTTAGAAAGAGCGATAGAATATAACCAGGACTTATATTTGGTTTCGTGGATACCATAGATAACACTACAGACATATGAAGTTCCCCAACATCTGACAATACTATTTCAGAGCATATATGCTAATAGTCAATGCACAGTAAGAATGAGCACAGATACATCCGATAATTTCCAAATTAACTCGGGAGACAGGAATGTGTACTATCCACCCTATTGTTCATAAAATACATAAATCACATCTGCAAAGTAGCAAAGACAATGGAAGAAAGCAACCTCAAGGATAACTTATGGTAAACGAATTGCTATTTGCAGATGACCAAGCACTAGTATCATCATCAGAAGAGCAACTACAAAGACAAATATACAGATTGCATCAAACATGACAAACCTTTAACGTGAAGATAAACATAGAAAATACTGAAGTAATGAAGATAAGAAGACAAGAAAGTAACACCAATATATATATTGGAAAAAAAAACTTAAACAAGTGACAGAATTCACATAGCTAGGAAGTAATATAACAACAGACAGCAAGAGCAGTAAAGAAAATACACAATAGATGTTGTAAAGCATACCAAGCCCTAGGGAAAATGGCACCAATCTTCGGAAACAAAAATGTAGATTTAAACACCGAAATAACACATCATTTCTAATAGAATGTTTCACATGCACCTCTTTCATCGACACTGTGATCTCATGAAGATGTCTACCTTTTCATGACAATTACAGCCAATATTTGACATACTCTCCTAGCACCATTTTTTAAACTCATCTGTGCAACTTGTACTATTTACCACTAATTACTGCATACACACATAGATTTATGGAAACTTTTAAGTTATGCATTTTCGGTGAAATGTTGCTATCAATATTTTTATATAATTTCTGTTTTGCTTATATACAGACTAAAAACTGTGGAAAAATTTGTTATAAAACATTACCAGACTCTGTTTACACATGGATCAGCTTACATACAGATCTGTTTACATACGGATCAGCTTACATATGGATCAGCTTACATATAGATCAGCTTACACACAGATCTGTTTACATATGGATCAGCTTACACACAGATCTGCTTACATATGGATCAGCTTACACACATATCTGTTTACATATGGATCAGCTTACACACATATCTGTTTACATATCGATCAGCTTACACACAGATCTGTTTACATATGGATCAGCTTACACACATATCTGCTTACATATGGATCAGCTTACACACATATCTGTTTACATATGGATCAGCTTACACACATATCTGTTTACATATGGATCAGCTTACACACATATCTGTTTACATATGGATCAGTTTACACACATATCTGTTTACATATGGATCAGCTAACATACATATCTGCTTACACACAGATCTGCTTACACACAGATATGCTTACACATGGATCAGCTTATACATGGATATGTTTATACACAGATCAGTGTATAAATATATAAATATATGGTAATGTATTTTATCAAGCTATGAGATTACATACTGTAAACTTTTCTTCTACGGTTTCTTTAAAAACACATTATTTTAATGCCATAATTTTATTTTGACTGATACATTTTCTCCTGCAGACTAATATTACATATTAGCCTGAGGGATAAATTTCCTTCTACCTTCAAGTGTTAAATTTAACCTAGATGATAAATTTCTTTCTGCAAAAGTTAAAAACATCCACATTTATTCTGAATGATACATCACCTTCTTCTTGTTCTTCTTCTAAGTATTACATATTTGTACAGAATTATATATTTTTGATGCTGTTCAATTTTATTCAAAAGAATGCAGTGTACTCCAGGTTGCACAGTCAATTGTGAACTTGAGTGTGCAAGTGGCGTGAAAAAAAACTATAAAATGTCTAAAACTTACAAGTATTAAGCATAATGTAGAGGTGATCCTGACTGACCAAATAACACAACTTATTTTTCCAGTGTCCCACATGTCCACTCCCAGGCAGTGTCCCACAGGTCCACTCACAGGCAGTGTCCCACAGGTCCACTTCCAGGCAGTATAAACAAACTAGTACATCTGCAGTATGTAAAATGTCACTATTACTGGAAATGAAAATAACAATTATGGAAGAGTTATTTCAATTGAAATTAATAAGTAGTTTAAATGGTCATCACAATGATGAACATAAAAGAAACCAAAGTAAAATTGTAAATTAAAAAATAATGTTAAATATTACAGAATAATATAAAACTACTAAATACTGTAGCATGTATTTGCATACAAATAGTAACATTTCCTTTGGTAGCTAGAATAATAGTTTCCCATTTCACACCAGAGATGTATGGAGAATATGGTGGTAGGTCTATATTTTTATGTGACAATTGGCATGCTATAGGGTGATGTAGCTGACATAGAACTAATATAGAAATGAAATAGTTTATTAGAGTAGGAAATTGGCATCATACATTTTCACAAAATAAACTGCGTAATTAGCCATAATGTTATAAAATTAAGTGGGTAATTAGTAAAAACATAATAGAATTAACTGGGTAACATTAAAAAACAGAAAAAAATTAATTGGGTAACTAACAAAATGTAATAAAATTAACAGGGTAGCTAACAAAAATGTAATAAAATGAACTGGTAACTAGAAAAAGCATAATATAATTAAATGGGTAATTAGTCAAAACAATAATATGAACTGGGTAATTAAGAAAGAACATAATAAAATGAACTGCGCAAATAGCACAAAAAATTACAATTAAACTCTGCAATTGGTATATATTTTCACAGAATCAACTAGGTATCTAAAGCAGTTTGATGTGATCAAACTGCAAGTAAAAAAACAATTATCAAAATTAACTGGATAATTAGCACAAATGAAACAAAACTAACATGGCAAATAGTATAACAGAGCTAACAATTAACTGGGCATTTAGTACACATTTTCAATGACATAATAAAATGATATGGGTAAGTAGTGAAAGAATGATATAATTAACTCGGTAACTAGTCAAACAATGATAAAATGAATCAGTTAAACAAGAAGTATTGTCACACAAAAACAAATAAAACTAATTCAGTAATCAACAACTTTCATAATATATAAAAAATTATTTGGGTTCTGTTTTATATGAATAACAAAAGTTCAACACTATTGCATCACAGAGAACAAGACTGAGTGATAATATTGGAAGCACAAAGCTTGAGTATTCAAGAAATATAATGCAAAGGATAATTTAGGAATAAAATAAAGTATTATTGATAGCTTGTGGCAGTAATGATAGAAAAGACTTATACAAGAACCTAGTGAGGGAAAACTGTATCTGCAGTGATTAAACTTATATTGTTTTTCTTGTTGCTGAGTACATTGTTAACCCTTGGCTGCGGAGATCTCCTTAAGGAGCGATCTCATTTTTATGAAAGTTTTGATACTTGTATATACTTTTGTTTATTTTTTCTGTGTTTACATCAAAGACCATATGATGTAGAAATAGTGAAACGAGGCCTGGCATAATCAAAAACAGAGTAATTTGGATCAATCATTTACAGGACTTAATTTCTCGTGAAGTTGATCAATATTGACATGGATCAGCAATGTTGACTATTCTCAATCATTACTAGGTCTAGGATCTGGCAGTGGTAAATGGGAAGGGGGTGTGTCTGCATGCCATCAATGAGATCTACACTACAGATCGTCACTAGCTTCAACTGATAAATACTGAATTAATTCCCCATCAACATCCGATTCATTCTCGTTTTCTAAAATTCCATTAAAAAAATTGTCTCAACATTATCTGAATTATAATTAGGTCCATTATGATCAAGTTTTGAAGAAAATTAAAGGTCATATTAAAAAATTAACAGTTCGTATATGACACCTGGTAGCAACTACACTGGAAGCCGCCATTACCGGTAGTCACATGAGGGCTAAATGTAGCATGTCTGGTCACATGAAAACGTGAAGCAAAATAATCTAAAAGAACCATGTAGAAATCGAGAAGATTGAGAATGAATCGATAGCTGTCAGATTGGGATTGAGTGGGTTAAGTATTCAAATACTGATTGGCGAGTTCCTCTAGATATAGACATTTTGTAATTGGACATGCTTGTAAGCTTCACTTTTGATTTTGCGTATCAACATAGCTGGAATTTCTTTGTGTAACCACATTACCCAGACCTACAAATATGGCCAAGCGTAGACACGATAACAGGATATTTATAAACTTTGGAAGAAAGTTTTTCTGATAATTCTAGCATTAATTTACCAGATGCAGGAAGTAAATTAAGTGTTGACTTGTACTGTGATGGTAATAGTGATTCGGAGGATATAGATTCAGATGATAGTGGCACATGTTTCATTATCGTGGTAAGACGTGATACGGTGAGGTTACCATTTTCCTTTTCATAAATATTGTTTCCTTTTGCAAGGCGAATGTACATGAATGGTATCTACATCTCCTCCATAATATACAGAAGCATTATGCTTGCAAATTCATGAATTAGAGTACACAGTAATAATACACTGAAATTGTTAAATGTGAGAATGTGGTAGGAAAATTGGTTAGGGAAAACAATTCAAGACCCATTAAAATTTTTCCGTACAGTGCTGCTGATTTCCCCTCACAGCCAAAAGGTTAATAGTTTTACGATTTGTAACAAATGATTAGAATTGTGCCAGTTCATTCTTGATAAACTGAAATTGCAGTAAGGTCGAATTGAAAAACTTTAGCAAGATTAGATTGAAAAATAGTTTTACGATTTGTAACAAATTATTGGAACTGTGCCAGTTCATTCTTGAAATGATGAAATGACAGTAGGTTAGATTGAATAAATCAGGTTGGGGTATAGGCCAGGTATGAAAAAGGCAGATATGAAAATATTAAAAGGAGGCAAAAAAATATAAACCTTTTAAAGGGCAAAGAGGATTGATTCAATGTATTCAGGTTTCCCCACATGTACTTTGCCCCCTCCCCCTCTAAATGAGGTGCCACACTGAGTGTCATAAGTACCACTCATAACACGTAACACCAAAGCTTGAAGAAATAATCCCTAGGGATCTCCAAAAGAACTCACTTGTAAACAGGATATATGTGAACAAAATAGTGAGAGCAGAAAGGGCAGATATGATAATGCAGATGTATAAATGATGAAAACATGTTTTTAAAAATGGTGACGCTATAATTATGGAGCTATTTATGTCACTAGTTACCCTGTAGTACACAGCTATAAATATACCACCAGAAATCAGCTCAAGCCTGGGAGTTGTTGGATCACTGAAGAAGTTAATATATTAAAATATTTCACAAGATCTCTGATCTGATTCATCAGTACATATCCATGTGTCATGCAAATTGAAAAGAATTGATTGCTGCCTATATAAAATGGCACATTGCCACTAATCCACAGCCAAAGTCAGGCTGCCGGCACAAATATAACAGCACCACAATACATCTCCGTTCTCTAGACTACGTCCTGCTGAAAATCTAGTAGAACCATTGTCCTGTTACAAGAGTGATACAGGGGAAGTTTGAGACCAAACAGGAAACAAAATACTAATCCGCATCTCTGGATGCTAACCAAGATGAACAAAAGAAAAAGACATCACACAAAGAAATCAATAACATTTGTTATTTCATGCATCAAAGAGGGGCCTTCTTCATTTTTTTCTATTGCTCACGAGTGAAAATCTAATGTTGTGATTCAACAATATTATCTTATGACAATAATCCTGAATTATTTTCATTCTGGCACATTATCTAGAAAAAAAAAATCAAAATGGCCCCTACCGTAGCTGCCTCTAGTCATATCAAAGATAAATCTAGAGGCCCCTTATGCAAGTCATGCACAAACTTTTTATCTAAATGTTTTCTTACCCTGCTGCATGTCTTTAGAAGTTATTATGAAAATAGAGAGTGTTATCTGCTTTCCTGCAAAATGAGTGTATTTAAGTAACGGTTTGAGTAACTTACTGCAGATACAGTGTTAAGGAACCAGTGTATTTAAATAACCAAAAGGTCAGAGGGTGTCTAACAAAATGGAGTGTGCCGCAGTAACCAACTGCACAAATGATAAAGCAAAATAAGTTAAGCAGTAATTTCTAGTAAACTGTTTAACTTATTTTGCATTACCATAAGGAATCAGTGGCAGTATAGAAATATATCATTAAAACAATAGGTCATGCAGCGCTGTCTGGGCAAAAACAACTATTAGACCAATTGAGAATAAGACATCTTCAAATAGTTTATCTTTGCTGGTAATACAGTGATTGCTGCTGAGACCCCATTGTAACCAAGAGAACAGATAACAAATGGATATCGACTACACGTGAGACAATGATGGGCTCAAGTTATAAATGAATCACCATAGAACATACACCATATAACGAAATAATAACACTCATGCAGTATTTATAGTTACCATAGTACCCTGGCAAGTTTAACTGGATTTAAACAAAATATACATTAAATTTAAAATTATCTGTCATCGTTTTGAGGAAAATACTACAATGGAATCCCTCTATAGCACACTCTATTATAACAAATTTCCCTATATAACAACACTTTTCCAAATCCCCAACTATATTTATCCTATAATATTTGAACTGTATATAGCGAATTTCTGTTATATACATAATTCGTCGGTCCGGACCAAGTTGCTACAACAGAATTCCAGTGTACTATCTAAACAAATTAAATATGAGAATTATAAAATACTACATCTATTCTACATTAATATATGGTTCATGACAAGGACAAAACCTCAATGTTAGGGAACGATCTAACATACGGAAGATGTGAGGGTCAATGACGGTTTAGAAACATGTATAAAGAGCAAACAACTATAAGACAGAATTGCTGTGTTTGAGATGTGGATATATAGAATTATCAGGAGAACTTCATGGAAAGAGAAGAAAATGAACAAAGAGGTTCTGATAACATTTTTTATGAGACAAAATATTAAAGGAACTTAAAATCCAGAAAATAAAGTATTTTGGACTTATGAAAAGCGAAATTGAAGACCTTATTTGAGGGTAGAATTGATCGAGAATAAGATTGACAGAGATACAAGTGGAAGAGAAATATCACAAGATGGACAGGTTATAATCTAGCAGAGTACACTACAAGATCAAGAGACAGAAGATGTTAGAGCTACATTTCTGCCAACCTTCTATGCAGAAACAGCACTTGATGATGATGATGATGTCAACTTCCAGAAGAATCATTCTATATTCTACCCAAAGTCTGTATAAAGAAAGTACTTCACGAAACAGAAACTCTAAGGTTTGTATATGCAAAGTACTTCACTAAACAGAAATTCTAAAGTCTGTATATGCAAAGTACTTCACTAAACAGAAATTCTAAAGTCTGTATAAAGATAGCGATTCCTTGTCAAAATCAATACTGCAGGGAACAATGAAGCGGGGAGAAGCAGAGGAAGGCAAATAAAGACATGGACAGACAACATCAAGGAATGTACAGGACAAGATTTTTTCTCACTCATCCGCATTGTTGAAGATAGAAATCACTGGAGAACTCCATATGCTGAAGCAGTACAATGTGGTACCCCTACGACCCTGACGGGTAACGGGTTTATAGATAGATAAAGAAAGTACTTTACTAAACAGAAATTCTAAAGGTCAATATGGACATATTCAATGAAGTCTTCGATAACAATTTGTTGTTCTGACAGACCGACACTGTGCTTGAACTAGGACAGGCGTGTGAGCAGAATAACAAAGAAACCTGTCGCAAGGGCCAGAGTTGTGCCCTGATGTTGACATCTGTTTCGGTGGAATTAGACTCAAAACACCATCAAGTCGGATGGCTGCGGGAACAGAGGGCGGAGCACTTAAAGGAATGCCCCATGTGCTGTGCGGCTAGTTTCTAAACAAGAATATTCAATGAAGCCAGAATTTATTTTGTGGATATACAAATCTGTACAATTCAGAATGGATGGCAGAGTAATAGTGGATAGAATATATTGGGGTTTCACACCTCCAGGGACTTATATGGAAATTTGCCATTGTCGCTCTGGAGTTGTGGGTAATGAGAGAGCTGATAGACTAGCATCAAAATAATGTCAGGACACATGGCAACAGCCATTAAGAGATTAAATAAGTCTCGAAATGCTTGGAAAGGTAGTTGAGGAGGATGACTGACAGGTAAGACTAGGAAAATATATAATCAACCCACCACGGGAACTATCAGCATACATTCCCTTCTGCTGAAAGAGATGGAACGTCTATGGGGATGCCCAGAGTGTATAACTGTTGATTCAGATCATGACTAATCACTAAATACAGAAAACATGTACAGTGGAATCCCTCTATAGTGCATTCTTTTATAACAAATTTTCCTATATAACATCACTTTAAAAAATCTACAAATATATTTATTCTATATTGTTTATACTGAATTTCTGTTATTACATACATATTTTTTCAGTCCGGGCCAAGTTGTTATAACAGGATTCCACAGTGCTTGTTAACAGGTATGAATTAAATTGTTTTGATTTCACAATTAAAAAATAAAGAAAATAATACAGGGATTTCTAAGTCTGGTGGCAATTCATAATTGCAATAAGCATGGAAGTCCTTAGTGCTGGGAAAAGGGCCTGAGCACTGATGGTAGCATCCTGCATGCAGATGCAATGTTTCTGCATAGTTTTGTTCTTTTAAACAATATCACAACTTATAAATACATTTTTACAGAAAGTGGAAGCATGGATGTTGCATCCACCGCTGCTTGTTCTCCCATTGAGTAACAAACACAGAATTATATTTAGAAAAACCATTATTACTAATAAAATGTAAGAAAGTGGTGGGGGTTATACAAAAATTACATATTAAATGACAAATAACTTCAGAGAAATGCAAAAGTGAAGGGCAGAAACCACAATAAATAACAAATACAAAATGTAACATATCTTGCAGGAAAAAAATGTGAAAGAATGAATGGCAAATATTACAGATTAGTTGATTTCATCACCCATAAGTTTATTGTCAATAAATATCAACACAGGATTCTTCACATGTGATGGTCTACCCATGACTTCCTGTGTTTTAGCAGCCAATCATTTGGTTGCTGCTTGGGACAGGAAAACAATAATGTCAGCTACATCACAATATCAGTTATATGTCGATGTCATGAAACATCAGTATATTAATAAAGTTATCATCTTTGATGGATTTCACCATACACATTTTTAAAGTCTCATCTTTCTTTTTTGTTTCTTCACTTTATACAGCGTCAGAAGAGTTCTCTGAGATGGCCTCATATGTACTTCACATGTTCATAGTCATTAATTCTTTTATTTCTGTAATCCATCTTTTGCATGGTCTGCCCCTGGCTTTGTATCCATTGTGTCTGTATGGCAATGCTTTTTTGAGGGTATCTGGAAGCATGTGAAACGCATGTGAAAAAAGTAAGTGAAAACTTAATCTGTTGTCCTCTGATGTAATATAGGATTGGCATTGTGTTTGTTTTCATTGTGGTGCTTTCATTTAGTCACATGTCTTGATGTAACAAAGACAGACTTGGTTTCAAGGGGAATGATTCACTAAAAGAGCTTTCAATTCTACAATTCTACCAGCAGCTATATTTTGTAAGAATCTATCCTTGGTGTTCTCACATGTGACTGTGACTCATTAGAAACCAGGGTACATTACAGGCAGCTGTGGGCATATTTTTAATGAAACAAATATGTACATTATTTAATGAAATATTGATAAAGATGTATTTCACAGTTGCTAAGATTACTGCGAATCCACCAATCTGCTCGCTACACACTGACACTCCCCCCCCCCCCCCGGATGCCTCTGGGGAGGGAGGCCTCACTCAATGCGTAGATTAATGCAGATCTATCGACTCTTTAATCTGAGTTCAGTGAGGTCATGAAAGCTGAATGAAAATGTGCATAATATTAAAAAGTTGAAATCTGGCCACTGCTACCTGTAATGAACCGAAACCAGCATTATAGCAAAAGGGGACATTCACATAAGTGCTTTACTTTCCATTCCAGTAACTCTTCATGAGCATCTAGAATAAAAAAAAATTCAGGGAAATATTGATTACCCTGGACCACCACCACCACCACCCCCCCTTCCTATGTTTTAATAGATTTTAATATAACCAAAGTGGGTTTGTAACCTTAGTTAAAAATGCATGGCAGACCAAAATGGTGTTATCTCAATTCTCCTCAATTCTGAAAATATCTTAATAACAAATCTCCGCAACAGGAGAACTTAGATCTTTACAGTTTTGAAACATAATGTTAAACCATGATATAGCTAAATTGGACTTATATCTATAATTCAAAGTGCAGGTTTCACCAAAATGAACATTAATCCAGCAACTCAGTGTCTTAATAAGTAAATCACTAAACAAGTTCTCTCATTTGAAAAACATGCTCCTACAATCTGATATCGAGGACTCACGATTATAGTTAAAAGTACATGTCTTACAAACAATTCCAAAAGTTCTGTGATCACTTACTATGCATCTAGTCTGATGTTGATCACGTATAAAGTGGTTTGCTATATGTTGTAGTTTCCCCACAACTTGAGCTGAAGCAGAGATGTGCCTATGGGTTAGATTGTCATGTTGTGAACTGTGGAGCTGCAACAGTCTTGTAGTATGTGCTCTAATGTTTGTGTTGTTGTTCTGCAGATGTAGGGTGCCAAGTCATCAATGCACTGAAGCTGCATACATTTCAAAACATCATCTTAATATGTCATCTCTTACGGAGGTAGCTGATCTGTCACATAATATTGACTGTATATGTACAACAGGTATGTGGAACCCGGCAGGATGTTCTTCAAACCAGCCTTCCCTTTAAGGAGACTTGCCCAAATGGCAACCTGGGCCTGAACTTCTACGGCCACTGTCTTCTATCCAGATTACAAGGATTTGTCTTAGCAGGAGGCGACTAAGGAAAGTTGTAGGATAGACTGACAACTTGTCACATGTGAACAAATCATCATTGTCATATCCTGTCACAATTTGTTACTTTTGTCTTCTATCAAATAATCCATATGCACAATGAAGAGATGCAGGCCAGCTGACATTGATTCTGTGTTCTTTTGTGGCAGGCTCCTTGGTAACTGGGAATGATAGATCACTGCAGATGGGTCAAGAAATCTGACAGAAGAATGATGAGATAGTTGGACCATAAGTGTGTGCTATGCCTCTGACAGAACTTGGTAATACTGGGATACTGGTGCACTGGAATGCCTCCCATTGGAGACTAAACATGCATCCGAACATCCCTCCCTTACACATCAATGGCTTTGATACTTTATATGAGTGTGGGTGTCGTCTCAGCTACACAACTGAGAAGGACTAGTGCTTTTGTCAGTAAGAGTATGGGCTGTCAAGATTTTCATGCTCGCAGGTAAGGAGATAATTTTATCATCATCAGAAGACCAGGCACTAATTCTAGCTACAGAATGGTACTAATGGCAGTTCCATACATTGCCTCTGTCTACCAGAACCAAGAGCCTATGGGGATAAAAAAGCACATGCTCTGTAGCACATGACATACATGAAAGGTAAACAGTATTGCTATTATTTACTTATTTCAGATCCTGGCAACCCACATGACATCCTATTCAAGAAGTAATTGTAAATCCAGTATTTTTTTTACTGCAGTTATTTTGTAGACAATTTTGATATTTAGTATCTTGCCATTGCTTTTTGAATAGTCCAGAATGCAGAACAACTTGTGGCAGAAATTGAACATGGTACCTTGTCTGTCCACAATGTTTTCAGTGTCTCTACACTACAAGCCAGACATGAACACATTATGGACAATCTTTAGCAGGCATTTTGTTTGTAGCACAGTCGCACTTATCAGAATTTAACTTTTGATACATGTAAGCTATTTAACCCTAAGTACAGAGCCCTGCCAATCAGTTAATAGATTTAGACTGATATCTGTAATCTAGAGTTCTCTATTCACATCTACTACTGCTAGCAGTATAACAATCCATCAGTTATATATGAGCACACAAGAAACACTATTTGACAAATTAGCAACAAAAATAAACAACAGTACACTTGAAAACAAAATCACTGTGTCATCAGCAAAAACTGTATTTACAAATGTGCTGCTTTTTATAATAAATTGTGTCTGTAAAATAAATAAACATTTATAGCAAAGTAAATAAAATGTATGGAAATAAGCTTTTAAAACAAACTAACCTTGCTAATTTAAATCAGTGTGTAAATAAATCAATTTTGCCTAGATATCAACTTTAATAACACATCAACTTTATGTAAATAAATCTACTTTACATCATCAATTTTGTCTGTAACTTGACTCAATATATTTGGTTATCCCCATATGTATTAGGTCTAATTTTTGTTTACAAAGATATAACTAACACATACACACACACACACACAACAACAAAATTCCACTGATAGATACATCAGACTATTCTTTTTACATTCATTTTCAAACTCTTGTAGAACCTATCTTATAGCAGGACAGTAGTCCTACTAGATTTCCAGTAGGATGCGGCCCAGAGAACAGAACTGCATTATGTTACTGTTTTATTTGTGCCAATGGCCAGACACATCCAAGTTCATCTCAGTCTATTTGAATTTGTTGACATTTCCAAATATATATCAACATACCAAATATGAAGGTATCAAATTGATATAAATTACATACATCACATAAATATTTCAAAATCTATGTTATAATCATTGCTTTTATTTTACCAGGTTTATATGAGTTACTACAGAGAAACACGTGTGTTGCTGGATCTTAAAAGGAGAAAAAAGAATGGCAACCTGCAATGCATGTCATAAGAGTTGGCTAAGTATATTTGGACGCAGGGGGTGAAGTTGATCATCAGATGTAATAGGTGACTCAGAAGCCAAGCTGAAGTTTGGGGTTATAGATGTCTTAAAATTAGTGGGTGGGGCAACATAATTATATATATATTTTTCCATATAAAAATTAATTTAGTTTTTGTGGAATCTTTAATTATCTCTTTTCAGGAATCTTTAGGGTCCTACGAGTATGTTTAATTCCTAGTGCTAAATTTCATGTTCTTCCACCCTATCTACCTATGGACTTATTGAAGTCGAATGTATTAGGCAGAAAGGCACAGATATCACAGGCAAGCTATAAACCATGACACAATGCATCTTGTTTTCCACTAGTAATTTACAGCAGCTTCAGAATGAATCGACATGAAGAAGGTCAAGATTCAATCATATTATCACAAATATTTCAGAGGTCTATCAAATTAAAGGATATGGGCACTACAATAAATCTGGGAAAGAAATGGCATATTCCATGATGCTGACACCATTACTCCTACCATACTACTACTCAAATGAGAATATGTCTTGATAGAATGAAACGCGACTTTACAAACCATCCCAGAAGTCCATTCAACAGCAAAAGTCACCTGTAAGGTGTTACTCTCAGGTACAATATATATCCACACACCTCTCAATATTTATTATAGTTTAACATATACATATTTAATGGCAACCTACTGGATAGAATATTCTAGCAATATATGTCTTACATTGTTCAGCTGATGTTAAATGTGTCAGTAGAAAATGGGAACCCATACATAATCTTTGAATACACACTATCTCTTAAAAGGTATATAGTTGCCATGTTCATGAATCTACAGGATTATTATTTGTGATTTCTGATTTTTAATGAATGTTTTATAATATAGAAGCATTGAGGATTTATTAATAAACGAAAATCAAGTAGGAAATGGGATTTGAACCAGGTTACGGATGCAGTGTGGCTGAAGATGCTAGGCGAGTGGGTACCATCTGAGCAGACCTGGTTCAAATCCCATTTGCTGCATGATTTTTCTTTATGAACTCTTTATAAGGGACTGGATCTAAACATGCCTTCCTTCACATATATAAGTTAAGTTCTGGCAGTCAATTCTCCAGTCCATTCCTCTAAAAATGGGAACATAACTTTCTGAAATCCTCATTATCAAACAGGATCTTAGGGGTGCCACTTTAGAAACAACAAAAATATCCTTCTGCGTATCTCTATTCTTGTAGAGTGTGGAGAAACTTAATCCTGTCCTGTCTTTAATAATGTCAATCCATTCTTTTCCTTTGTCACCCTCATCTTCTCCTACCCTCAACTGTCCAACTTTCTGATATACAGTAGCATGAAGAGTTGACTTCTGTATATTCCAATAATTACTGAGTACCTTTCAGCAAATACTTAGTGTTAGCAGCACAGTATTCTGACACTGTTTAGAAATATCTCAATTTTATCTGTTGTATGTTATAAACCACTATCTCACTCTGTGTTTACATCATTCACTTTTTTACAAAAATTAAAAAAGTACATCATATGGTGAGATATGCCCCTCCCAATCCACATTTGTGTCCAATTTAGTTATATCAGAATCTATAAACATTACAAAAAATATGGGTCACAGTTCAGGTAATCATGTCACCACATGCTCAGAGACTTAATAAACTTTTAAACAGTAGCATCAGTTAATGCGGACAATAATTCCAACCACACACAATACATGGATCTCCCACTCAATCATGCTGGCATAAGTAAGTCACTTTGATCGTACTTCCATAACAGGAAGAGACGGCCACACTAGATGGAGATAATCCTCCCCGTCAAATCAAACTAGGTGTCCTCTCATCTCTGACCCGACGGGAACTGTACTGTGAGAGGAAGACTGGGAGGCATGTGGTGAAGGAGCTCTGTGGTTGTGGCTGGAGTTGGATGAGGGCCCGCTGTAGTTTGGGTTGGCAACTATGTTGGGGGATAGAACAGATGATCCTGAAAAAACAAAAAACATGAACACATGAGTAAAAGACATCATTATCACGACAGTATAAAAATATGTTGCTCGTACAACAGTCACACATAAAAACACACGTGCAGACAAATAGGTAGGAATGTTTCTGTAATAAAAGTTTGGCAGTTATAGTACATCAAGGCAACAACATGGAATAGAACTATACACAAAAACTAAAGGAAATAATTAAATAGCAACCACAGAAACCAAGAAAAAAAACAAAATATTTTCAATCAAAATGTATCCAATCATACTAACCATCTTAATTTCAGTATAGTAGTAACAGAATATCTACTGGTACATCAATTTTATAATCACTCATCAAGCCCTCAAGTGTTTACACCATGCACGGGTTCATAGGTACATGGCAAGGATGTTTCATTTGTCTATGTCCTTGGATATATTCTAAGCCTCATTCCATGCTATCTCTACCTTTGTCAAATCCTTCATCATCTTTCTTCGCCATGTGTTCCTATGTTTTCCTTGTTTTGATTTTACCTGTGGGTTCAGTCATTGCCCTTATAAGTATATAATTTTGTTTATCCCAGTTGAGCTCATATGGTCATTAACTATGAGGGACAAACAATATATCATTTACTTGTTTTCTGAGCATATGCTCAATCCATCTCTTTTCTCACCTAATATGTGTGTTGCCCTCATCTTGGCGTTTCCATATCCTGGTTTTTTTTTATGTCTTGCCCTCAAATAATTTCATAATATTCATGCAATTTAAAAATTTCCCCCTTATTATGTTTGGTGCATGGCTGAGAGGTCTGTGGTGCATGATTGTGGTCTTACATCTGTGATATCCTTTGTTTCACTCATGGTAAGGACACAGTGGTGAAAAGTCATAATCTTGTTTGATTTGGACATGTAATGAGAAATGACTCGCTTCATAAAATTATTTTGCAAGGAACAGTCAAGGGTGGAAAGTGAAGAGGATATAGAAAATGGGTTCGATCCACGGTTGGAACAGAATTTATTTTTCTTTCGGATATACAGTCAAAATCCTTCCTGTGCATGTCAAAGAATCTGTTATGGCAAAGCGACCTTTATTTCCACAGCCCAAAGAAAGTCTTCCTGCACTCTTTCACAGGAAAACATGCAGTAACGAAAAATATACCAAAGAGATGTAGCTAACTGGAAGAATGCTGTACCATGAACAGCTAGAAAAACTAAAAAACTAACAAGGAAGTGTTGAAAGAGTCAAATGTGAGATGGTGACTATTCAAGAATATCAGAAAAAGATATTTTTAGACACATTATGAGACTGGGAGGTCTGTAGGAAAATAGCTATAATTGGCAAGATAGAATTATAAATAACCAAAACTATCAGAGGATATCTGACAAGGTGAAGTAACAAACTGTCAGAGGATATCTGACAAGGTGAAGTAACAATCTGTCTGGGGATATCTGACAAGGTGAAGTAACAAACTGTCTGGGGATATCTGACAAGGTGAAGTAACAATCTGTTTGGGGATATCTGACAAGGTGAGATGATCTGTCTGGGGATATCTGGCAAGGTGAAGTAACAATCTGTCTGGGGATATCTGACAAGGTGAGATAATCTGTCTGGGGATATCTGACAAGGTGAAGTAACAATCTGTCAGGGGATATCTGACAAGGTGAGATAATCTGTCTGGGGATATCTGGCAAGGTGAAGTAACAAACTGTCTGAGCAATTGGTACTACTTGTTAGTTATATTAGTTACCAGTGACAATAATACATTATCATAGTTGTAATCACAAGATAGAAGGCAAGGGGGACCAAAGTCTGACACTGGGGTATGGCAAAGAGACAACAACAATCCTGATAAAAGATACTGGAAATAGAAAGTTGTGGAAACACATGATCGTCTACGCCAGTCAGGCGCTACGCTATCATTTGTGTTATGTATGCAAGATATTGGTAATGATCTACTTGTTGCAATATCTCTCCTTGTATTTTTATGTTTAATGTTTGTTCCTATTCTAACTTTTCTGATTATCAAGATCAAATAGATCCTTTCCTCGATCCTTTTCATTTCTAAGTATGGTGAGTAGATGCTCTGACATCTTTTTGATGCCCCAATGTATATTTATAATTAGTCTAACATCTGTTCCATCTAAGCCTATTTCTTGGAGACATTCAATTAGTTGTCCATGTTAGACTGTTGAGTGCCTTGCTGCAATCTATGAAGCAAATGTAGACACTTTTTAAGACCTCTGGGCTATAATCTGTTATATGTGTAATAATATATATATATATATATATATATATATATATATATATATATATATATATATATATATATATATATATATAATGCTATATATGGATATAGTATAATATATCTATAACATGTTATATATACAAACCCTATAACCTACTGTACAATTCCCTATAATGTGTAATATAATACCCTAAGAACTGTTGTACTATTCACGCAGTGTTGTACTATGACCCCTTCACATATGTGTACATAAATATTGAAACAGTACAGATTTCATGAGTACATTTATGCAGTATATCCATCATATAGTAGTCACATGCATGTGATACTTCAGGTGACTGCATAATGGTAAATAATCTTCACTTACTTAGGTTCATCATAGAAATTCATTCGAAAAAATATATAAACTTCCATCAGAAATGTTATCAAACAACTAACTACTTAAGTCAGAAATATTCATAATTAAACTTCTATTACTACTGAGAAATGTAATTTCAACTTTTACTCAAATCAAAAATGTCATATTTTCACTGTCTACTACTCAAGTCAGACAGAAATTAAATCCTACAAATTTCAGTCAATAATGTGACTATGTCAACTTTGGTCAGAAATATTATCTTATCAATTTCAAACAATTAACTTTGAGATATACCGGTATGTCACATTTAAGTGGATCCCATGGTAATAAACTTCTGTCGGAAATATTAACTCTTCATGTACTAAGCAGCATCAACTATTAACTGGGATGGTCAGTTCCCTTCCTTGCTGTGTTTATCTTCCTCAACCCATGTGTAAGGTACCCATTTACAGCTGGGTCAACTGGAGTAACGGTCTTGTCAGGCAAGATATCACGACCCGGATGTTTGTGTGCCCGGAAGTGGTTTTGGACCTGGCATGTTGTAACCTGGTGACAGTAAGCACACTCACTATCATTCAACCAAGCTCACTATCAACAAGGCTACCGTGCTCCTCATGTCACATTTAATCTTTCATCAGCAATTAATGAATCATTTAACTAACAATTAATCTTTAAAGACAAACCAGTAATTATCTGTAGTCTAATATAACAAACAGTAGCAAGGAATTTCTAAAGGACAGGTGGATAAGAAGTTGCAAGATGCACAACAGAATAATTCTTATAAAATTTCTTCTATAATATAACAATTATACTAATAGTGGCAGCCAACAAAATTATTCAGCTATAAAAGTTCACACACAAAAAACCAACATATGTTTTTCATTGAAAAAAAAACAAAACATAAAGGAACAAGGATGTTTTCAATGTTACAGTCAATTTTATCCTTTGTTAAGAATAGAATAAACAAATTTATAAATAATTATCGGTTCTATCTTTTTTATTCATGTTTGTTTATTTGTTTCTAACAAAGTTCCCTATTGGACTTCAATGAAGAAAATATTGTCCCATATATATTTTTCTGTTAATATGATTTACATTGAGTATTTGTACTTGCTTCTTAGTTATATTAATAACATTACATTATCCTTAGTGTTATCACTTATTTTTGTTACCACAACTTTCTCCGCTTTGTTGGATATCCTAGGTACTTTGGTTATTAATTACCAGTATATCTTGATTCTAAATATAATTAAAACTAATGTAGAAGTCCTCAGAGATGCTGGAGTAAAATGACAAACTGTAGCAAACATTTTAAGCTCTCAGAGGATATCTGACACAACTATCAGAGGAAATCAAGATGTTTAGGGCCTGAGGTGAGAAAGTAAAACTTGAACATTTAGTAACCATCGGAGAGATCAAGGGAAGAAGAGACAGAGAAAGACAACGAGAGAAATTTCTGTATGTGTTGCCACTGTGGCTATATTGATTGATTGATATCTTCATTGTTTGTTTCAATCACAAGGAATAACAATCACTACAGCTCTTGTATCCGTTTGTGCAGAAGGGACATTTCTCCTGAGCTTTATTTCATACCCAGAACGACTCCAATTCTCTGCAGAATGTTATACATTGAGAAGAAATCTCATACTCAGTGAATAA
Source organism: Meghimatium bilineatum (assembly GCA_034231615.1). Taxonomy (NCBI): domain Eukaryota; kingdom Metazoa; phylum Mollusca; class Gastropoda; order Stylommatophora; family Philomycidae; genus Meghimatium; species Meghimatium bilineatum. Next base: position 58,080,601 of record CM067304.1, read on the forward strand.
GAAAACCATAATTGTATAGATGAAGTGCTTTGATCTTTCACAAGAGGAAAGCCTCACTATATGGGTGTCATCTTATAAGTTACTGCTGTTGCATGATGGTTGATCTGATGTGCCATTGGTCTGATCATCAGAACGTCCTCGTGCATATATTTTCTGGATAAATGTCCTGCTGTTCAAAAAGTAAATTTAGTAAATATTTTTTGTGAACTGTAAAACTAAGTCACTGTGATTTTTTTAATCTGTACTTATTAACACTGAATCTGAGTCATTTCTTTGCAATGCTGTGCTGATCCTGAGTCATTTATTTACAACTACGCTGAATCTCAGTCATTTCTTTGCAAAACTACACTGAATGTCAGTCATTTTTTGCAAAACTACACTGAATCTTGAGTCACTTATTTGTAAAACTATGCTAATCTCAGTAATTTCTTTTCAAAACTACACTTAATCTCAGTCATTTGCCAAACTACACTTAATCTCAGTCATTTCTTTGCCAAACTACGCTGAATCTCAAGCATTATTTGCATGCACAACTATGTCTAACTTGAACTATCTGTGAAATTTTCAGCACTTTCTTCCAAGTTTACTATAGAGTTTAAAACATATAGTACATTATTACAGATAAAATCTGTGACTAGTCTCAGGTTCTTGACAGTGAAACGATTAAACTTGCTGAGGCTTAAATTAAACAATATTTATTTATGTTTTCTTCTTATAGGCCATGCTGAAAAAGCCATGGTTATATAATTTGTACACAGTCTTCTATTCCAAGTTCTGTCTGTTATTTCAGTTACTAATGTTCTCCCATTTCACAATTCCAAACTGTCCAAACATTGAAAAATTGTCACAGCCAACTGTTTAACTAAAAACCTTGTGAACACGAGGCAAGCGACTCAACTGTTACATTATATTGATTCCCAGAGTAATATCTTCAGATACAGATAAAGTAGCAAGGCCATTTAACCTGCACCACACAAAATAAGAATTACATAAAGACCCTTTGCACGCCAAATTCTTTATGACAATTGCATAATTTTATATAAAATGACTGACTCACACGTTTTTATCCAACCTCCTAGTCTTATTAAATTGATAATATTATTTCATAGCCAAACTAGAATGCTCATAATATTGTCTGTTAAAATTAAATAAAACATGTTAATATTGTCTGTTAAATTAAATAAAACACCTAGGTGTCTCTTACCATCAAGATCCAATCTTGATTAGATATACAAATATACGCTCATAACATGATGTATTTTCAATTCACAATGTCTAATGCTATCTAGGCCTATTCTTTCTAGTGTCATTTCATAACAAAACTAATGTGTGTTCATAATTTCTTTGAAAACAAATGCAATTCATAACAATTCCTCATGATCACAAACAAAATCCATTAAAATTTCACTAAAAATGGCTACCATTACAACTTGATGTGCATTAATCGTAACAGGCTGATTATAAATTCAAACTTGCTTCAGTTTTACTGGTTTTTGACCTTAAAACAAGGCTAGATACTAGCAGTGCTCCCATTCATCCCGGAAAGAAAAAGCCAAAATAAAACTTTTTATGTGAAGTTACAAGATTGCTCCGTGATGGTTGCACTGCCACCATGACATGGAGAGGATTACACCCGGCAGTGAATGTTTATTTGTGGCTATGGCATAGTGCAGGTTAATTTTACAAGTATTTTATCCATAGATGGTTTGACTTCATTTCTTCTGCTTCCCTTCACTCATGACCACTGATCAATGACATAATCATGTTTTGTGCTGTCTTACAGGTTGTCAATAAATTTAAAGATTTCTGATAAAGTTCAAATTTGTATGTAGACCTGTTTACAGAAATGTACACATTTTTGTAAGTTGACTGTGTGATAAATACTAATTTAATTTAACATAATTTTAAGTTTAGAATGTTTTTAGTTATCTAAATTCTGGTTCTAGGAAGAGATTTGTAATAAAAACATGGAAAATGTTGGAACTGTGTTTCCATAATTGATGAATTTCCTCTTGAATAAATGACATGGGACTTTATCAGATGATGCCACTGCACATTATAAATATGTGTACTGTCTGTTCTTCAAAACATATATAATTCAATGAATTTTGTACATGCAAGAAATTAGAGTATAGCAACCCAGGGTTAGGATTAATATTTCAGAAACTAACCATGCTCTATTAACTACCACTGGGGTGTAAAGGGTATCGCATTACTCTCATGCAGACCCAGAGTTAGCAGATGCCCAAGATCCTAAAAGTACCTCCTCGTGGTGCACCCTGGAAACAGAAATACAGCTGCTCTTGCTGTATTTTTGGATAACACTTTTAGGCTCATGTCCGTGGATATGGATACTGTAGACGGAATGAGAATTGCCTGCAGAGAGACATGAAATATCTCCAAAACTTCTATGCTATTACATCCAACATCACTGTCTGTGATTATGTCTCAGCCGGCTTAAAAAACAGAAACACTGAAGGGGCATCCAATATCAATGTCCCTTACACACAGTGATCTTACGAGTACATGCCGAATCTGGAAAAGGAAACATACTAGACGGAAGCGAAGTGTGAGTCTTAATCAATTCAGCGGCAATGAAGCCATAATAGTCTAGCAATCAATCGACTGGCAGAAGTGATGTTTATGCTCTAGAACACACAGAAGCCCACATGTCTCATCACAACTGACCCTATTCAAAGTAGGAATCATGACAAGTATTGGATACATGATCAAGCACTCCTGGGTATTAAAACAAGCTTTTAATACAGCTCCCCATTGCACACAGGACAAACTTGGAACAAATGGTGGGGAGTGCATTGTTAAATTGTCTGAAGGAAGCAGTGTTGTGACTCAAACTCTGGACATTGTGGGTAACGAAGAGGGTGGCGCAAGTCTCTAACAACACTGCAAACCAAGCCCAACTTAACTGTCGGCCATTGTCCAACAAGGCTCATACATAGAATTGGGCTCAGTACCCACAGCGAAGTCGCAAGTCAGAGATGTGCATTTTAACTACGTCTTTGGCTAAAATATGTAATGGCAAAGAGTCAAAGTACACAGACCACAGACATACACCTGGCGATGGATTGGAAGTCATATCAAACGGATGAGGTGAGTGTGTGAAAATGCACAGGTCAAATCCCAGACCCCTGCCGTGTTTGGCAAAGCAGCACCTTGTCTAGGAAGGTGTATCATCCCCGAATCTAATCCAACCGTCGCCGTTACCCAACACGGCTCATACGGAAGAAATTACGTCTCGGACCTAAGGACACAAAGGGCGGCAATATAATGGTCTTCCTACACGAGGGACAGTTCGCTGACTGCGAAGCTTCTTGTCAGAGGAAAGATAAGCAATCGATGACCCAGGCAAACTATCAACTCGTCTCGTGACATATACCCCCTCTAAGTAGAAGGCTCTTTCAATAGGCATTTCACAAAGCTGAAAGATGAAACCTCCTGGTATGAAAAAGAGCTTGGAGAAACCTCTCCACTCCACATAGGAAGTAAGAGCTAATTGCTCGAAATTTCTGGGGTTCCAGAAGAAGTAATTAACAGCCTCTTTTTTCATTACTAATAAATTACTATTATTAATTATCAAGCACACAAGCATGCAACAAAATCTAGTCACAAACAATGCTTACTTTATCAATAAAGTGTTCCATTTTCTATAGAAATGTGATTGGAATATTTTCTGTTTTTCATATGAATCCCTTCATAGTACCAAAATTCCAAAACACATTTTACATGTAATAATACTAATCAAGTATAAATCTCTATAGAGTGCTTAGGATTAAGCATATTTGTTCCATAGTATCTATCTAAATCATTTTAGTATTATTTCTGTGCTTTTATTTTGTGAACTTTTCAGCTCTCAACAGAGCACATTTGCTATCTTGAAACATCATTCAACAAATTCTTTCTATGAGATGTACAGAAATGGAAGTTCATCACACAGCTAGGAAAATTGATTTGTCTAACTACACAGACACTGACATGCTACTGTATATTTGAAATCAAAACCAATCTTGCTACATATACAATGTAGAATTTGATATGCTAGCTATGATACTATATATCTAAAGTAAACTCATGTGGGTACAATTTTGAGTTGGAAAATGTCCTTTTCTAAATATCACTTATCGGGTACTTTATTTTGGAAAATAATTTGCAACTACTTTACTTACAAAACAAATTTGGTTAAATATGCAACTAATTCATTGATTGGAATGCATTTGTGGCAGAATACAGATTAGGAAAGCTACATATTCTCACTCTCTTAGAGTCAGCATCTGACCCTGTTCAGAATGACGACATGTGAATGGCCATCTGCTCTAGTTCTCCACATCAAGACCGACTCCATGATGTGGAGAAGGTTTGATTTGGCCAAGAGAGACTGGAAACTAAGATTGGTTGGGACATCCCTTTCAATGATTAGAACCACAGTCTTGAAATAGCAAGAACACAGGCTGAAGTCAGATATACCAAGCCAAGATCCGCACTAGCTGTTGTGGTACAGATGCTTGAATATATGTCACTGTCATAATCTCTATATTACAGAATATATATATATATATATTACTGTTGACCAGCAACATTTATCACAAAAGTAGACTACTTATCTTGAGAGTATGTGAATCATGTGTGGCATGTTGTGGATGAAATAGGACACTCCAGGTGATGGTAATTGCAACATTACCACGAGAAGAATGGCCTCCAATTGACGGAACCATGAAAAACTTCCACCATAACTTCTGTTATCTATTTCTGTACAGATTTGGGCAATGGAAAAAGCAACAGATATGTCAGTGAAGTCATTGGCACTTGGAATACAAGGAGCCTTTGTTGGATCTATGTAGTGTGTCTCTTGTAGTCATAACCATTTCCATCAACCATTAGCTCAGTCTCATTAAACTTGAAAACCCATGTTGCAGAGTCCGCTAAAGATGGATGTGTTGGGCTATTGGTTCAAATAAAATGACTATACAACGCACTTTCATTATCTGGATTACATCCAACTGGAAATCTTGTAGGATCATTGTCTTGTTACAAGAGAAAACAAGTTGGAGTTTGAGAATGAACTCTGAAGAAGAAGATATTGCGGAGGATCTTTCAAGGGAGAGCAGAAAAGAGAGGAGGACAACAAAGAGCAGATAGAATTAGATTTATCATTATCACCACCAAAGCCATTAATCCTTAAAGAGTGTCACTTTAGAAACAACACAAAAGTCCTATCATGCCTCTCTCTATTCTGATTTCCTTTGTATAAAAGTGATGAATTTTAAGTGTGAGCAATTCTTAAAATTATCAATCCAGACATTTCTTTGTCCTCTGCTTCCCTCCTCCCTTTCAACTGAGGGAGGCGAAATATAACCTGCAAGACTGCAGTACGCTAAACCAGTTGCAGACTGAGTACCGGCCCCAGGGACAGACATCCAAAGAACGCTGTATGGAAGTCTTGAAGAACTTTAAAGTACAGCAACATTTACAAAGAATACCCAGCTTACTGTATCGACATAAACAACTGCATAGAGAAGAAGAAAAAAGAGTCTGAGCACAAATGGTTCTGTGAAACAGTGTCACAATACCAATTCATAAACAATAATTAACAGGAAATCTCAATATTTTAAATATGCATTTATTTTAAAATAAGAAATCACTTTTTCTAAATATACAATTAATTTGTGAAATCCCACTTGTTTAAATTTGTAACCACTAATTTAAATTGGAAATCTCTGGTTTATAAATATTCAATTAATTAATAATGGAAAATGATCAAAATAAGTATCGTTGAAGGAACTTGTATAAAATTGCCAGTTTTAAACTACAGTACATCATTTCTCCCAGAACATTCCCAGTAGTAACATTAAATGCATACACTAACAACAAACACAACCAAAACAGCCAAAGCCAGGTGCCTTTCAAATGCACAAGCCGCTCAGCTAGTACCTGGTGTAGGACCATAGCGAGGCTGTGGTAATATTTCCTGAGGCTCATAATTTCTAGCAGGAAGAGGGGGCATCATCTCCCCTGAACTAAAACCACCACGACTCGATGAGCGGGTGGGAGGGGGAGGTGGGGTCTTACCGGATCTGCTGGATGGACGGCTTGTGGAGTTGTCTGATAATTCATTCATACCCTGCCACAGAAATGAGGTAAAGGTAGTGAGTGCTTGTGGATTCACAACATTCATTATATTGAATTATATTTGCATGAGAAGGACATATTCGAGTGATCTAATGAAGTTATAGATGATAGTGATAACGTGTGCGATAACTAAGTTATAGATGATAGTGATAACGTGTGTGATAACTAAGTTATAGATGATAGTGATAACGTGTGTGATAACTAAGTTATAGATGATAGTGATAACGTGTGCAATAACTATTTAAATGTTATAACTAAATTATTAAGATAACCATCAAATTATGTGACAACTATCACTAAGTAAATGGCCACTCTGTGATTTATATTATGGATATATTATGGATAATGTCATAGCTATGAAATGGTGTGATATACCTATAAAATAATTGTGATGTGATTAACTATATGATGAGAATGTGATAAGTATCACACAATGTGATAGCTATAAAATTATTGTGATGTGATAACTATAAAATGATATAAGTATATGATGATAATGTCATAATTATAAAATGTGATAACTGTATGATGATACAATAACTATAATATGATGTGAAAACTATAGAATAATCATAATGTGATAACTATAAAATAAGAGGTATGGGAATACATGACAGACACTGACAATGACAGAGAAAGATGAATGGGAAGGTCTAGAACAGTGTTTCCCAATGTCCACAGAGGGGGGGGGCAATTTGATTGTTCAAGGGGAAATTTGGGGGGGGGGGGGGGGTGGGGGTGGAGAGGAAGTAATACAATTTTAGAAAGAGTTAGGTGGGGGATGACAATAAAAAAGGTTGGGAAACTCTGGTCTAGAACAATTAAAACACATAGAGGCTATGAATGTTTTTGTAGAAAGGGGTCCAAGAACACGGTAGACTGGCGAGAATTAATCCATCAGCTAAGACTTATCAGGGTCAAATAGTTTTATTTGGTTCTCTGAAGACATTGGCACTATCCTAGCATTGGCACTATTCTGATGCAGATACAAATTTGTTGGGCAGGCCATCTGGAACATATGCCTGATCACTGCCTAAAACATATAGATGGATGTAGAAGCAGTTACCGCCACCATCATAAGGCAGTTAGATTCTCAGTATATGCTTCAAAAGATACCAAATGGCCAATGTCAATATTAAAGGCTACTTCAAACCTCTGTAGTATCACATGAATTTACTGCCTGGGACATGCAGGCATTTAGGTAATGAGAGAACAGGTAGGCTTACATCACATGTGCCAATAGATTTGGGTTGGGGGGGGGGGAGGTGTTGACAATGAATAAAGGAAACATATTGAAACTGCTTTATCAGCGACTGCTGGTTGGGACACAGGGGTAGACAAGATACATCAAGGCTGAGATTCTGAGTTTTTCATATCAAACATGGAACTTGTTAAACTGAACTTCTACTACATAGAAGAAGAAGCTTATTCACACAGTGAGCAATTAACATGCATACTGTTAAACATGTGCAGGGGGGGGGGGGCGCGACTGAGCTCATATCGATCTACCCAGAGTGCAATGATGGAGATTTATAACTTAGAACTCATAACATCCAACTTCAGTGTGGCCTTTGGATCACTTTTACCAGATATAAGATAGGATATCATGTAGACATACTATAAATATCCCCCTTGATGCCTCTTTTGGCATACATGGCAGCTAAAATTCTCTGGAAGTGGACGATATTTGGCTGCTTATTGCAATAATGGGATGTATATTGTAACCTTAATGACACCCTATTGAAGACCTTACTTGAGGGTAAAATCAAAGGGGAGCGAGCACGAGGTAGACAGAGATACAAGTGGGAGACTAATATCACAGGATGGACAAGTTACAGTCTAGCAGAGTGCACCACCAAAATAAGAGGCAGGGTATGTTGGAGATCTGTTGCAGCCAACCTTCATTGCGGAGATGGCACTTGATGATGATGATTGTAACCAAGCTGGTTGTATTCAAGAAGACATCTATGCGTATGATGATTATGTGAATGTTTGCGATAATCATAATCATAAAAGATGGGAGATGAATGATTCATAGCAGTAACGACAACATCACGAATGATAATATATGTTGTTTATGATCAATGAAATTATAATCATAGTGGAAATAATAAAAATTACAATGAAGTTAATGCCAATAATGAATGGTAATAAAAGTAATGACAACATTGAGTGACAATTCATCTAATGACAACAATGACAGCAGAATAAAGCTAATGACAACAATGGCAGTATCTAACAATGAAGCTAATTATGAGTGCCAATAAAGCTAGTGACAATAATGATACTGGCAATAAAGCTAATGACATTAATGACATTGATAATAAGCTAGTGGCAGATGCAGCAATAATGAAGCAATGTTAAAATATAGCATAATTAATGACAATGGTGGCAATCCTGACAATAGTAATTATGGTAGACCTGATATTATACTGAATCAAATTAGGGGCAGAATGTATGGAAGAATGAGCATCGCACATGCTTAAACTATTATCATGTGTAAAACAAAATGTCAAAAGCTGAATATGAAACATATAAGACATAACAAGCTTGCAAGATGCAGGGTTTAATATCAGAATTATAGTTTGAAGATGCATAGTTTGTAGAACAAGAATTAATGTTAATTTTTGCATTCATTTATGTTTAATGTTCTATCTGTTGAACTTTTTCCCTTCTGCATATCAATTTTGGGCATACATTTCTTCAGGGACACCTATTGCAGTATAGGTCTTTTAATTCAGGTATTTCAGAATACATTTCTTCAATGCTACTATTAAAGTATTTTAGTAAAACAGCTCTTCAGCATCATTATTCCAGTGTTTCATTTTTTTCCCAATTTTTTTAGGCCTGCTGTTCACGTATTTTATAATATACTTCTTTAGATCTATTAGTTAAGTATACATTTCTTCAGATCTATTATTTAGGTATTTCAGTATACATTTTTTCAGACATGCTGTTCAATTATTTCAAAATACATTTCATTAGATCTGTTGAAGTAAGCCTATTTCAGTAAATATTTTTTTCAGATCCATGATTGGCTAGTTGGTTGCTTATCCAGCAGTCTCATGCCCTTTGACCCACTGCTATTGTGTGATATATGCGTTTGTGAGCTGTTTTATTCCATGTAAGGATTTCGATTTATCTGACCTTGGAGAGAAAAACATTTTTATAATATCCAGCTCTGGACATTTAAAAAGACTGTGGGCAACAGTTTTGTAAGGATGAGTGCAGTCTGGGGTGTGCTGCGGTTGTAAAGTGATTGTTAAGCTGTACATGTTGTGTGCAAAGTTAGAAGATGGTACTCTGGTATTTTCTTCCCAGGAGGTTGATATTGTCTTAGATCAATTTTTGAAATATTTCAGTATACATTTCCTTAGATCTGTTATTCAAGTATTTCAGAATACATTTCCTTAGATCTGTTATTCAAGTATTTCAGAATACATTTCCTTAGATCTGTTATTCAAGTATTTCAGAATACATTTCCTTAGATCTGTTATTCAAGTATTTCAGAATACATTTCCTTAGATCTGTTATTCAAGTATTTCAGAATACATTTCCTTAGATCTGTTATTCAAGTATTTCAGAAAACATTTCCTTAGATCTGTTATTCAAGTATTTCAGAATACATTTCCTTAGATCTGTTATTCAAGTATTTCAGAATACATTTCTTTACATCTATTATTCAAGTATTTCAGGATAATATAATAATAATAACAATAATAAAAACCACAACCTATAAGTATCATTGGTGTGTCATATTGGAGACACAAATACCTGTCCTCTGCCATTAGGATGAGTGTAGAAAAATGATGCCTTTGGCCATTCCTTGATATTGGTAATCCAAGATTTTCTTTAATCTTTCTTACAAAGGATTGTGTATAACAGTTTCACTGGTTTATGAAGACTATCAGATAAAACTATTATGATCTTTAGGCATGACATCCCCCGTAACTGTAGTTGTATCTTTTGATGGGTTTGAAGTGCTGTGCACTTGCTTTAAATTTAGGACATATATTCATGCACCATTGAGCTACAGTCTAGATAACATACTCCTCTGGATGATTCTTGTAAGACTCTTCCCTCAAACTGAGCTATAGCTTAGCCCAGTGAAAAGTGATATTTATCTCTCTCATGTGAATGTGGACAGTGTCATTCTTACTTGTTGTTTGTTTTTGTTGTGAATATGCTCATGATAAATGCATTCTGGTCAAAATGTCAACTAGTACTGCATAGAACACAGGTTTGATTTTCTCAATTAGACTTATGTAAAACACAGGTTTATATATCGTCTCAATGGGACACCATAGACTATATCTAAAACTAGTGGGTAATGATGGGCAATGATGAGCGCACAAGAAATCATAAAAATTACAATACACAAATCATATTCAACGTTTCAACCAAAAGGTCTTTATCAAGACACAAACAAAACATTAAAAGACGATAATGTTTATGATAATGCTTGAATATGATTTGTGTATTGTAATTTTTATGATTTCCTGTGTGCTCATCATTGCCCATCATTACCCACTAGTTTTAGATATAGTCTATGGTGTCCCATTGAGACGATATATAAACCTGTGTTTTACGTAAGTCTAATTGTTGTTACGTTTCACGCAGTTACCTTGTATTGATTGTGTTTGATTTTCTCCAATTTTATTTGCACCAATGGCCCGACACATCCGTCTTCAGCAGGTTTTGAGAGTATATAAAATCTATCTGGCTCTTGCATTCCAAGCTGTTCCATTTATACCATGTGTACACTTGTGACTGTCTATGTTTGTTTAAAGAAGGTGTTCATTATAAAGAGGCTGTGCTGGATGCTTGTATCTATTAGTTTATAACCGTTGTTGTTAATTATGTTATTTGTATCGCTGAAAAGTAATATATTGTTTTTCCCCTCATTGTTTAATATTACTAGTACCGGTAGTTGTCTTCAGAAAACTCTCCATTTTACTGTGAGCCATTGTGTTCTCACTGACGGTTTGCTAATCCTGTCTCAGTGTTGTATCAGAAAATCCACATGGCTACACCACAATCTCTCACTAACATATACAGAAAGAAACCACATATTTCATGTGAATATTCCTGAAACATCGAACTTGACTTCCATTTGTGGTCACAAGAAATAACACAGCTGTCACTTCGTGCCATTTTACCGGAAAACGGCTTGCGGAAAACAGAAGAGTTGATTGTCTCACAGTACTATCACAACATTTTGGGAAGATATAGTATGCTCTCTTCATTAATAACTATCCTTTATCCATCTAAGTGTGTCAGGTACCCTTTTACTGATGTTTAATGTAATCATGAATTGAGATGAGATCCCAATGTCTTTAGAATATTACGCTAGCATTCTAACAATGTAACTGAATATCCACTTACAATAACACACAAAACAAAACGTACCTTTCCCCTTGTTTTGAACTCATAGATGTCTCCATTAGGAACTCCATTCTCATACATGCCCTTTTTATGACGAGGGTGGATAACTCTGTAATGATCTGTGAAAATATAAAAGCATTCATGTGGAAAAACTTAGGTAGTTTCCCCTTGTCAACATCGCTGAGGCGCACTTTCTGTGTAGACATGTTAAACTTCGAATGAGAAGACGACTGAGGTGTAATGGGAAATAGTGTTTGATTCATAGTTGATATTAACCAATGGCGTAGGTATATATAAAAGTAAAGTAACCCATAGCATTTATTAATGCCGTAGGGGTGTGAGATGTCAGTGGTCTCACATTTCAGAGGTTCTGCAAATGAGGGCGGTAGCCATCTCCTCTCCCTCGCAGTCTTTACTTTCCGGATTAATCCGGTACCCAGTTACGGCTGGGTCGACCTGAGAGCCGTTGCGATCTGAAAAACATTTCCGCCTCAACTGGGGAATGAACCCAGGACCACTCATATGCGCTAACGCGGCTCCCTAGGAATATATATGTTATGGTTAATATAAGAGAGTTTCAAAAAGTTACCGGAATTAGTGGATTATATAGAGTTACGTAACAATTGAATTATCCACACTACATTCTCTTCACAGTACGTTAGAAATCTGATTATTAGAATCCCAATTACCGTAATCCCCAATTATCCGACTCAGATTTGGGTGAAATAACTTTAGAGCGAGAGTGTTGCCGCACTCAATTAATTTGGATAATCGGATTTCTACTGTAGTTCCCTTTAGCAATTACACTTTTGCCACCAGCTGCTAGAAACATTCGTGGAACTTAATATTTTACACCTCTCTCAGCTGTCAGTTATCGATAATTCCATCAGCATCCTTGAATTGCTGTCCTTTCAATGCCGATTTTAGTTAAGGGAACAAGAAAAAAAATCAGCCAGCAAGGTAAAATCACATTGTGCTTTGCGAGGTACTGCTTTAACAGTAGGAATTGATGTGCCAGTACATTGTCGTGCAATATTATTCAACTGTATGTTCTCCATTTTTCGAGTGACTTTCTTCTGATCGATTCTGTTTTTTGTACGATCCTAATACAAAAGTCCTCTGAATGGAAATCTGCATCTCCGTGCACATAGAAATTTTGTTTGGACAAGAGCAAAGAAAAAATTATGTTGCAAGTTGTCTTTTTTTCATTCCCAAGCTATTGTCTACTATGAATTCAACAAAGGAGTAATATCATTGCATATGTGAGTTTGAGTGCTAGGATGTTATATTGAGGAAATCCTTCTTTATGGAAGCAAAGCATGGACAATAAACAAAGTGCCCAAGATAAGCTGGAAGCAGCTGAGATGTGATTTTTAATAAGAATGATGAAAATTCTATGGACAGCCAAGAAAACTAATGTGGAAGTTCTCAGAGATGCTGGAGTAAAATGACAAATTGTAGGAAAAATTAGAAACAGACAATCTAGATTTTTAGGTAATGTGATGAGAAAAGTAAAACTTGAACATTTAGTAACCACCAGAAAGATCAAGGGGAGAAGAGACAGAGGAAGACAAAGAGAGAGAAATATCTGTATGTAATGTCAGTGTGGCACAAAAAGAAGTCACCAACTGAACTTATTAACAACACAAGAGACAGAGAGTTGTGGAGAAACACAATCACCTACACCACTTGGCATGGCACTTGATTGATTGATGATTCCATTCCTGAAGGTTAAAACGGTTAACAAGGAAATGTACGTCGATCTCCATCATCTAAGAGATGCAATCAGAAAGACACATATCCAAAAATTGGAGAACAAACAGTTGGGTGATGCTCTATGACAATGTACAGGCACATCGAACCCTATTGGTAAAGCAGTACCTCATAAAGCACAATGTGATTACGTTGGAACAGCCTCCATATTCTCCTGACTTTGCACCGGCAGATTCTTTCTTGTTCCGTCGACTGAAATCAGCACTGAAAGGACAGTGATTCAAGGATGCAGATTGTTTCCAGCAACTGTTGGCAAAAGTGTGTAGTTGCTGAAGGGGACTAATTTGAAATAAATGTAATGTAGATCTTCCTCTAGTTCACAGTTAAACGCAAGTACACAGCAAGTATTTTATTTTCTTGTGAAGACATTATCTACTCATGTTGCCTAATACCATGGTTGCTGGTACGCCTCCCTGCCTGGTATCTCTCTCTGTCTGGTATCTCTCTCTGCCTGGTATCTCTCTCTGCCTGATATCTCCCTCAGCCTGGTATCTCTCTCTACCTGATATCTCCTTCAGCCTTGTATCTGTCTGGTATCTCTGTCTGGTATCTCTCTCTGTCTGGTATCTCTCTCTACCTGATATCTCCTTCAGCCTTGTATCTGTCTGGTATCTCTCTGTCTGGTATCTCTCTCTGTCTGGTATCTCTCTCAGCCTGATATCTCCCTCAGCCTGGTATCTCTCTCTGCCTGATATCTCCTTCAGCCTTGTATCTGTCTGGTATCTCTCTGGTATCTCTCTCTGTCTGGTATCTCCTTCAGCCTTGTATCTCCCTCTATCTGGTATCTCTCTCTGCCTGATATCTCCTTCAGCCTTGTATCTCTCTCTGCCTAATATCTCTCTCTGCCTGATATCTCCTTCAGCCTTGTATCTGTCTGGTATCTCTCTGTCTTGTATCTCTCTCTGCCTGGTATCTCTCTCTGCCTGGTGTCTCTCTCTGTCTGGTATCTCTCTCTGTCTGGTATCTCTCTCTGCCTGGTATCTCTCTCTGCCTGATATCTCTGACTTTAGCACCAGTGATTGCTTGGGTAGAACTATGGTCCTGCTTGATGTTAGGGATGGCCCAATCAATCTTTAGTTTCTAGCCTATGTTGGCTGGACTAAACCCCATCTCCACTTCAATGAGTTGTCCTTGTTGAACATTACATTTTGTGTAGATAATTCTACTCTTACTTATTTCTATATAATAAACACATTTCTGGAACATTCTGAAGCTACCTCATATAACTCTCACCATCTTTACTGTCTCAGAAATTCTAGTTCACATTTTCTTTGGCTGGGTTGATCTAAGATATTTTGGTAACCTAAAAATACTTCCAGTTGAACTGGAAATTGCACTGTGACCCACACCACTAGAATACCAATGCAATAACTATTTAGAGATGCAGATTGAAAAAACATAAAAATGAAAAAAAAGCCTACAATGCATGTCATAAAAAGTGACTTTAGAAGTTATGGAAATTGGGTCTGCTGTTCCACCCCATAGGTTAAAGCGATCCATAAGTCATGCTGAAATCAGGTGCAATGAGCAATATGTCTCAAAATACACAAGTATGCTGTATACTCACATCAATAATGCTGCTATATGTTCTGTATGTGTTGTATGTGTTGTATGTGCTATATGCTGCTATATGCTATATACTGCTGTATGCTGCTGTGATTGTTCTTCAAGGGTGATTGTATGACATGAAATTTCTAAAAGTACCTTCATTCCAAGGAGAGCGCATTCCTGGATGGTCATCAACAATGTATGTCATCTTGTGACTAACTCCGACCATTGGAGACTCTAATTTATTAGGACTGTATGGTCTCGATCCAGGATATTCCGGTTGTGAAGGCAAAAACACATGTGTTTCACACTCTCTCTGTTTAAGGAATATAAGGGAAAGAAAATATACAATAGTTAACGGTATAATGTTCACTACAAATGTACAAATGTAAATATTTCATGTTTATTTTTTTATTTATTATATTTTTTTCTTTTCTTTTATAGTTACTTTTTCATATGAAGTGATCATGCCGAAATCGGATGTGCTAGGCCTACAAGGCGCATAACGGTGGCACAACGTAATCACGCTCCCGGCGGAAATCGCACGGATATCCGTGATGGTTACAATGGAGCGAACGAAAAACAAACAAACATATGAAGTGATGTCAGAACCTCTTTGTTAATTTTCTTCAATATCCATGAAGCTCTCCTTATTCTTCTATATATTCACATCGCAAAAGCATTAATTCTGCAGTATATTTGTTTGTTCATTGTCCATGTTTTTAAGCGGTAAAAGTACAGATTAGTTCTTCATTGTGCTATAAATAGCACACTGTTGACAATTTTAACAATCCAACGTGATAGATTTCTATGTAACACCAATCAAAATAATGGCTGCTGTGACGTCACATCCGACAATTACACAGTTCAATTCTAGACACAGATGAACTTATGCATAATCTGTTTTTAAATTTACACATTTTTACAATCTCCTATTATTTGTGGTGAACGATCAGTATGTCTGCCCACTAAACACGGAGCGAGGTGCGCGCACACATTAGAAATATTATTTCTAAACCTAACCTTACTCTAAGTACTTACCCGTAAGCTTGCCAAATCACACAACAAAGGTCAGGTAACACATCGAAACTAGAACAAAGGTCACAGTGAAGAACTATACTGTACTTGCGCCTTTTAAGCCATAGAGATTAATGTAGAAGAGATGTACCAGTAGCATTTTCTAATTCCCAATTTTAGTTAGTGATTTCTGTAGATGTTAGTAATTTTCTCATGTCATTGAAAAGTACTGTTAGCCATTTCTACTCTTCTTTTTACTTTTCTTTCATATCTACCATCATTTGTGATTATGTGTTCCAAGATATTGGTAATGTTCTACATGTTGAAGTAGCTCTCCATGTATTTTTATGTTTTGGGCCTGTCTCTTTTCACACTTTGCTCACCAGCAATCCAGAGCATACTTATCCGCCATTACCGAGGGTGCACGCACAATTTTATACATTGACATCACTGTCTTTAAAAATCTGTATAAACTCGATCTAGCGCGAGAAAGCCTTGATACTTTCTGTGTTGTAACAACTGTTTGCACTTTCTGAATGAATTTGAAAGCTCCAGAGTTATTTCAAGTGCAAAATGCTACTTATCGTAATGCTAGGCCTAGATTTACATTAATTTCTATATATCATACGATACCTTCGAAATCTTCGATATTTCATGATAAAAATTCATCTACGATGTCTATATCGGTATTCCACAAGTGCCGTCATTTTTACACAATATAATTTCCCAGAAACGCTATTTTTAGTCACATTATTGCAATGGGTATTCCTATTTTTCTGATCTATCATAGCGCTTTCGGCGATTGTTGAAATTGGTCAGCAAGGTTCTGTAACAGAAATTCGACAATCGTCGAAATTGGTCAGGAAAGTGTTACGCATACAATCCAAATTCTTCTTCTTCTTTCATTCACTTGAAACATGTCTATATCTATAATTCTGTCTCTTTAATAAAACTCACTGTCTTTTGTAGTTCATACAGTGTCCCATAGAGTTTTGATTCCAGTGTTGTTTCCTCTGGCCAATATGTCTGCCTCAGCGTTTCATGCTCAGAACACTCTTGAAGTATATGTTTGGCACTCTGTGCTGCCTATCCACATGGCTGTGTTGCCAATCTTGAACTTTGTATACATGTGACTGCGGAGTTGGTTGTGTCCTGTTCTGAGACGTAGAATTATAACTTGTTCTGATCTGTTCATAATGTGATAGTCATCTTGTGTTGGTGTTTGTGGCTTTCTTATTGACTTGATCATCTGTTTTTTCTGATGGTAGGTGATTGGTATAAACAAACTGGAAAGTGGGAGATTGGAGGCAACGGAGATGTGGTTCTACAGAAGAATGCTGAGAATACCATGGACTGCCAGAAAAACGAATGTAGAGGTGTTAAAAGAGTTAAATGCGAAACGGACCTTAATCAACAATATAAGAAAAAGGCAATCTTCTTTTTTTGGCCACTTCATGAGACAGGCAGGTTTAGAGAACATAATCACAACAGGCAAGATTGAAGGCACCAGAGACAGAGGGCGACAACGTGAGAAAATATTAGACAGTTTGACAACCTGGCACGGCAAAGAAACAACAACGACTTTGATACATAATACTGTGGACAGAGAGCTGTGGAGAGCCATGACCGCCTACGCCACCCGGCATGGCACCTGATGATGATGATGAGGTGATTGGTATATCTGGTTGGTCTTCGGCAGCACCTTCTTTAGCCAGTTGGTCTGCTTTTTCATTTCCTGGTATTCCACAGTGATAGGGTATCCACTGTATGGTTACCCTATACTGGTAAGACAATTCGCTAAGTAGTTTTTTCAGGTCTGTTAGTTTTCCAGACTGGAGCGCTGACCTTGCATCTGTCAGGAATACCACAGTCCAAATGACAGTATGACTTTAATATATACAGATCTCTCTATCTCTGTGTGTGTGTATATATATATATAAATATATAAATGTTCCTGAACCAAACAACTTTCATAAGAATAAACAGGCAACACTTGGATACAGGGTAATGAAGTTTTACTATCACTGGAAACACACAGGATAACTCCTAAAAATTGATGTTCTGTCTAAAAGGCATTTACGAAGAACACTACATAAGACATGTACTTATAAACAACTTGATTTTCCAAATGGGGAAATATGTCCCAATGTACTTATAAATTGTTTTAATTTCCACATGTGGAAATACGAGGCGTGTTCAAATGAAAACGGGACTTGTGGATTTATTTAAAAAGTATCATACGCAATTTAATATTTTCAACGGAATTGAACAAAGCAACCACTTGTGAATAAGAATGCACCTGGGTTCATCAGAAAAAATCTCCGTATGCATTTAGGCAAGCATCCCACTGTTTAGGTAGACGTCGAATGCCGTCCGAGACGTCTTCCATTGCATGCTGTCAATTTTGCTGCTCGGTTCATAGTGGTGGCACCACGATTCATCACCTGCCACAATGCTCAACAGAAATGCATCACCCTCTGCCCTGTAACGCATCAGGTGGTTCAAACTCCACCCCATCCGTTCTTCCTTATGGTGGTCAGTCAACATCCGTGGGACCCACTGTGAACACACCTTCCGATAGTTCAATTTCTTCCGAACAACCATGTGGGCTGTCCCAATTGACATATGGAATTCTTCTGCAAGCGAACGAATGCTCCGACGACGGTCAGTCAGTACTGCTTTATCAAGCACGGCTATGGCTTCTTCTGTTGCAACAATATGCGCCTGACCTGGCCGTGCAAGATCTGCCGTTAACTCACGTCCGTCTTTAAACATACGCACCCACTCCATCACTCTAGTCCTCGACAAACATTTGTCACCATATGCTGCCTTCATTCTCCGATGAATGTCTACTGCTTGACATCCTTCAAATGAAAGAAACTGGATCACAGCACGCTGATTCACTTTGGACGGGTTCGGAATCACACCCGCCATATTGTTAACAGTCTTCTGCAGCACATATGCATGCTGGGAAGATGAACACGTGACCGTATGTAAATTCATGGATACTCATTACTAGTGCAAAATGTCATCAATATCAGTGCGCTCTATCACGCGTGGTGTAACAAGTCCCGTTTTCATTTGAACACGCCTCGTATGTCCCCATGCACTTATAAACCACATGATTCTCTAAATGGGGAAATATGTCCCCCATGCACTTATAAACCACTTGATTCTCCAAATGGGAAAATATGTCCCCCATGTACTTATAAACCACTTGATTCTAAAAAGGGGGAAATATGTCCCTATGTACTTATAAACCACTTGATTTTCCACATATAGAAATATATTCCTATATTCTTACAGATAACTTGATTCTCCATGTATGGAAATGTGTCCCCACGTATTATCAACCACTTGATTCTGCCACATACATATTGGATGGCCAACATTAGTGTTGAACAAAAATGATTAACCTTGTTGTCAACTAACCAAAACAATAAAAGCTGCCTACTTCATGCTGCGATAAAACAACAGAGTGCCAGGGTTAACCCAACAAGCTGGAGAAATAAGGGCTATGGTAACACAGGGCAAATGTTAATATTAAAAGAAATAAAATTATTTCATGCTCTTCTTCTCCACACAGCCACCACCAAATAATATAACAATAAAAAAATGGAACACAACATACAAGATTGGCCACAACATGCTTCTAACCTTCATATAACCACCACCAGAGATTGACAGAGGATTAACAACAATGAATGTTCAAGAAATGAGACTCACTTTAACAGTTTCTGGTTTTCTGTCACAACCAAAACACCGTGACTAAAATTAGAGCCAAAGACACAAGGTTAACTGAATCTCCTTACTGTACACATTTTACACAAGAAACACTGACTCTCCTTACTGTATATTCATTTTACACAAGAAACACTGACTCTCCTTACTGTATATTCATTTTACACAAGAAACACTGACTCTCCTTACTGTATACACATTTTACACAAGAAACACTGACTCTCCTTACTGTATATTCATTTTACACAAGAAACACTGACTCTCCTTACTGTATATTCATTTTACACAAGAAACACTGACTCTCCTTACTGTATATACATTTTACACAAGAAACACTGACTCTTCTTGTTGTATACATTTTATACAAGAAACACTGACTCTCCTTACTGTATATACATTTTACACAAGAAACACTGACTCTCCTTACTGTATATTCATTTTACACAAGAAACACTGACTCTCCTTACTGGATATACATTTTACACAAGAAACACTGACTCTTCTTGTTGTATACATTTTATACAAGAAACACTGACTCTCCTTACTGTATATACATTTTACACAAGAAACACTGACTCTCCTTACTGTATATACATTTTACACAAGAAACACTGACTCTCCTTACTGTATATACATTTTACACAAGAAACACTGACTCTCCTTACTCCATATATTTTACATACCGTACATGAAAAGCCAATTCTCTTTACTCCATATATTTTACACGCACAAAAGGAAAGAATGGAAAACTTAAGTAATTAAGAGAACATTCATCATTCAGAAAAGTCAATCTCTTACAGTAATAAATAACTCAAGCATGGGAAGTAAATGTAATTATTTACCCCATGTTTTAAAGAATTACAGGTAAAATTGCAGCAAAACTATGATCTGACAGGCAAAAATTGGAAACACTGAAATGAAGTTTTATTTGCAAATTACTAGAAGCATACAAGAAAACAACATAAATCAAAAGCTTTAAACAAAAGCAGCTGCCGAAGACAGATGTCTCGGATCACCGGTGCTAATAAAACGGTGACACAACACATTTCCATTCTCTGGACTACATCCTGCTGGATATCTAGTAGGAGTATTGTTCTGATACATGAGAGATCCAGTGGGAGTTTGAGAATGAATGCTGAAGAAGAAGACCAAATGCAGAGGCATTGTGGTCAAAAGGCATTTTGTGTATATAATAAAGGTCTATTGGTTGAAGCATTAATTTGTGTGTGTGTTCTTAGTAATCATTGATTCACAAACATCAATTATTCAGTGTTTCCAACTTTTGTCTAACCTTTTCAAATAAAATCACACATGCTTGCAGAGAAAGAGATACAATTAAATGAGTTGGAGAAAAAGTGTTTTAGTAAAACAAATAAAAATGACTAGGGGAAAACCCATAATAGAAGCTATGCAGTTACAAAAAGAAAAGAATTAAGATGGAGAATTCACGTTTCACAACTCTACAATCTGTTCAATGAATTGGCTAAATAAACTACCAACACGACAAACAAAAAATTGAATCTAAGTGACAGCTGATAAATTTGTCACAAATAGACAGATATACGAGGCGTGTTCAAATGAAAACGGGACTTGTGGATTTATTTAAAAAGTATCATACGCAATTTAATATTTTCAACGGAATTGAACAAAGCAACCACTTGTGAATAAGAATGCACCTGGGTTCATCAGAAAAAATCTCCGTATGCATTTAGGCAAGCATCCCACTGTTTAGGTAGACGTCGAATGCCGTCCGAGAAAAAGTTGCGTGGCTGTTCTCTGAACCATGTGGTCACCGCTGTCTTCACGTCTGCGTCGCTGTTGAATCGCTGTCCCTTTAGTGCTTTCTTCAACGGTCCGAACAAATGGAAATCACACGGGGATAAATCGGGACTATAGGCTGGGTGATGAAGAACTTCCCAATTCTTCTTTGCCAATGTTTCCTGCACAATTTTTGCGACGTGCGGACGAGCGTTGTCGTGGAGAAGAATCACACCTTGAGAAAGTCTGCCTGGTCGCTTAGCCTTGATGGTCAGTCAGTACTGCTTTATCAAGCACGGCTATGGCTTCTTCTGTTGCAACAATATGCGCCTGACCTGGCCGTGCAAGATCTGCCGTTAACTCACGTCCGTCTTTAAACATACGCACCCACTCCATCACTCTGGTCCTCGACAAACATTTGTCACATATGCTGCCTTCATTCTCCGATGAATGTCTACTGCTTGACATCCTTCAAATGAAAGAAACTGGATCACAGCACGCTGATTCACTTTGGACGGGTCCGGAATCACACCCGCCATATTGTTAACAGTCTTCTGCAGCACATATGCATGCTGGGAAGATGAACACGTGACCGTATGTAAATTATTGGATACTCATTACTAGTGCAAAATGTCATCAATATCAGTGCGCTCTATCACGCGTGGTGTAACAAGTCCCGTTTTCATTTGAACACGCCTCGTACATTTAGCTTCTGACATATGAAAATCCATAACAATGAAAACATATTAATTAAGCAGACAAAAGTAAACACAGCAAAAATTCATTGTAATCAAGCTAATAAAAGTATAGGCAATGCTATTAACTCTGCTATGAAATGCACAAGTTTACTCATTCCTCTATCTTACAGCTATGATGAGATAACATTTTTTCTTCTTCTATCACTCATTGCTAAAAACTATTTCACTCTAAACTCACAAATATCAGTACACAACAAACATCCCATCCGTACGATATATATTTTTTTGGTGTCAATGAAAACACAATACTGTGGAAGCACTCTTATTTTTGTAGGAAAGGGTGAAAGTCAACGGGGAAATAATTAAGTACGGCTGGGACCATTTACAGAGAAAAATGTGGCTGCTAAATGGTTAGTGGAATTTTTTTTAATTGAAAAATTCAGCCATGTTCTCTAATGAAATATGCAAAGCACTTGAAAACTATGCTAAAATATATCTTACAAAATAAAGTCACATTTATCAGAAGCTTGTGTTTAGTCTGCTCTTTACATTTTTCTTTTTTACATTGATAGTTTTATATATAAGTATTTGCTGTATATTTTTCTTAACATTTGTTTACCTTATTTATTATTTGTTCACATAATTTATATTTACATCTATAAACTGCTTATATAGTCTTTTTTTTTTTTTTACATCTGTTTGATTTCATAGTTCTTATTCACTAGGTATGCATTCAACAAGAATCTAGCAGACTCAGATTCACTAGGTATGCATTCAACAAGAATCTAGCAGACTCAGATTCACTAGGTATGCATTCAACAAGAATCTAGCAGACTCAGATTCACTAGGTATGCATTCAACAAGAATCTAGCAGACTCAGATTCACTAGGTATGCATTCAACAAGAATCTAGCAGACTCAGATTCACTAGGTATGCATTCAACAAGAATCTAGCAGACTCAGATTCACTAGGTATGCATTCAACAAGAATCTAGCAGACTCAGGGCTGTTAACATTATGGATTTTCTTGTTGTTCTCAGACCCCCACACCAGTAAGAGTTATCCTTATATGTTTTCTAGTCTCAATTTGTAAAATTCCAGCAGAAATCATTATTTATCTCCTCTTGTGAAACAGTATCAATACTTTGTGATCTAATCCATCGTAGGAATACTTAAATCACAGTAAATTCTTTTGGAAATTACACAGTTCTGCTGGCTCATCGATCATTATTCTGAAATGACGTGTATGAATTTTCCTGTTATTTTCATTCATCTGTGCATACCTTGAGAATATGGCCAAAGATATTCACGAGCAAAGTCAAATGCGTGATAGTAAAAGAACTATTCCTAATTTAGCCCACAGGCATTTTATTGTAGATGCATCGGTTTACAACTGGCAATTATATAATAACATTAAATATTTTTATTTAAATGCAAAAGTGACATAAATTTGCTCACATATTGCATTCAGATCAAAATGTATTAACACTGCTATCTGTTAGAGATTTTATATCTAATCTCCATTGAAATTTGGAAGCCTATCAATGTAGAAACCAATATATAACATACTGGATTGAAAAAATAAAGTTTATGACATTTCTTTCAATGTTTTCTGTGCCAATTTTCAATGACTTTTGTCATTGGATAATATGCTATTTTTTGAAAATTGTATAGACCAGACACTGATTCATATTATTATAATAAAAATTGCATGATGGATCAATTTTTTGATGGATCTGAAGGATGGTGATTGCATTATTATTATGATTTTTTTTGGATGGATACTTAAAATTGCGCAATGTGTTTGAAGATACCATGGTCAAACACGGCTCCTGACTTTTTTCGCAGGCAATAGCGATAAACTGGATTATGGTTCAAGTAATGACGGCAGACATAGACGCTTCACTAAGTTTTATATGGTTCACTGTAAGTTAGCAGGGATGCAAATTTTTGGCTCAGTCGGCAGAAATACAGATGATTTGGAGGAGCAGCCAATGCAAATGCCCCGATATGGGTAGATATCATCATGAGTATCGAGTTGTTGGAAGTCAATCTCCATAAGGAGTGCAATGAGAGAGCAGTAGTACATCACCAGAGGGCAGTGCCACATTATATCTATTGTTCATATTACATTTTATATATCTTTATTATTATTTTCATTCGACTTCTTTCCTTGCAACTTCACTATTAATCATTAATAATATATTACTGTCCATTTTTATTACTGTCAATTTTGTCAAATACTTTTCTGGTTTCTTGGTTATTATAATATATAAAAGTGGTTTCCACCTTATTTCAAGTCATGACCCCATTTCAGAGAAGAAAATTGACCCTCTACCCAGATACATTTACAAAAGTCTTTTAATGGGGTGAAAGTAAACACATGAAAAATTGATTTTTCAATATAATGCAATATAATTAGAACTTATGATATTTTTAGATATGCTAAGCATGCAATGGTTGAGATTGTAACTCATTAACAAGCTGTAAAATTCAAAGTTTAGTTTTTGTTAATGTCAACCTTAAGTCATTCTCTATATTTCATAAGTTTTTGTTTTGTTTTGGCTTTAAAATGAAAAAGAATTGAAAATAAAATCTGTCAGGGGAATGTAGAAGTAAAGGTAGCAAATACTGAATTTCTTTAAAATCAGTATTTTTGTTCGGTAATTATTTTTGCCAGAGACCCAAAATAAAACCCTTTGCAAACCTCATTTGGAATTGTGAACTATGGATCCACTGATTAGCAATATGAAATCAGATAAGACATTTTGACATTCAGAAATAACTTCCTTTTCATAATAAAATAGAAATATTGAATTATGACTTACATCATAGTCTCTGATGTAGTCATCTGAAAAGTCATCCATGCTCTTGTCATAGGTCCCATAACTGTGAGTGTCATCAGAAGCGGCAGGATACATATTGTTGTCTCCCTTTGTGTTACCATACAGTTCAAAGTTATTTGTGTGACTTGTGTTCTCACATGCTCCTGCAACAGCAACAAATGCTATGACATAAATATTTGTTGTATGTGTTGGGAGGTATTATGTACTTGTATGTGTATGTTAGCAAATGTGTGCTAGCAGGTGTGTATTGTCAGGTTTTGTGCGTTTGTTTGTGCTGACAACAGACACAAACAGGAAACAATAATGAAATTTTGCCAATCAGTGGATGCACACATAATACATGAGGGAATGACGAATATTGATCCCAAAGGGTTCTGTTGTACCAAAGTGATATTCCTAAGTCATTCCTATTGGTAGACATTTTTTGTTTGTTTTGTTTCATCTCAAACTTTCTAGTTCACTGTTCCTGAACAGTGTTATCTGTACAATTCTTGTTCGTCATTTGCTAAGCTGTTAATGTATTCTTAACTCTTTCCAGGCCAATCACCACTATACTGGCTTTATAGTATGGGTCTACATGACCTTTCACCACTTTACTGGCTTTAATTTGATATTTGATTACTTCACAAGGCTAACTTTAACCTGTGAAGTAATCAAATATCAATGTACTTATATATTCAAATTCTGTATCCTTTCCTCTTTCCAATGATAAGGAAATTTTTCTATACCTACAAATTAATTTGATCCAAACCTAAAAATAATCAAGTCCTGAAAGAGTTAATAATGACTTTATGGTAAAAACATTTATTTTCATGTTATTATGTGTGCATCCAGTGATTTACAAAACTTCATTACCTTATTTGTTAGTTTCGCCTATTGGATTTCAGTTTTGTTGCAGTTATTACCTATTATCGATTTCATACTGACAGGTGTTCTGTTTTAATATCACTAACAAGTGTTGTGTTATAGTATATATATACGTTAGTAAGTCTTCTTCTTCTTCTCCTTTGTAGTTTAACAAGTCCACGCAGCAAGTTTTATTGTGAAGACATGTTATCTAGTCAAGATACCATGGTTGCTGGTATGCCTCTCTGTCTTGTATCTCTGACTTCAGCTCAAGTGCTCCTGCTTGATATCATGGATGGTCTGATCAATCTTAGTTTCCAGACTCTATTGGTTGGACTAAGTCCAAACTCCAATTCAAAGAGATGGTCTCGATGAAGACTATGGTAAGTGTTCTGAGCTAACATGTATGTTTGATGAGAGCCTGTGTGTGTTTGCATATTTAGAAAACTTACCTTCCATTCTCTTCTTTCGTCGACGGATAAAGAAAAGAATAAGCCCAACATTTAAGGTCAAAATGAAGACTCCAACTATGCAAACAACTAGGATGATAATAACTGGAATCTCATCTGTTCCCTGCAGCTCTGATGTGGAGATATCTGCTGGTGAGATCACATCTGTATAGAGAATACACTTAGTTACTAAACTGTGTCAAGTATATTGTATTTGTATTTTAAAGAAAGCTGTTGAAATAAGACTCATTACATCAAAAAATATCTGAAAGTACAATACATTGATGAGCACACAAAAATCTTCTGCGTATTCATTCACAAACTTGTTGGTTAGCAGGATGTAGTCTGATGAACAGAATATGTTGTATCACGGTTTGCAGTTCTGCTGCAATACCTGTGCCTTTCATCCTGATACATCCAACTTCAGAATGGCTTTTGGATAACTTTGACATATTGGATGGGGCAAAAATTCCATACACCCCACTTCCCCAACAACAAAAAAATAGCCATTTCCTAAATGCATGATAGGTCACAGTGTTGCTATTCTTTGCTTCCCTTTGGACTCTGATAACAATAATGATAGTGACACATGTAAATGAAATCGAAAATGGTACTTGAGTTCAGAGTATTATCATCTATGCTACTTCCGTCACTGCATGTTTTCCTGTGAAGGAGTGCAGGGAGGCTTTCTATGGGCTGTGGAAATAAAGGCAGCTTTGCCATAGCAGACACCGTGATGAGTACAGGAAGGATTATGATCTATGTTACCTACAGAGCTACTACATCAACACCAAACTAGAACTTCTAGCCTCTACACCAGGGCTATTCAAGCCAAATCTGGCCCACGGAGGCCTAGTAAGTGCCCGCGTATCATTGCTAAAAAATGAAATAGTTATAAAAAAACTAAATGTATATAACTATACTCGGACCTCTGACCCGTGATGATCCCCATTTTCTACATTTTGGCCCCCGAGTAAATATAATTGAAAAGCCCTGCTCTACACTCTGATAGTTTTTGTAAAGATAACGAGTGGAGCACCTATGGACTAGTTCAGTGTGTGCTGCTGATAACTAACTCATAAAAAAAGTGGAATCCTGTTGTAACAACTTGGTCTGGACATAGAAAATATGTATGTAATAACAGAAATTCGCTATGTAGAGGGCAAACAATACAGATTACATATAATTGGGGATTTTAAAAAATGTTGTTATATAGGAAAATTTATTATAAAAGAAAGCACTAGAGGGATTCCACTGTATTAAAGTGTTTCTGTGATAATTTTTTTTTTTTTTTGATGGACGACTGAGGAGAGCATCTAAGGTGTGTAACCAGCGAGCAACAGCCACCATCAGCATACATACTCATGAGATAGAGAATCTATGGGTCTGCCTAGAGTGTACCAATGTTGATTCAGAAGACTACACTAGGCTAAACTAAACCTGCCCGATACCAATTGTTTTATTTAGGGTTTGTGAAGGTAAATAAAACAGTGCTGTGCATATCTACTCATATTTTTCATTCTACAAACTGACCAGATGTCTTAGCTACAATCCCTCGAGCTTGGTACGAACTCTCTCCCCGCTCATTGAAAGCCAGAACTGTCAGCTCATATTCTGTGCCTAGTTCTAGTCCTGAAAAATGATATATAATACAGAGCACTTATTGAAATTTATTTACAAAATTATGGGTATGACATGGAAAGAGCTGGAAGGACAAGATAGAGTAGGCTTGCTGAGAACCTATGTCTCACCTGCCTTATCTTGTTGTACTTGTCTTTCATCTTGCTTTTCTTTCTCTCATCCTCTCTCCTTTATTATCTACTTTTGCTCCTCTTCTCCTATCATAATGTGTGCATATTTTTGTCATATCCATTTTTTTGTTGCTTGATTTTGTCATGAAGAAGACTTTTTAGTCCTAACATATGTTTTTGTTGATGTGCTGTTAGTGCTTTATGTACTTTAATATTGGTAACACTCCTTACATATTTCATTTTTTTTTGTCACTCATGAAAAAGATACTGTACTGATGTGGACACTCCAAGATTTTCAGTCTTCAGGGCATCATAGCAAGGAAAAGAAAATTGACACAGAAAAAGGATTGATTAAGAAAAATGAGAAACGTTCTATGCAATGCAGTAATGTCAATGCATATGAGTGCTAGGATGTTATATTGATCCTATCCTTCTCTATGCGAAGCATGGACAGTAAACAAAGTGCTCAAAATAGCTGGAGGCAACTGAGGTGTGGTTTTTAAGAAGAATGATGAAAATTCCATGGACAGCCAAGAAAATTAATGTAGAAGTCATGTCAGTCAAAGATGGCTGTTTTTCTCAATCTAGCTGTATGTGCAATGTTGGGTAATATTCTACTCTGTATGTGCAATGTTGGGTAGTATTCTACTCTAGAAAGGACATTGTCATAACTTTCATGCAGTGTTGAGGTATATTGCAGTTAAAAGTGTTGATTTCCTCCCAGAAGTCCAGGAATGGGTCTTTCACAGACTTAGCATAGAAGAGATCTTGAGGTGGATGCGGTAAATCTCATGCCCAATGTCCTTAGTCATATCTTACAACATGCATGACACATGGCTATTAATGTTCTTTGCTCCCCTTCCAGGCCCTGACAGCATAGACATGGACTGTAGCTATTTGGATCTATTAGATCTTTATCTACCTCTTTGAAAGTGTTGCTATTGTGACTTCCACACTTCATGAAGACTTCCACATTGTTCCAGCTCAGTTTAACTAAGCTACGAGTATCTTTTCATCTTTCATGTCCAATCCAAAAATTTACTTTGTTCCATGTTTTTTTTTCTGTTTCTGGTTTTTTCTTTAATGATCTGCATTTTCAGCTGTTTTTTATATTATTAAGCTTGTCATCACAAATTATTATAATTTATCAATGTTCATATTCATAACAATATAATCAAACAAGAGAACAAGAAAATGAGACACAAATATAAGTGTCAAACTATTTAAGGTTTAACAGAGAAAGCATGCTCTGAGAATATCAGGCAAACATTTAAAAACAATAATAAAGCAATGAAATTTGTTAGTCCTAAAGCATTACCTTTAATTTTGAACGTTGTTGCACCAAACGGTCGCACGTCCACATACACGTAACCCCTGGCGTCGGCAGGTTTGTACCTGACTCTAAAAGACTGGGGTAGCCCTCCATCAAAGCCTTGCTTCCAGGATATTGTGATACTGTTAGATGTTGCATTGATAAACTCAATATTGTAGGGTGGGTTAGGTTTACCTGTGAACAAGAAAAGAAAATAACTTTATTATAAACTATAATATAAATGAGAACTGAATGTAGCAGCTGCTTGTGAAAATAAAATGATTGTGACATTAAGATTTAGAAACCGTTCATTCCAAAATCGGATATGCTTGGCCTAAAGGAGCAAATAACGTAGCTAAGCTGTAACACTAGCAGAAAAATGTTCTCATGCTCACCGGTTCAAATCACATAGACCCATTCTGATTATTTGAGAGTGAAAACAGACGTAGAAATAGCTAACGGATGATTTGTGACACTAAGATTTATAGTAGCTGCTTTACGGTATTTGACACGAAGATTTGAAGAAACAAGGCCAAAGACATGTTTCTATTGTCTATCCCCAGGTGAATGATTGTTGATTGCATTCACACTTGCCGTTAAGCGTAGGGGTGGTATCTAAACTGTCGTTTCAAGGCCAGATGTGTCGCCAAGGTTGCATTTAGTCCATGTTTGTCAAGGTTATCTTAATGTTTTCTATCCACCGTTTCCTTGGTCTACCTTTGACTTTACGCCAGGATATTCTTATTGTATTATATGCTCTTATTGGTATTTGGTTTGGCTTCATTCTCATAAGGTGACCGAACCATTTTACTTGCTGTCTCTCAATATGTTTGATACATGATATTATACCAACTCGTTTCCTAATTTCTTCATTTCTTATTTTATCTAGTTTGGTAACCATTGCAGCTTTCCTCAGACACTTCATTGTTTCTACAGAAGAGATATTAAGGTGACCAATAATATAAAATTGGGAAGACAATATCAAAGACTGGACAGGTCAAGATTTGTGTACACATCCACATGACTGAAATAGACATCAATGGAGGATTCTGTGCATTGATGCATCAAATGTAACACCCTTACAAACCTGATCGAGTTTATGGATGGATGGAATATTAATTATGGTTCAAAAATAAATACGTCTAAGCTTTGTAAATGAGATATGTATGAGAGTTAGACACTCAATAGTTACAGAAAGATGGATGATATTCTGATATATGAACAGGGAAGGATCAGAACAGAAACATCCCCAAAAACTAAACATTTAATACTAACCGTAATCCCAACCGTAAACTTTCCTAACCGTAAATACCCCTTCCCCTCCCAAAAACTAAAATAGGCTGTCTCCCCCTCTATAATACAATGTTCCATAATATAAATATGCTATATGTTTTTAAAAAGCTCATAGTTACGTACAACATGTAATGTGGGTGTGGAAACATTATCCTGTAAAGAACCCTTTTGTTTTTTTATTTCCTTAACTTCCAGTTCTTTTGTTACTTTACTGTTGTCATGATGTGCTTTTTTCCATCTTTTCATGAAATGTCCGAACAATGTGAGTGGTTTACCTCTGATGCAAGTAAATAGTTCTCTTAGCATATTAATTTCTTTCAAGATATCGTGATTATATTTTTTAATATGTCCATGGTCTATTTACAGGTGTCTGTTTTCTAACTGATTCTATGAAGTGCTTTGAAAGATTAAATCGAGATATCTATGCTGGAGTCAATGATAAAGTATGTGCTAAATAGAGCTACCTTCATTTTAGTACCTGGATATGTGAATGTTAAAGGAAATAAGAGAGCAGGTAGACTTGCCAGCGTGATCACAGTGACTAGTGGTAGTTCAAAGATCTTGCCTGATAGTTTGAATGCAAACTAGTATTTAGACCAATTGGAAGTGTATTTCTTGTGCCGTGTCTATTGTTAGAATGCAGGACATGGAAGTGTATTTCTTGTGCCGTGTCTATTGTTAGAATGCAGGACATGGAAGTGTATTTCTTGTGCCGTGTCTATTGTTAGAATGCAGGACATGGAAGTGTATTTCTTGTGCCGTGTCTATTGTTAGAATGCAGGACATGGAAGTGTATTTCTTGTGCCGTGTCTATTGTTAGAATGCAGGACATGGAAGTGTATTTCTTGTGCCGTGTCTATTGTTAGAATGCAGGACATGGAAGTGACACGTGATGTTGCAAGAAACAAGCACCATATAGGAATCATAAGGAGAGCTATCTCCGAATACAGAACAAAAACATGTAAGTTACCATATGTTTAAAAACATACTAAATACGAGATTGGTATACCTATGTATGTGTCCGGAGCTCCATGATGACAACTAACTATGGTCTATTGACAAAGTAATCTCATACTTACCAGAGTTCACTTCTACATTCTGTAGAAATCTGTGGGGTGTTGTCATTGTGATAGTAGGACTAGACTAGTCCTCAGTCATCTTAGTATACTAGCTTAACTATTATGTGTTTAATACCCATGGGACATCAAAATATAGAAATAAAAATACTGAATAAACAGCAGCAGTATTCTTCACTCTGCCATTTTATATAATAATATCTTTTCACTATGTTGACCAAATGACATTACATCTGGTATCGAAAGCGCTTGATATTTATCAGTTTTCTATATTGTCAATTTAGTCTCTTTATGCCATAGAAGACATGCTAACTGGGAATTCCAATGCAAGTAAATATAATTTATATTTGGTCTAATATGACAGTGTTGTGAATATTAAACTTATGCAATTGTTCACATTAATGAAAGAGATCTCGTAAAATAGTAAGTGTTTGATTGTCAATATATTTTACAATTTCAAAGTGAGAGATACAGAAGAGAACTAAGTCTCACATCCTAGTCCGCACAACACATTTTACACAGAGCTCACAATTTTATGAAATGCTGCAATTACAACACTATACTATAAGAAAACCAAATATGTCTCTCTGTGAGATGCATACACCAGTGAAGTTTCAACAAGACACAACATTGTAGATATAAACAATATATTTCATGAGAATGAAAGAAGAGTAAATAAAATGACCAAGATTAGCTTACTGGTTCCAGTCAATGTTATGCTGTGTGAGTCACTGCCCTTGATGTTGGTAGCTGTACATACATAAGCACCATAATCTTCAACTTCCAAATCCTTGACCATCAATATGCTCTCATAGTTAACAAGTTTTGATTGATCTGTTATTATCTTAAACTTGTTGCTTTGTCTGACAGGGTTGTTGTTCTGAAATCATATAAACATTAACTTGGTCATTTTATATATATCTAAGTCAGTGCTGGGCAAAACCCAGCCTGACAAAGCAATTTTGTTCTGGTCTGTGAGACTTGTCTAAAAGTACTGCTATTCACCTGTGCCCAGAGTTCAGACACAACATGGATCCTAAAGGACTTTTAAAAGAACCTCTGGTCCATACCACGTGAAAAAATGCTCAATACATTCCCAAAAAAGTTTGTGATCTATCTATTGTCTTTTCTCTACTTTTGCTGTAAGATGTCGCAGGATTGAATGACGATCGGTTTTCAGGCTATGGCATGTTTGGCTGCATGATATGCAGTAGTATTGTGATGTCTCAGAATGTCTGTAACTTCTTCAATTCACTTTCTTCTTGGTCTTCCTCTGTATCTTGCTGTTTCCATTTTCATATTGTATGCTCTTGCCACTGGCCAATAATGATTCACTCTCATTAAGTGAACCTGGTCTGTTCTAGCAGACCCGAATCGCTTTGCAACACAAGTAAACAGGTTTTCCGTACTTGACCAACCACATCCTCAAAAAAATTGCGAAAAAATTGCAATTTGTGTTGCATAGCGATTCGGTGCTGCTAGAACAGACTTTGGTTCAATTCCCGTCAGTTGTAAGAATTATTTTCATTTATCCTCACGCTTCCTACTTGAATTTTATCATTAAGTGACCGGACCATTTCAGTGTTTTTCAATATATTTGACCACTGACATTGTTCCAACATTTCTTGTAATCTCTTCATTCCTAACATGATCTCTTCTTGTTCTGTTTACTGCTTTTCTCAGGCAACTCATTTCACACATACTGAGCTTTCTCTCTTGTTCTTGTGTTAGTGTCCATGTCTGACATTGATAACACAATGTTGGTAAGAATATTGAATTTATGATTTGTCTTTTGGGTTCTATTGGGATAGATTTGTGTTTAAACATTGATCCTCACAATTGAAGCCTCTGATCTACCGGGTAAGTCATATAAATAATCAGTCAGTGTATACCTTTAACAGGAAGATTTAGAAAGACCTGGATGAAGTCTAGTAACAAGAAACCAATGTCCAAAGGTTACAAGAAGATTTGGATATATCTAAATAAAGATTTGTGTCAGTCAATCAGTTCCTCTTTTGCCAAGTTTGGCACATAGGGCAGATGTCATAGTTCTTCATGCCTGTCGGTCAGTTGCTAGGAATTGTAGGTCTTGTACATTTATGCCTGTTGATTTTAATTCATTCATAAATGTTCTTCTGAGTGTTGTTTTTGGTATTTTTTCTTTTCCCGTCTGGTGTCCACATGAAGGCTTGCGGTGGAATTCAAATTCATGGAATTTGTCGTGGAATATTGTGTCAGGAATATTTAAAGATATTTTATGGATCATGTGTAACAGAAAGATTTCAAAAAGTGTTGATGACCTTTGACAGAATGATTTGGAGACAACGACAGATTGTTTGTAACAATAATTTGAAATATTTTAGTTGACAGTTTGCGACAGAAAGATTTAAATGAGACCACTGATAGTTTGTAACACAAATATTTCAAGACAATGAACTCATGGTTTATGACAAAGAAGATTTGGAGACAATAAATTAGTTTGTGGCAAAAAAGATTTAGAGACAATAAGTTAGTTTGTGGCAAAAAAGATTTGGAGACAATAAGTTAGTTTGTGGCAAAAAGATTTGGAGACAATAAGTTAGTTTGTGGCAAAAAGATTTGGAAACCCAAAGAGCTGATGGTTTTTTACAAGATATTTTGTGGCAAAGATTTTTATCAAATGAGCTGATTGTTTATGACAAAGATTTGAAGAAAATAATCTAATTGTGCCATAATGATGTTGAAACAGTTAACTGGTGGTCTGTAACATGAAATTTGTAGAAGCTGCTTAAATGTATGTGACATGAAAATGCGTAGAAACGTAGTTAAAGATCTGTTCTACAAAAGAGATACTAAGATGAAGAAGAATCCACACACATTCACAAGTGTAAGGATTCCATACAACAAGCACTTACTCTAGTCCATGAGATGGTCACATCTGGAGCTCCCTTGGTACTACATTTCAGGCTCACTGTACTACCTTTCTCCCCTGCAGATCGACTAATTTCTGGTGATTTATCAATCACTGGAGCAACTGAAATTAAACCGATTGATCAGTAATCACTTACAATTAAGTGTTAATCATGATATAAAAATAACAGTGAGGTTGGACAAGTTTTGGAGTTCAAATATCTAGGCAGTATTTTCTGAGAAGATGGAAGCCTAGACAGAGAGAGAGAATCAAGATGTCAAAAAATAAATGAAGAGACTTACTAGCTATCACCATTAAATAACCATCTGTTGGTCAAGTTAAACTATAAAGAGTATTGTTTTTTTACCAACATTCTGTTACCAATGACAGACTTGGACACTGACATCTTCAGACAAGAGAAAGTTAATAACATGAAATGAAATGCTTGAGAAAGACTGTTGACGTTATAAGATTAGACAGGTTATAAAATGACAACAGAAACAACAGAATACAAATGATATAATGTATTCAGAGACAGCAACTATTATGATTTAGGCATGACAGTCTCCAATAAAGATCTTCAAACAGAACTAATTAATACCCCATTCGTAATGTCTGTTAATTATAATGTTGGGCTTTCAGTTGGTCACTATTTACATACTTGGAATCACATGCCAAAAATAGCCATGGCGACTCCAAGTATATAAATAGTTATCAACTGAAAGCCCAACAATAATCAAAAACTTAACAAATGGGGGTCCTAATTAATTCTGTTGGAAGGTCTTCTATATTTCCAACAGTCTCAGTTTGGGCAGCTTATGAGAAAAGTGCATTTAATAAAGCATGATCTGGTTAGTTTGAACATAGCCCGTTCACACTCCAAGACGTTCTCTATACCTTTCAATCACTGAATCTTAGACCTACATAGTATATAAGTTCATTTAGACCCTATTTCAATTCAGTCTCCTGGGTATGAAAGAAAGCTCTGAGAAACTACCCCACTGCACATAGGAAGTAAGAGCAAGTTGCTCGCAACTACTGGGGATAGCAAACAACAACAAACAATAAAATGTAAATTCCAAATTACAATTCCTAACCCACATGTAGCCCACATAGTTATTAATGAGTGCATATATTAGACCTATAGTTTATAAATGTAGGCCTAGATCTACTTTAGATACAATGAAAAGGATCTAATATGTAGAACTAATAACTTCATTCTGTAATTGCTATTTACTTATGTCTTATTAGGTTCAGTCCTAGTAGATGCCAACACACTGTTCAGTTTTTTAATTCCCCTTTTCAGACATTTACTGCACATGACAATCAATTTGCTAGTATTTGTTGCTACAATAACAAACATGGCTGCTGCCAACTTAAACATGGCAGTGTTAATACTTTAAGTCTCCCCAAAAATAGGCAGGAATCGGTTGTGTTGTGTTTCTACAAAGCAGAAAAAGTACTACCTGTTGATAATATCTGTACTCTAAATTCCTTCTGAATGCTACACAAGTGGGGGGGGGGGGTGTCTTTCTCAGTGTGTAGCACGCAGGAATAATGAGTGTGCAAAAGAAATGATTGGCATTTTACTATCTATGTGTTACGGAAGCACAATGAAAATAATGGCGCTTTGCACATTGAACTTACAAGGAGAACAACTACAAGCATCACATTTCACACTACTCTCGTTCTTATGAAAGATTACTTGTCCTAATAAAATGCGTTGCGTTATTTCTAATTGAGTCCCTTGTATATGTTATGCCCCTTTGTACCCTAATTACTGGTAACCTTCGTTCCGCTATGTGTTGGTGTCTACTTGGACAGTACCTATCATTATCTCTGTTTCAACATCAAACGTGGCCCATTTAAAGATTTACTCTCATTTCCAATACCTTTTTCTCTCTCCCTGTTCTATGTTATAGAAGTTGGCGCTGGGGTTCATAGGCCTATTTGTTTCTTTGCATTGTCAATCATTCAAAGGTGTTCTCACTGAAATTACTATCAAGTAATTCATTTATCACAATTTATTTGATCAATAATACACCCTTATGTTTCTCATAGAGTGCTATTGATTCAAAATATGTTGTCCATATTTACATAAAAATGGGATATTAATATACATTACTGCGCACACCATAGGTACATATTTTTATAACCACTGTAGATAGATTTCTTCTTCTCGTTCACAGTTTGGCATGCCTACACAGGAAATCCAGTTTTATCAACTATTCGGGTTGCATGATACCATGGCTGCTGGTACACCTCTCTGCCTGGTATCTCTGACCAGCACCTGTGCTTGCTTGGGCAGGACTGTGGTCCTTCTGGATATTGGGTTGGCCCAAACAATCTTAGTTTCCAGCCTCAATTGGCTGGACTACGCCCCATCTCCACTTCAAGGAGTTGGCCTCAATGGCGGCAAGAGAGAAATCAATTCAGGGAAGATAATAAATTCCAAGAGAGACAAGCACTGACTTAGATAAATAAATATTTGCAATGCTGATTACATACATTTGCATACATATACCCATCATAATGCACCCCATCCAAATATCCTTCATTATCACAGCTATCACTGATAAGTTCCTTTGATATAAATTGCATAAAAATGATTGCTTCTACAAATCATTATCTTTCCTATATAGTGTTAAACTCCATAAATTTGTGTGTGTATTGCACTGATCAATATCCATATTCCTATATTTCAATTATAGAACAAAAAATGTTGGTGATCTGTAATTAACAGATCTAATTTTACATAGTCAAATGTTGGTAATGTAATGTATCCAAACTCATCAAGATGGTGGAGGAAGATAAAGATGTGCGAAGATCTTCTGCACCAAATGTCTCAATGTAACACCTATGTGGCCCCGGTGGGTTATTATTATTAATATATGAGAGTATTTAGTTTCAAGTCTTCTAAGAATATATATATATATGTTTTTTAATATAGTTAATTCATATCTTTTCTATATTCGCTTTCTTAGTATAGTTTGTGCCGACGAAGATTGAAACATGTCTACCGTTTTCGTTCTTAATCATTTCACTATAATTGTTTTTACCAGCTTATTATTTGAGAAGTACAGTAGCCTAGTTGATAGTGAGCTTGCTTACTATCTCCAGGTTACAGTGTGCCAGGTTCTAAACCATGTGCGGACAAAACAAACTATCCCGGTCATGATTTCTCACCTGACATGACCACTCCTCCAGTCGAAATGAGTACCTGAAACATGAGTTAGGGGAGGTAAAGACAGCAAGGTAAGGAACTGGCCAACCCACCTAATAATTGCTGTGCCTTATTAGTAACATTTGTAACACATACTTAATTAAATAAAATAAATGAAGCAATTTATAATTTGTGAAATAAAATGAATTTTTTCAGCATAAAAAAACAATTTTAAAATGTTATATATGAGTAATACACTTAATTTTCAGCCTTATTATTGTAGTTTGTCCTCAAAATATAGTTTATTATGTTAACCTTTAGCACGCTGTGTTTACATTTTGGGTGATACATTTCGCCCAAATTGTGTCATATCTTGATTGCAGACGGCGGAATACGCTGCCCAGTGCGCTAAACCCGAAACCAAACGAAAAAATACAGATTGGTAATTTTTAAACATATTTTGGCAACATAAAGTAGACTATTAATCTTAACTTCCTGTTTCTATTGTTAAAATAGCGATAGACAATGTTTGTGTGATTATGAAATTGAAATCCGAGCAATCTGTAGGCATCGGCTTTGCGGCGAAGCGAAATGACAGTGAATCGAGTTTATTATACTTTTCGTTCATCTTATATTCAGTGAAATCATTATTTATTCTGATAGAAAAGTGGAAAACTTGAGAGGTAAGTTCTTCAAATACATTATTTAGAAAACTACAAGGTTTTCATTATGTAAAATATATAATAGTCCAACAAATTTCACATCTTTCGATCGACAAAAATACTGTAGGCCTAGCTCTAAGATAGGTCTAAAATCTGTCTTCATAAACACATAAACAAAACTTACACCAATATATGCAGAATTTAATTCTTTATTTATATGTGCAAATATTATTTAAATATCTGTAACAACAAAAAAGTTATCGCGATTTCAAAACAGCCACCAACGATTGCGTAACATTCCCAAAAACTAATTCCGCGGCAGAAAAGAAATTACGTAGCTGTAAACACAGCATGCTAAAGGTTAACATATTGAGTTTCCCCAGTTATTTAGTACTTACAATATAGCATTGGGGGTGGGGGGAACTACCCCCAAATATGTGGGCCATAACACACAAACCATTGTTTATACTCTTAAAAGAAACATATGCGCACAGGTAAACAAGCAGCAGGACTAACACAAATAAGCGTAAATTAATACCTTTTAAATAAAAGTGTATTTTACAGTGAGTATTCATTTTACTAAATCAATGTCAAAGAAAACTGCTGCCTTCGAGATGAAATGCTAAAGAAAAATTTTGAGAATAACATAGATAGAGAAAAAAAATCAAAGAAGTGAGAGATAGGGTAAAAGTCTAACAAAGCTGACTTATTAATGACATAACTATAACATTATATAATGACATAACATTATACATGCAATAAAAAAGTCGAGATTCTTTAGGACATATAAAGAGACATAATGGTATGGAAAGACTAATAAAGAAGTGTATGATCGAAGGTTGGCCTCACAAATGTGAGACCAATGCTTCTAATCTCTTGGCCATGCACCACACAAGACTTTACTTACTACATTAAACTTACATAACTCCAGAAAGTAGATTTTATTTATTACTTTAACATTATATGAACCTACAAAGTAGGTGATATTTGTTACTTTAATTTGATCTTGGATCCAAAAAGTAGACTTACATTTGACAATCAGTTTGGTAGTCTTCGCATCTGGTGAACCTATCCTATTGTCTGCTGCACACTTAAATGTCCCACTGTCCTCTCGGTTCACGTCACTAACAGACAGGTAGGAGATGTTTCCCTCTATCCTTGCTCTGCTTCTACTCATATCAAAGTCCTCACGGGACCATGTGACAATGTCAGGTGTGACTGGATTGGCATCAAACTTACATGTGAAGACGGCAGTTTCCCCTTCATCAAGAGACACTTTATTAGTTATGTCCACTATTTCAGCAGGATCTGGAAGATTACACATCACATTCAATAAAATAAGATTAATAAGTTTCAATTGTTTTTATCTATTGTCTTTCACCAGACCAGGTGGTTTGTTATCCACTCTTGCTGTTAAGCATAAGGTTGATTGGAGCTCGAGCTTGCGTTCTAAAGCCAGATGTGTGGCCTCAGCTGTGCTATGACCGTGTCTGTTCAGGATGTCCCTGATGTTTTCTATCCATCTTTTTCATGGTTTTCCTCTGGCTTTGTACCCTGATCTCATTTGGTTACATGCCTGTAGAGACAACTTGTCGTGATGCATTCTCATAATGTGGCCAAACCACTTGATCTGCTGTCTTTCTATGTGTTCTGTGGAAGGTGTTATACCTATTCTTTCCCTGATGTCTTCATTTTGTAATCTATCAAGCCTGGTGACCCTGGCAGCTTTCCTCAAACATTTCATCTCACATGTCAATATCTTTCTTTAATATGAAGATGAGAGAGACCAGGTTTGGCACTGGTAACACAGTAGGAATATATTAAATTAGAAATTCAATTGTTAATTAGTCGGAAATGACCTGTCTATGTAATTCTTGTAGTAACAATAAGAGACAGAATCAGAAATGAAAACATCAGGTGACTAACAAACTCAATGCCAATACTGGATTACATCAGAAGACGACAGATTAAGTGGTTTTCTCACACTTTCATAAGATAGTGCCCCTCAAAAAGCATTACTATACAGACATTATGGATACAAAACCAGTGGCCGACCATGCAAAAGATGGATTATAGAAATAAAAGAATCAACGAAAACAAATATATATGAGGCACACAAAAAGGTCATCTCCAGAGAACTCTTCTACCCCTGACATTGCAAGGCATAAAGGGATATAAAGCAAAAAGAAAAAGAAGTTAATTAGTAGACAGAACAAGATTTTGAGATGCATACATTTATCATGACATGGCCTACACATTATACTGGCAGAAATTACACATTACACTTAACATCACCTACACATTATACTGGCAGAAATTACACATTACACTTAACATCACCTACACATTATACTGGCAGAAACTTAATTTCTCAATATAATATGGTCATAAAATGCATAACCTTATCGTGACATTACGTGCAGATTACAATGGCAGTGATTACACCTGACATCGCATACACATACTGGCAGTGGTCATACATTACCTGACATCACATACACATTATAATGGCAGTGGTAACATATTACACTGCTGTCTGATCAGTACTGACACTTTATACTAACTACATGCACTGAATTCTTTAGTTGTTACAAACAAGTCTCATTCCTCTATCTAATTTCTATATTTTTAAAATCTTTTTTGTTATCCATCCTCTCATTGCTAAACATGATTTAATTCTGAAATCACCAATTGCTAGTACACATGGACCATCCATTTTTTGCAGTATATATTTTCTGGTGTCCATAAAATGCTTATACCGTGAAAAATCTCTTAATTTTGTAGGAAAAGAGAAGTACTCAGCACAAGGGACAGTCATTGCAGAAAAAAATTTAGCGCAGCAGAGATCTGTTGCTGAGAAGACCACAGCAACTAAACGGTTAAACTGAACAAATCTTATACTTGATACAATGTATACTTAACAAAAAGATACATTACTTGATACAATGTATACTTATCAAAACTTGAAAAAATGTGACTTAATGTATGCTTGACACCAACAGCACTTATACTTGACACTTAGCAGCACTTGCACATGGGTATTGGCATCACATACATTTGACACTGAAAGGAACATACATTTGACATTACAATGAACGTGGCATTGTAAGTTTACATACTTGGCAAGTACACATACTTGGATCTGGCAGTACATATAATTGGCACTGTTGTAATTGATACTGGCAGTACATTTACTATATGCTGAGAATGACTTGTCTGTGGCAGTGCGTATACCAGGGTAGAAAAGAAACAGAGATATGTGGGAAGTGTTGCAGTGAAATACAGAACACACTAATGACGTCAACAGGGACAAACAACGTTTCTTATACTACTTGGTGTTGGCACTACATGTACTAGACACTGACAGTGCATGTACTTGGCACTAGCAGTATATATATTTGATATTGACATTACACACACTTGACATTGACAATTCATCCCTTGACACTGACAATCTAGTACTTACACTTGACATTAACAGAAAAGTTGAAAGTAGCAAATCCTTGATTGTTAGTCCCCTTAACCATATAATTTCCCCTATCTTCTTTCCTGGAATTTGACATCTGCAGAACACCCTGAGTCAGCTTGAACCGAGACGGCAGGCTAAAGATAACTCCTTCTTTATATAACTGATAGGTGACATTTGAGGGATTGGCATAAGCTGTGAGATTCAAACTGGTACCCTCTCCTTTCTTGATATCAACCCTGGCTGGGAGTGTGTCCTCATCAAACTCAGGTTTAACTGCAACAGATAAACAAGTAGCTATTGAACAACAACAAATATAGTAGAAAATGTGTACAATTTTGGAAGACAACAAACTATGTTTTGCATAATTATTCTGTCTCCCATCTGTTCTCTCAAACTTCCACTGGATCTTCTGTAGCAGAATGGTCTTACTATATTTCCACCAGAATGTAAATGCATTGTTTTGTCATTTTATTTTAGACAATTGCCAGGCAATTTGGTCTTCTGCGATAGTAACTAATACTCTTAGTTACATTTTGGTGGAGGTAAGGGGCAAAAAACAATTTCTTGATTGTATGGGATGTTTGAAACTTTTTTTTCCACAAATGGTGAATTAATCTCGATGGCTTCAAGGCATAATTGAAAAATAGCAAGCAATAAAAATATTTTTTTTTAACGGTGAAAAGCAATGAATTAACACTACTGAAGACACTTTTTTCTTCTGTCCTGATTGATAGAAATCATTCAAACAACTGTATGATTTACAATAACTCTCTGCCAGAATCGCTGAAAAAAGGTACTCAAAAAATATTTTTTCCCAAGACAAACACTAAAAAGCACATGATGAAAGCTAGAACACTTTCTCCTGGTGGGTGTGGCATCAAGTTTACAAAGCAAATTTCCAGAATTCACTGTACCTGTAAGACAACATTTTCTATAGTTTAAATGTTTTAGATTATTTTCATTTTGTAATGCAGTTAAAAAGTATCAATTCTCAAACAATAGCTCATCACTAGTTTCAATAATCCTAGTTGGGCCAGGTTTCAGATATAGTTCTATTAATTTCAATAGAATTACACCTCATCTTATTGTACATAAAAAGTAAGTACATGAATCTTCAATATTTCTTGGGCAACAATTTGATGTGTTAAATTCCCTTAATTTTCACCCCCTTGACTCTACATTGCCCCTGGCATCCCTTAGCCCTGCATCATCACCCCCCCCTTTCCCACCCCCAAAAGACTCTAACTGTCCCCAGGACAGGAACGGATTATCACACACTTTGAGAAACCCTTACATAGAGGTAGCGAGAAGCTGCTGGATGGATTGGCATAATATTTACTTAAATGTAATTTTCTGAAATAAAGTTGATAACACTATGAACAAACTCATGGGTGTTTGGTCTCTCTCATCACATGGCAAATACTCTACATGCTGATGTTTCCCATAGCTTGCCCATACTAACACTCCTTAACTGGCCTATTCTGCTCATACCAAGCAGTCATAATGGCATGGGAGAAGGCCACTGTCTACACTTATTAATGTAATGATGCAAGGGACAAGGAGTTGTGGAGAAACATAATTTCCTGAACCACTCACCACAACACTTGATTGATTGACAGCATAAATTCATTTTTGCCTAACTGATCCTAAAAGGTTGTTATTTATTATTTTGACTGAACATATTTATTTTTATCATTGAATTTTTTTCGCTCTGGCTCAATTCTCTTCTTCTACCCCTACTTCAGACCAGACTGCAGTGTCACATCCCACTAACACAGCTACTGTTCAGAGATGGACAATAGTTATAATAAAATCTCATGTTATAACCCTTAATGTGACCATGTTGTTGATGTGGCCTGAAAGTGATGCACAGAATATCAACACTATGACCTATCATGCATATTGCATG
The DNA here is from genome assembly GCA_034231615.1 of Meghimatium bilineatum. Taxonomy (NCBI): domain Eukaryota; kingdom Metazoa; phylum Mollusca; class Gastropoda; order Stylommatophora; family Philomycidae; genus Meghimatium; species Meghimatium bilineatum. The sequence goes on from CM067304.1 coordinate 58,124,330, forward strand.
AGGTGACTGAGAAGATATTTGGGCAGAGTTAGATGTCAAATCCCATAGATTAAGGTGACCCACAACCATTACTGAAGTTGGATGTGTCAGGTTGAGAAGCAAAAAAATTGCAGCCAGGCTGTAAACTTGGACACAATGCTTTCTGTTCTTTGAATTACATTCTACTAGGCAGCAGGAGTTTGAGAATGAATGCCCTGAATGATGTTTTATTTTGGTTAATTTGTCCTAGGTTCCCTAAATAACTTAACAAGACAACTACATGACAGAAATAACAGATGTTTCTCCCTTCTATATACAATTACAGATGTCAACTTCTTTGCAAAGGAAATTCTTAACCATTTCTCTTGATGAAATTATCTTTACCTCTAAACAATGATATTTCCACTTACACAAAACATCCAAGGTGACTGCATCATTTACACTCTGATCAAGAAGCCTGTTTGTTGCCCGGCAACCATATACGGCGTTATGATCTCTGGAAGTTGGAGTGAACCTCAGACGATTAGTTGTGTTCTTCCCACCATACTCTGCATCAACTGTGCCCAAGTCAACACCCGCGGTGCGGCGTCCATTCCTGACCCATAAAATCTCAGCAGCCGGATTGCTTGATGAGCACATGCATGTAAGGTCAGTCTGTTGCCCGACCTTTGGCTGTGATGGGCTGACCGTTATGAAGACTTGAGATGGAGGAACTGTTGAATACATAAAAAACTTCACCAATATACAATAACATAAAATATATTTATAAAATATAATATATGTCCTAAGGTATCTGTTTTATAGAATACACAGATTAATTGGCATCTGTTATTGAGAAAACAAATCTTTGCTATCTAATAATTTTTCAGTAAAAATTTGCTTTGTCTAATGACATCTAGTAGGAAACAATTGTCTAACTACATCTAATAAGGGGAAACAATTGTCTAACTACATCTAATAAGGGGAAACAATTGTCTAACTACATCTAATAAGGGGAAACAATTGTCCAATGATATCTAATAGACAGGAAACAAATGTCTAATGATATCTAATTGAGAGGAAACAAATGTCTAATGACATCTAATAGAGAGGAATATATTATCTCTTCTCTCTCTCTATCTCCTTCACTCACTCTCAAACGTGTGCTCAATACACACACATAGATATATAGTTTAAAGAACAACTTTGTCACTAACAATTAACTGTCAGCCGTACGCTGGCTTCAAGGGGAGATGTCGTTGCCCGGTTACTTGCTTTACATTTATACAGAGCTCCATTGTCATCAGCTTTGATGATGATGGCTACTTCAGATGACGCCACATTACCAATAGACTTGTAAACAGCCTCTCTGATCAGTGTGTCACCTGATTGAATATGTACAGAGAAAGTTAAACTTGCATACCTTATACCTCAAAAAGACACACAAATAAAATTAAAATAGTATACCTTTATACCCTAATTGCACTTATACACCTAACTGCACTCCAGGCAAACCCATTGGTGTTGTATCCCCCAGCTGATGATGAATATGTGTACTCATGAATCCTGTAGTCAGCATTTTAAACATTCTTTTCGTTCCTCCCTGCAGATATTCAGTTATACTACTACCAAATTTAATACAGAACTCTTCAAATTTTTGCCAGCTCTTCATCAACTTTGTGTAATTTTGATTCCTCCTGGATTATGGAAAAACATAGTAATTGTGCATTCACAAATTTATGATTGATGTTGAATATAAGATTGACTGATTATATGTAATTTTCATATGTATGATACAGTTGAGGTGTAAGATGTGTTGAAAGAGTCAAATGCGAAACGTACCTTAATCAACAATATAAGAAAAAGGCAATGTTCTTTTCTGGCCACTTCATTATACAGGCAGGTTTAGAGAACATAGTCACAACAGGCAAAATTGAAGGCAACAGAGACAGAGGGCGACAACGTGAGAAAATATTAGACAGTTTGACAACCTGGCATGGCAAGGAAACAACAACAACCTTGATACATAATACTATGGACAGAGAGCTGTGGAGAGCCATAACCGTCTACGCCAGCCGGAATGGCACCTGATGATGATGGTACAGTATTGTATTACTTCATATGTTACTAGGGTATTTCTTGAGACATGACTACTGTATATATTACTACTTATGGTTGGTTGGTTGGTTGGTTGCTGATCCAGCAGTCCATGGGCTCATGCCCTTTGACCAAATTACTACTTATAAACTATGGAGGGAGATGTGCTCTCTTAGTAGTAATTGTTATAATGGTATATAATAATATAACAATATTAAAACCTATAACTCGCCAGGGTCATAGGGGTGTCACATTGAGACATTTGATGCACACAAAAATCTCTATCCTCTACAATTCTGATGAGTTTGGAAACTTCACACCCTGTCCAGGTCTTGATATTATTAAGCTATCATATTGTTCTGGCAAACTTGTCTTATTCCACCTTCCGCCGAGCCGTGAAGAACGTCTCTTGTCATAAAGGAATGTTTTATCACCTGCCCATACCTCTGGAGTTTAGTCTCACAATTGTTAACAGTGGTTCTTGTTAATATTATGAATGGATGAATGATGTATGCTTAGGCGTAAATATGTTAAACTGCACACTGCATGATTAGTTTATCATAGTGTAGGCCTATAATCACATGATTAATATTGACATGGTTTATCTCATAGCTCTGTGTAGACAACAGGGCAATAATTTTCTGTTGGTAACCATTGTCATTTAAGTTAGTGCACATAATGTTGATGTTTAGTAGGTATGCAATCATAGTTATATAAATAGTCACAGTTTGTGCGATGCAATCTGTACACTGTTATTTGTGCCTCTAGCAGATGAAGAAGGGAACTGTGCATATAGATATAAGAAGAGACAGAATTACAGATATAGACATGTTTCAAGTGAACGAAAGAAGAAGAAGATATAAGAAGAGGCAAAACATAGAAGAGAAGGATACATAAGAGGCGAGCAGGGCAGAGGAGATTTAGAAGAAAGAAATATATATATATAGTTATATATATGTATATATTTATATATCATGCATTTAACCACTCCTCCACATTGAAAGTCTGAAGGTCATCATACCAACCATCATGCAACAGTAAACCCTCTAGTAAATGACATGTATGTATAGTAAAGTTTCCTTCTTGTAGAAACCTCATAACATGTCATCTATACAACTATGTTTTTAATCCCATTCAAGACAGAAGCTTCTTCTCAAAGCATTGCACATCAATGAGAGTTGGAGCTTTTTTGGAATGAAATACAGTTGTGGAGAGACTCCCCATTGCACAAAAGAATACTAGAGCCCTATTACTAAGAATTCAAGGGGAGTGAAAGAAACACCACTAAAGTCCAAGTGTACCAATAACATTAAAAAAGCATACCTTTATACCACTTCAAATCAGCTACAGGGTTCCCACCAACTGACAAACATGTCATTCGTTCTAGATCTCCTGCTCTCATGGATTCTCTGTGTCCACTGATCTCAGGCTGGTTTGGGGGATCTGGACAAGAAGTAATCATACGTGTTTTAAGATGACAACACAGTAGGTTAGACAAGAGCATGATAACATATTGTTTTTCCCCAGGTCGGTGGTGATACTATTGTCTTGCCCCAGGTCGGTGGTGATACTAATGTCTTGCTCCAAGTGGGTGGTGATACTATTGTCTTGACCCAAGTGGGTGGTGATACTATTGTTACCCATTTGCTGTATAACGTAGCAGCAGGAACTTTAGCTTTCGTTCCAAGACCAGATGTATCACCTCAATTGCACAACATCCTTTTTTGTTCAAAATATCATTGATATTTGTTATCTATCCATCTTGTCCACTGACATTCTCTGGCTCTGTAACCTTTTCTTTCTATTATATGCACTTGTAGGAAATTGGGTGCAGTTTACTCTTATAAGATGTTAAAACTATTGTATACATTGTCTCTTGTTAGCATTGCTAGAGAAGTTTGTCATTTTTGGAACTGACTGTGGTACTCTCTAGATATCCTTATAAGAGTTCTGTCTCTTTCAGTTGATTGTAAATATATTTTTGATGATAGTTATCATAGCTCATTCTATGTCTTGCTCATACTATCCCTCAAGACTCTATAAGCAATTCCAAACATTCTCAATGATAGAAATCACAGAAATAAAATGGGTAATGACTATCATCAAATAATATTAAATATATATCAAAAATATATGTCACTGGGATATTTATATCCATTAAAAATGTATCATTCAGTGATATTAAGCTACATGAAAAATGTATCATTAGCTGATGTATCCTAGCTTCGGGCAGACTACAGCATTTGATAGCTCAGCCTGGCACACACAGATCACTGCTGGCATCACAAAATTTGAAAAAGAAAGAACACTGCGGGCAATCCACAAGCGCAAGAAGCAGAAGGACAAATCCGAAAATTCTCCTACCCCGAATCTTCAGCACTCCTGCATGCACTGCAATAGAACTTCCGTGCACAAATAGGACTCATTGGGCATCTACGAACTCACAAACCAAATTAGTTAATTACCAATTTTAATTATTATTTTTTTTCCCATCACATTTAATGTTTTTCATGCCATGCTCATCTTCGCTTGCAAAAGGAGGAACATCATCATCATGACCATCATTCTTCTGCGCCCTCCAAAATGTTCACTTCTAACAACACCACATTTGAAATCATGATCTTTAATCCTGGCCATTGTAAAGGAATAATCATCCACACTAGTCTCACTCTCGCATGCTACATCTCTTGAGGATTTCAAAACATCAGCTTGATCCAATGCCCCATCGCCTTGTGCCACAATAATGCATGACACCAGTTGATGTGCTCTTTCATTGCCTCGAACACCCACATGTCCTAGCATGAAAATAAATGTAACCACTTTAGCCTCGTCTTTCTCATGGCCTCAATCCCCTGTTGGCGAATGAGAGCCACTTGTACGTTCCTAAACATACTCATAGAGTCACTCATGATGCAGACCTGCTTTACCTTCTGTATGCCTATCCACTCAAATGTCCTGGTCACTGCCATAATCTCCATGATCATGCTACTTGTAGTGATGTTAGTTAATGTCAAGAAATAATTCAGTTAGTGGACGTTCGGATAAATGTCAAAAATGTATCATTCATTAATATTAGATATATCACTAAGTATCAATCAATTATAGTGGAATCCCATTATAACAATTTGTCTCGGGCTAATAAAATATGTATGTTTTAATTTACTATACACAGTACAAACAATATAGAACAGATATGATTCAGGATTTTGAAAATTGATATTATATAAGAAAATTTGTTATAACAGAATGTGCTATAGAGGGATTCCACTGTATTTTATTATATTTATTATTATAATATTTATTTTAAAATATATAAAACAATGATAATATATGTAAACAAGAACACGATTTGTTGACTCATCTTTAACAGGTATATAGTGGGTGTCTGTAGCTAAGAAAATGTCAAGCATGCCTGATTGTGGTTGGCTTTCCAGTTGGTGTGTAGTGTATAATACGGAAACCAGTTCTCTTGTACAGCTGGCCTACTATTGATAAGGCTACACATGGCAACCATTCAGTGACAGTTGTTACACATTAAGTGTGGTAGTTACCATGCAGAAATCACATATGTCAGACCATTGGTGGAAATAAAACAGTACTAATGCAATTCTGTTCCCTGGATTACTATCTATTCGCTAAACCCTTTGTGGTCTTTCAGTGTCAGGGGTAGCCCCTGGACTACAACGTATTGAAATCTATTAGGACAATTGTCCTGCTACAAGAGAGATCCAGTGGGAGTTTGAGAGCAAACACACAAAATGACCAAAAGAACAATAATACACTGATGATATGTATGAGTGTATTATGATTTCTTGTCAAAAACAATACTGCAGGGAAATGTCAACGGTCGAAGAAGCAGAGGAGCACAAATTAAAAACATGGATAGACAACGTCAAGCACTGGACGACAAGATTTTTCTCACTCATCCTCATCATAGAAGATAGAAATTGCTGGAGGACTCTTGTGTGCTGAAGCATCCAATGTGGTACCCCCATAATCCTGACAGGTTACAGCATTATAGGATAGGATAGGATGTATGAGTAAATACTACTTATTAAATAAATGACATTGTACTTACACAAAACACTGAGAGTAAGTGTGTCTGCAACTGTTTGTCCAAACTCTGGATTACTTGCTTGACAGGTGAACACGCTGTTATGATCCTGATGGCTTACAGTTGTCCTCACCTGTGACCGTGTCACGTAACCACCATCAGGTGACGGTGTATAGGTTTCTGTTTCAGAAGGTACAGATAAACATAAAACTTGCAACAGTGAACATATAAAACGTGAAAAGGGGTAATGATGTTTTGCTAATAACATGAAACACACATAGGCACACACAAAAATCGACATTTCAAACAAAAGGCCTTTATCAAGGATTACATATACGTTTACATCAAAAACAACAAGTAGGGACAATACAACTGGCGTTCACATGTCTAGCGAGATGGCTGAAAGGATAGAAACAAGTGTACAATGTGTACATGTATTCATTCATTCATTTTCCTTTAGCTCTGAAGTTAGCGCACAGGTCAGAGGTCAGATCTTCAATTCTGTCTGTTCAAAGATATTCTGTGTAGTTCTTGAATAGTATGAATATTGTTTGTTTTAATTTCTGTAAGTACATGTATATGAAGTTATAAATGGTAATCTATCTATGTATTGTTATTTCCACTTGTGTTGTTAAGCGCTGTGGGGGAATGTTGAAGTTGTTTGTCTTTGGCCATTTAGGTTGCATTGGCCATGGTCAGCCCATCTCTCTTGAAGGTTTCTTTTATTGTCTCTACCCATCTAGTTCTTGATCTTCCTCGTGCCGTAATAGGAAATATAAATGCAGAAAAACTGGAATCTGATGGACAAAACTTGGAAAAAGCATAATGAAGTTTTGCTAATCGCTGGTAACACACATTAAAACACACAAATTAAAATTACCCCAAATCACCTTTATCAAGAACACAACATAAAACACATGATGAGTTAAAGTAGACCTCATAGAACATAAATTCCCCTCATCATAATGATCTTTTGAATGAAATGTCAGTTTTTGTGTGCTATTAGGTGTGTTACCGGTGATTAGCAAAACTTTATTACCCATTTCCAAGTTTTGCATGTTTGAAGGTGTGGAGAACTCACAGTACTACATTTTAGTATTTACAGGGGATGTGATCAATTTTTTATCTCAATTCTTTCCTAACTCAACTAGTCAGATACTCTTTTTTGGTTTTATTCGCAGGATCGTGCCCAATACATATACTTTTGAATTACAAACAAGTAACTTTTGAAAAGATAGTGAAAGGGAAAAAACAGGATACAAACCAGAGGATGATGGAATGTTAAAAAAGGGTACAATTAAGGAGAAATACCTAGATATTAATGAACCAAATTATTAAATATTTAACAAAATGAAATACCAATAGAGATGCATTTTACAGTCATTAGATGCATCGATCTGCGCACTGAGATCTTGTATTTGAGACACAGCGAATTCCATTCTCTGGATTATATTCTATAGTCTGGCAGAAGTATGAAGTCTGATAGATCAGGCTTAGCAAATCTGATAGATCAGGCGTAGCAAAATTCTGATAGATCAGGCTTAGCAAATCTGATAGATCAGGCTTAGCAAATCTAATAGATCAGGATTAGCAAATCTGATAGATCAGGCTTTAGTAAATCTGATACATCGGGCATCAGTTAATCTGATAGATCAGGCATCAGTAAATCTGATAGATCAGGCATCAGTAAATCTGATACATCAAGGCTTTAGTAAATCTGATAGATCAGGCTTCAGTATTGGCTTTCTTGATGTATGGGATGGAATGGCCCAATCAACCATAAATGTTCTTAGTCACCTTTTATAAAATCCTAAAGTTGGTTTTTGTTTTTTTTTCTCTTTTCCCTTTCTAGTCCAGGCAGCACATATCCAGGTGCAAACTCTGTAAGTCAAGATACATGCGACAAGACAAGCTCAAACAGTAAATCACCAACATTTAATAAGGGAGATAGAAGCAACAAACATATTACCTTTTATTTCCCTTTTAATTGTTACATACCTTGACAACAACGCAGACAGAGAGAATGGACAGGGAGTGACAGACATGGAATGTCTAGACAAGAATACACAAGGCATGAGGAAACTTTATTTCATTAGGAAATACATGGAAATAATAGAAATTAAATGAAATATAAAACTACACGGCATGAGGGAGATCACAAACTAGGTGGGTGGGGACAATCACATCAATTTTAAAGAGATCCTGGCTGATCAGGCAACTCCTTCCAAACCTCTCCCCCCAATGACACTTAATGGCAGAAATGGAAATGACAATAGATAGGTAGATAAAACTAAGAATATTTCACTCAAATGTTAAATCTTTACTGTTGTATGGGCTTATAAACATGGACAACAACAAAAGAGATAATCATAAAACCATAAATTATCATGAATGGATGCATACATAGAGTAAAAGGTTTGAGATGATATGATAAGATCATCCAGTGAGGAACTTCTGGATAGAATTAAACAGATACCAACAAAGACATAACTCAAGGAATATAGTTAGAAATGTATAGGTCATACTCTATACTAACAGAACGCATTGTGACACAGACGTTGTTCTGGAAATTAAAAGGGGGGGGGGGGGGGAAATATGTAAAGGAAAGTGTTAGATACAGATACTGAAAGGGTAAGACATGGAAAGAACTAGAAGCAATAACTAAGGATAAAACAAGATGGAAGAGGTTTCATTGAGAACCTATGCTCCTCAGGGAATGAAAAATGAATATAAAAACTTGGTCTGGACTGAGGAAATATGCATGTAATAACAGAAAGTTGCTATATAGCACACACACACAATAACGAAAATTCAGGATTTTTTAAAGAGTTGTTGAATTGGGAATATTTGTTATAAAGAGATGTGCTATAGCGAGAATTCCACTGTAGATATATTCAATTACCAGTGATCTCTGTCCTTGGCAGCTGTCTATTTTTAGCAAACCAAGTGATTGTTGCCTTTGGGTTAGAATTGGAGGATACACAGGTCAAGGTCACAGTTCTCCCTGCTTGGATTGGTTCCTGAGCTCCAGAGATTTTGACACTTGAAGGTGGAACTGAAACACAATTGAGCAGGTGTTACTTAATTGTTATTTAATAAGTGTAATTTCTTTCACAAATACTATAAGCACTATAGTTCTACACTATAGGTAGAACTATCGGTATAGTGCTTATAGTATATATTTGTGAAATAAACTCCACAGGTAATTTCACAAATATATACTATAAGCACTATAGTTCTACCTGTAGAGTTTATTTCACAAATATATACTATAAGCACTATAGTTCTACCTGTAGAGTTTATTTCACAAATACATACTATAAGCACTATAGTTCTACCTGTAGAGTTTATTTCACAATACTACAAGCACTATAGTTCTATCTGTAGAGTTAATTTCACAAATATATACTATAAGCACTCTAGTTCTACCTGTAGAGGTTTCATGTTATACTATAGTTGTGTCTGTAGAGGTCTCATGTTATACTATAAGCACTATAGTTCTGCCTGTAGATGTCTCATGTTATACTATAAGCACTATAGTTCTGCCTGAAGATGCGTTATACTATAAGGACTATAGTTCTCCCTGTACGGGGTTTCATGTTACTATAAGCACTATAGTTCTGCCTGTACAGGTTTCATGAAAGATGACCACAGCTTTCTATAAATCATGTAATAGGAACATAAGGAAAAATGCAAGGGGGATGAACACTTAAAGAAAGAAAATATCAGCAAAAAACTGCAACAGCAATGAAAGATTAAATTATCAAGTACATAATAAACATAGTGTTTTAATTTACAAATAAACAAGGTATGAGTCATCCAATTTATGTTGGTAGCATATCCTTTTCAGGATGCAGTGAACAGCCAATTGTGGAAATATAGCAATTTTATATACAATATTTGTGTTTAGTAGATTACCACTGCTTTTTTAATGATCTGTATGCACAGCAGAAATTTAACCTGGTACCTTGGCAATCCTAGACATGCTCTAGATCTCTCTGTAATAGAGTAGAACAACTGGTACCTTGACTATCCTAGACGTGCTCTGTACCTCTCTAATAGAGCAGAACAACTGGAAACTTGGCTATCCTAGACGTGCTCTGTACCTCTCTAATAGAGCAGAACAACTGGAAACTTGGCTATCCTAGGCATGTTCTATAATAAACAACTGGACACTTGAACACTGTAGTTGTGCTCTGTACCACACTCTGTCACAAAACAGGACTTTAAAAGTTTGCTCATTTCAATACCTAGGATTGTGAGTCATTTACTCCTACTTCTATGTGCTGTTCAGCTTTCAGCTTAATGCAGTTCCTATTGAAGAAGCCTTCTACTTAGAGAGGATCTATGCTACAAGACGAGCTAGTATTTTGCATAGGTCACCCAGTGTGTAACTTTCTTCGGACGAGGCACAATGCAGTCGACAAACCATTCCCCCATGCTTAAAGAACTTCATTACCTTTTGTATCCCTTGGTCCCAGACATAATGTTTTTTTTATGTTCTGTGTTGGCCAACAGAGATAGTCGAATTAGACTTGGGTTACTTCCTCTTCCCTTTCACCTGCAGGGTCGTCAAATATATCCAGAGTCTGGGATTTAACCTGGTTATTTCCCATGCACTGGTCTCATCGCTGCAAACTACAGTCAAGCTCACAGGGTCTTCTTTCCCAGCTGATTCTACCAAACCCATTCCCTTGTCTGCGGTTTCACTAGACAACTTTATCAGTTAAAGCACATGTGATCCTAAAATGAACCTGAACTAAAATCTGTGTCTATGCTAGTTTCTGAAGAATATGTTGGTTAAGACCAGAAGATGTAATATTTTTCTTTGGTTTTTGTTTTGTTTTGTGAAGAATGCAAAATTATTCAACAAAAGCTGGGTTTATTAATATAAAGAAAAATGCATTTAATAAACACATAACACTGTAAATACAAAGAATATATTATTTTAAAAATACAGTTAATCAGTTGAGGCACCAAACAAAACTAGCCATTATAATAATGTGGATTTGTTTCCAACAAGTAGCAGAGCTGACACAGAAAATAATATGTATGCATATTTAGAGTATGTACGTTTTTTATGTGTATTCATGCCACTAAGCCCGACGCAACACTAAGCTCTACAGAAACCCATGTGCACACATTTTGAAAGTCTGATTTAATTTGAGCATCACATACCAGTTAAAGGTAACACACATGACCACACACAAAATCTCTATGGTATAAATCCATAGATTATATTTATCTTCTGGTAAATTCATTCTCAAACTCCTACAGATTAGAAGGATGAAAGTCTGAAGTAAATGTTTCACTGCATCATGTTTTACAACTTGGCTACAATACCTGCTGCTTTCAGCCTGACACATGAGATGTCAGCGTGGCTTTTGGATCACTTTATCCAATGAGTCAATTCAACCTGCCTCTCTCAAAACTGTCCCTCCTTAGTAGCCTCTTATGACATGCATGGCTGGTCACTGTATTACTGTTTTTTTTGGCTCCCTTTAATACCTTGGCAACACACAGGCATGAGAATATTTATGCTATATACTTTTATGAACTTACAATTGACTTTTAATGTGTACTTTGCTGTTAGAGGCTCAGTTGCAACCAAGTTCGTGACCTGACATCTGTACACAGCATTATTATCTGCAGATCGAACTTGGAATGTGTACTCATTGATAGCACGGCCACCGCCGCTTGTGAAACTCCAGTCAACAGGTTCGTTGTTACGGTACCAGGTGACTGTACCAAGAGGATTACCTCCCATGGATGTGCAGGTCAGGACAAGTGTGTCGTTAATGTTCACCACTCTGTCTGTGTATCCAGAGATTTCTGGTGGTCCTGGAGGAACTAGATAAAAAAAAAAAAACCGAGAGAGAAATTAGAATATATAACGTTGTATTCAGATTAGCAGAGGCAAACTGTAAAATATTATTAATCAATGCATGATATGAGGAAAATATTTTTCTCTTGTCGTGCATTGATTAAAGATCTATCTATTCAGATCGCTAGTGCTAAGTATACTTTTATACGGATATGAAAGGTGGACACTCAATGCAGACACAGAAAGATGGATTCTAGCATTTGAGTGCTCAGACATTTGTTAAGAACTAGCTATATAGAACACAAGACAAATATATTTGTTCAGCAGCCGATAAACAAACTTGCAAGTTATCAAGAACCACTTCTGGTAGTGGTGAAATGGTGTTGGCTTGTTTGGTTTGCACAAGTAACAAGACACAAGTTGTTTTGTTTTTTTTTTGTTTTTTTTTAAATTATTGTGCAAGGAACATTCATGGGTGGAAGACAGGAGGACAGAGAAAATTCAGAATTGATAACATCAAGGAATAGTCTGGATGTGATTTTTCTACACTTCTTTGAATGACTGGAGATAGAGTTGTATGGAGAAGTTTTTGTGCTAATGCATCAAGTGTGGCACCCCAATGACCTTGATGGATTATGAGTCCTAATATTATTATGTGGAAAATATAAACATCTTAAATCACAAGCAAATTAAAAATGAGAATTATAACATGCTACATCTATTCAACATTATTATATGGATCAGAAACACAGATACTGAACAGACATCTAGGAGACAGAATTTATGCCTTTGAGATGTGACTATACAGAAGAATAGGGAGAGCTTCATGCAAAGAGAAGACAACAAAGAAGTTCTATGAGAATTATAAAAATCATGACACTATGTTGAAGACCTTACTTGAAGGTTGAGTTGAGGGGAAGTGTGCAAGAGGTAGGCAGAGATACAAGTGGAAGGGAAACATCATGAGATGGACATGATAGTCTGTCAGAGTGTACCACTAAAAGGCAAGAGACAGAAGATGGAGGTCCGTTACAGCCAACTTTCATTGCTGAGACAGCACTTGATGATAAAACAATGCATTTTTAGGATGACTTAATAGTGCACTACCTCATCAATCAAATAGCTCCCAATCAATTAAAGTGCTTGTAATAAATGATAATGGTATAAACATTGATTGTGATATTTATGCCTGTCTTCCTGGCCCATACAACCTCAACAGTGCATTTTGGGCTACATCATAGGTTCCCAAACTGTTTTGGACCACCACCCACTTTGTAAAACATAAATGCTGCAATGATCACCATTATATAGTTTTTCACATTCAATCCGTGTGATATTTTCTACATAAAAAGGTAGGTCCCATGGCATCTGCCGTCGGGGATGAAGATAACTCTTCATGTACTAAGCCGCAGCAACTATTAGGTGGGGTGGCCAGTTCCCTTCCTTGCTGTTTTTTTTTTACCTTCCCTAACTCATGCTTCAGGTACTCATTTACAGCTGAGTCGACTGGAGGAGTGGTCGTGTCAAGTGAGAAATCACAACCCAGATTTTTTTTAATGTCCGGACGTGGTTTCGAACCTGGCACGCTGTAACCAGATGATAGCAAGCAAGCTCACTATCCACTAGGCTACCGCGCTACTCTACATAAATAGCAACCAATGATACATTACTGTTTATGCTGTTAAATAATTTTAAAAAGTAGAGGCCAATATGAGCTTCATCTTATAGACAGCTTAACACAGTTATTGATATACCGATTTTGTGATGATACATAACCCATATGTAAAGTGTATACTCGAATAACATCATGAACAGTTTAATACAACTATGGAAATTAATATAAATATGTAAATTTGGAATACATATTATGAGATTGCATTACAGTAGTAAGAATCTTATTGTAATAATTAAAACACCATCAAATATATGACATAATCATGAAATAGTTAATTTTTAAATATATATTAATAATCTCTTCTATAAGGTGCCACTGAATGACCGTCTGAATACCCCCTCCCTATTAGCTTCTGAACCCACTATCACCCCCCCCCCCAGAAAGTTGAAGCCTTCAGCGTCGTTAACTGGGGAAGGGGGTGGCAACGGTCCACTTTGGAAACCTATGGGTTATATTGATCTTCTTCGCAACTGGGTAGCCAGCCTTACCTCTAACCTTCTTTAGTCATTTCTTACAACATTTATGACAGGTCAAAGTGCTGCTATTTTCTGCAACAACACACTGATGAACCTGAGTTTCAAAATGTCAGCATTAATTTTAGAACAGATAAAAACTTACACAGAATACTGAGGGTAACTGAAGTGGTCAGCGGTGGACCAAACACAGCACTGTTCTTAGCCTGGCACTTATAGACTGCTCCATTTTCTTCTTGGTGGTTTGATAAAGACACAGTCAGGGTACTTGTGGCTGTCTCACGCTTGTCATCAGTATTAGACTCTGATCCGTACTGAACATTTTCTGTGACCTGACAAAAAGAACAGAATGCACGATAGAACAATGAGAATTGTCATCTCATTGTCATTTATTTGTCTAACCTTCTTCTTTTCATTATATTTGTTCTCAAACTCCTGCAGATCAGCAGGATGTAGTACAGAGAATGGAATGTGTCATGGTTTATAGCTTGGCTGTGACATCTGAGCATTTTCTACCTGAAACATGAAACTTGAACATAGCTTCAGGATCACTTTCTCTCATGATGTGTAGGCATTATGGCAGGTCAGTGGTCAGTGTAGGGTAAAGTTAGGTTTCATGGCAGCAACCTGCCATCGGGGATGAAGATTACTCTTCATGTACTAAACTGCAGTAACTATTAGGTTGGGGTGGCCAACCCCTTCCTTGTTGTTCTGTTCTACCTTGCTGTCCTGTAGTCATAGTAAGCAGCTCACTATAAACAAGACTACCATGAACCTGTGATCTATTCTTTATTCCACTTTTGGTGCCTGGTAGCATACAGGTGATTTGACTCATGAATCATAGGTGATCATAGAAAAACTATAATATGGTATAACCAGAATTTAAGCATTTTGAATATCTTGAAATAAATACACAATGAAAACTACTGACCTACATTGGTTTGGATGAGTTAAAATAGCTTAGATGATTGACTTCATTGTCCCAAGTATCCTCACATGTACTTCCTTTCTCTTAAAACAGTAGCCAACTGCCTGCCAAAATTATCGTTCAGGGCATATAACTCTGTAGCTAAAGAAATAGTTTCCGATGGATCTTCATAAATGAACATGTCAAGAAGACTTCAAACTGAATACAAAAGTGGTTCATCTGAATACAGTCTATTGATACCTGCAATGCTGCCCCTGCAAAACGCCATCTGTTGATTTAAAACAACAACTGGCAATGGACTGTTGTTACTGTTCAATGCACCTGGCAATTATATTTTACTATCTTAACATTGCATCTTGAAACTGTTTGCTGCTACAAGAATATTGCACCTTGCAACCACCTGCTAACTGAATATAGCATTTGATAAATTTCTGCTTCTACCTGACCACTACACCTAGCAAATGTTTGCTGTTGCATGAATATTGCACATAGCAACTTTCTGCTTCTACCTGGCCACTACATTTTGCAACTGCCTACTGCTACCTGAATATTGCACCTAAAATATCTCAACAACACTGTATATTGCTCACCTTGACTCCATTACGGAACCACTCTATCGTTGCTGCTGGACGTCCATTGCGAGCCTCACATACCAGATCTAGAGTTTGCTGAGTAAAGGGGACCTCAACTGTGGAGCTGTTGCTGTAGCCAGATATGACAGGAGGCTCACATGGCACTGAAACATGGCAAAATCATTTTGTAATAAGAATCTTCAAGAGTTACACATTAGGATTATGATATCAGTCCTATTTAGTACCTATTGTCACAGAAGCATAATAGACCTAATACTATATTCTTATCCACCTGAACATTGTGACATTAGTCATTATTTCTTCACTTTATGTAAGAACTAGAATCATCATTTTCCTATGTGTTCACAATGGAACCCATTTATAGTGCACATTTATAATAAAATTTTCTATTTAATCATTCTTTTCAAAATCCCCAATTATTTTATTCAGTATTATATATAGTGAATTTTAGTTATTACATATATATTTTATCGATCTTTGTTATAAAGGAGTTTCACTATATCAGATTGTGGTTTGGCAGCTCCAAAATTGTATATACAAATTGCTCATGAAGGCAAACTTGAGGGCATTCTCTTTTGTTTAGTCTAGATAATTGGTTCTCGCCCCATTTTTGGACTCTTGTTCCTTTTGGAACAAATTTTCTTACCCCCCCCCCCCTAATTTGAAAATGGGTGTCATTAATTTTATAAATCACAATGGCATTATAAGATTTATTGTCATAATCTTGTTGTGTATAGTCCATGGGGCTACCTTCCTGTGGCACCCCCCCCCATAGGCTGTAGCTTATTGTTATGTGGATCCATTATAGTTTTCATTTATGGTCCCCATGGGATCATATGTCCCACATTGAAAACCACTGATCTAGATTATATACAAGGAGTGTTAAATTCAGAATGTTAAATTCAGAGTGTTAAATTCCAACCGCAGCATTTTTTTAATGGGGGAACTTTGACTGTGATACTTCAGTGAACAACATTTATTTACTAACTATTCTTAGTAACCATGTACCATACTGGTTGGCATAAAGGATCATGTACCTGCACAACTTAGTAGTGATTGACCAGGCAGGTTGAAGAGAATGAAGTTTCTAGGTGCCACTGAGGACTCCACAAGTTACAATGATTAAATTCTGCATGGACGGGATTCTTGTCAAAGACGAAGTTGTAGAATATCAATAGCTTGCTCTCCATATTGATGTTCATTAGTTAGCTTCCTTCCTGTCACCTCGCTTAGCCTCCCCATCAGGGTTGCGTGAATAAGCATCAGGCAGACAATGGATAGAAGCAATGAGCAGCTGAGAAGTTGTTTCGAACTGGTCACCACTTCAACTGTGCTGGGAAGAGGATGCCATTAAATTTGCAATGGCTAGGACAACCTGCCCAGTATGGGTAATGCCCTCACAGAAAGAAACTGCAACCTACTGTGAGTAGTAATGCAAAGAAAATATCATGTCTGCACATTGTAACAACATGAAAGTTAAAGAGGGTAGGAAAAGACCAAGATAGAAGATGCTTAACAACCTAGCATTGTGGCATAGGAGAACATCGGTATCAGAAATGATTGACAGCACACGAAAAAGACGGCTGTGAAAAGACATGATGACCAATGCCACACGGCATGGACCATAAGAAGATGCTTGTCACTGGAATGAGAAATGTATAGAAGAAAAGTTGTAACAGTTTATTAAGCCTGCATCATCATTCCACTCCATAGGGATTGGAGTACAATGTTTTATAGACTTCTGGAAGATGTGTCTATGGCTGAGAGCACATTTCGGGCAGCCAATGTACCTTGTTAGTCTTCAGCTGCAGGCAGTTGTGGGTGGCATTTGGACCATTCAGAAAGCAATGGCTACATATTAACATAAATACTGCCTACAAATTTGTCTATGTTAAATGTTTTGAATCACTACACTCAAAACATACTGGGTTAATTGATATGTCCTCAATAGAGTATGCTATCAACTTTATTGTACATAAACTGAGAGTGACAAAATGACCTACTGACTGTTAGCAGAAACTTACCTAAGACAGTGAGAGAAGCCCTTGCCTGCAGTCGGTCATCGCCTCCTCTAGGCAACACCTGGCACTCATAGACAGCATCATCATCGAGATGAGCATTAACAATCATAAAGTTAAACTCGTTTTCATGACTGGAGATCACTGAATATCTGTCGTAACCTGGGATTGTTCTGTTGAAGCCTGGAATAGTTTTATAGATCTATAGCTTTGGATTTAATGAGACATAAAATGATACATCTATTCTATATTAACATATGGTTCAGAAACATGGACAATGAACGAAGAACTAGAAGACAGAATTGATGTTGGAGGTCTGTTGCAACTAGTCTTTTGTGCGAATACGGCACTCAATCATGATGATGGTGATGAACTTTGGATTGTGGATGTTCGTATTAAAAAAATAACTAAGTTCACTTGCACATTCATCAATTCAATGGGTTCAAAGGTCATAGAGGATTGACTTTACCGTACTCAGGTATTCCATATGTACTCCGTCGCTCTCAATGAAAAAGCAAGCCACCTGTCGACAGTACCACTCATAGCATGCAACTCCATAGCATCAAGCAATAATCCACAGGTGTCTCCGAAAAAATATACTTTGCAAGCAAGATGACAAGAGCCAGATTCGAACCCTTGGCCTCTTGAACACAAGGCAAACAACTTAACCACTACGCTAGGGAGATCCCCAAAAAGTAACGTCAGGATTCGAACCTGCATGGGAAGATCCCAATGTATTTCTAGTCCATCACCTTAATTACTGGGCCACGACAACTAACACACGTTCACGGATGTGAATCTTGAACAATGTTAATGAGAAATATAATTTTTTACAAAGATCAACTACAACAACAATTCCTCTCAGGCTTCCCACCCAACCCTTTCAGCTGTAGACTCATCTTCTTCTCGTCCCCTCTAGCCCTTCACACATTCCTCCTCTTCCTCTTTCCCTGTAATTGTCTCTGTTGTGTGCTTACATATTCCTGTTTTTTCCCCCCTCATCACAATTTGTTGCACCATCTCTTATATCTTTAATATGTTAAGCTCCTGACACTTTGGACTTACTTATCTTTGTACAACAACAATGGAATGCTACAGACAAATCAGAGAGTACAATATTACTGGTACCCTGACTTAAAACAACTTGATTGCTAAGTTCAACTGCTCTTACATTCTACTTTTTTTCTACAAAATATATTGTGTGTGTGGATCAGACAGCAGATTGGATAACTACAAAACCACATGTGTAAATCACTCTTAACATAACCTTTTCTCAGATTCGCAGTAGTAGATTTTTCAAGTTGCACTCTGATGAAGTCAGCCAGATACCTTGACGGAACAATGCTAACATCTAATTGAAATTACCACCCCCTCCCCCTTCCATATTATGACTTTAATTCAAATTTCCTAGGTATTACATGGATTTACTGCACAGTATATGCAGGTATTAACTGTAAAATGAGAAAGTAAACATGAATGCATTCAATGAATTGGTATATAAGTGTTGACAACAAATTCTGGGAATGTACTGAAACTTCTACAAGAGCACCTGATGGACAAATCTAGAATGTTATTAATAGAAATCTACATAAATTGTGATAGTATAGAAATGGAGACATTGAGAATATAGTGACAACAGGAAAGATAGAAAGGAAAGGATCAAGGGAAGACACATAGAAAAGATATTGGACAGTTTGACTAAATGGTTTCGATTTACGACACCAACAGAGATGATGACATATACGAGAGATCTATGCACATGGAGAAATAGAATCGTCAATGAAATTTGGCAAGGCACTTGATGTTGATGATATAAATGGATGCACATTTCATCTAGAACAAACATAGCACACATGATATTCTCCCCATTATTTGCTGACATTCTCCTAGTGTCTCTCAATACATCACTCTCAATACAATCTGTAAATAACACACATACACACACACACACACACACAAATACAGGAATTCCAATTCACCTACAGATGCTAATTTACCACATCAGTCTTTCAAAATGTAGCAGGTAAGATATGAACCAGGTCGGTTCAGCAGAGAACTCATTTTCAGAATATACAGATTGATAAAATTTGTAACAAGTGTTGACTTAAGTTCTGAGGCGAATAGGTATCAACTGAATGTTCCTGGTTCAAACCCCATCTACTTTCTTCAGAATTTTTTTTATATTCCTCAATGCTTTCTAATCATAATATTCATAAACCCATTCAGCTTTATTCTTTCTAAATATTGACTGTCAAGTCAATGCTGCCTCTATCTCAGTGGTCTTACCTAAAGAGAACCCATCTTTTGTCCACTGTACTGCCCCTTTCCTGTCTCCAATGACACACTTCAACACTGCAGTCTGACCACGGATGACATTTGTGTCCTTAGGCATCTCCAGGAAATACTGAGCTCCATACACTGAAAAAATAGCTATCAAATGAGTCTGTTGTGCTCAATCATTATATATACTTCTCTTGCTGTTGAAATGTATGTGTTGGGCTATTGGCACATATATAAAATAGTGAGATAACATATCTTTATTATCTTAACTACATGGTACTTGAAATCTAGTAGGACTATTGTCAAATAACATGAGAACCAGCCAGAGTAACTACATGGTACTTGAAATCTAGTAGGACTATTGTCAAATAACATGAGATCCAGCCAGAGTAACTACATGGTACTTGAAATCTAGTAGGACTATTGTCAAATAACAGATCCAGCCAGAGTAACTACATCGTACATGAAATCTAGTAGGACTATTGTCAAATAACAGAGATCCAGCCAGAGTAACTACATCGTACATGAAATCTAGTAGGACTATTGTCAAATAACATGAGATCCAGTCAGAGTAACATCGTACTTGAAATCTAGTAGGACTATTGTCAAATAACATGAGATCCAGCCAGAGTAACTACATCGTACTTGAAATCTAGTAGGACTATTGTTAGGTAAGAGAGATCAAGCGAGAGTCTGAGGAAATGAGCTGTAAAAAATGTACCTTTTTTGAACACAATATTGACTAAACACCTCACATAGACTCTGTCCAAGGATATGACATGGCATATGTGATGTATTTTCTAGCGATCTGTTTTACTATGCCTTCTGTGGCAATGCAGTCATATGGACTTTGCATTAAATGTTGACCAAAATAAAAAAACTGTCAATACTGCATTGTTCTCATTATGGGGTTGCAGGACATTTATGAGCGGCTTGTGTGATAAAGATTGCATGCTCTTGTTGTCACCACATCGTGTACAGGGTGCATTTTAAAAAAAATTTACCCTGACAATAAAATGTGGCCATACAGTCATGTGGACTGTGTGATGAAAAGTAGAACAACATAAATGCCACCAAATGACTGCAGACCTTGATGTGGTCTAGTGTGTGCGTTTACAATAGTGGGACATGGCTTCTGCATACAGATAGTCTCCATCTATGTAGGTACAATAGTGGGACATGGCTTATGCATACAGGAGATACACTCCATCTATGTAGGTACAATAGTGGGACATGGCTTATGCATACAGATACACTCCATCTATGAAGGTACAATAGTGGGACATGACTTCTGCATACAGATAGACCCCATCTATGTAGCAAGCTTCTAATCAAAGCAGTGCATACCACTGAGAGTTGTAGGGGTCTTCTAGGTATGAAAGAAAACTCTGGGAAAATATTATTGCAGATAGGAAACATTAATTTCATTGTTTATGACATTCTTGGAAATGAAGTAACAAAGAAACCAACTCTGATCATTTCAGCATTAGTCAGGATTTTAAGAAAGCAATTGTATAGTTCTTCAGGGCAATTTCTTCATTTCACTGTTTTATTCAACTGCTAAAGTCAGATGTAGTGGGCCCTAATGTGCAAATAAAACAGGGACACAAAGCTTCACTGGACTATATCCTGCTGTGAATCTAATACAACCATTGTCCTGATACAAAAGATCCAGTGGAGGTTGAGAATAAACACTGAAAACAAAATGGATGTGTTCAAAATAAGTGTTTATTCATCATCTGAGGTGAGAATTGGGGCTCATTATCTTGATGACTAACTGCTGTACATGTCTGTCAATTTATATTTTCCTTTTAGACATATTGTGTCTAATTTCAGCAGCAATTGTGTCATTTTTGCATTAGTATGAAATTTATATTTCCTTGACATTGTGAACCAAGAACTTCTTGAAGCCATGGTTTGCACCTCCTGAAAGTACCATAACATATGTTTTGGCATTTTGTCAGATCATATCATATGCTGCTTTCACAAGTAAGGTTGAATGCAATGGATATCCAACACATCTCTTTATTGCCTTGGTGGTACACTCTACTAAGCTATCCATATCTTGATGTTTTCCTACAACGTGATTGTTATCTGCCTCTTTCTCGACAACCTTAAACTGTTTCTTCTAAGATCATTGACAAATTATCATGTCTTTATAAATGTTCCTAAACCATTTTCTTATCTTGTTTTGATTTCCCTTGTTTTCTCTTCATTTCTATTGTTTTACGGGAAATATGAAACACAAAAAATGCAACAAGAATTCAACCCATAAACAACGGAGTTCTATGGATTCCAGAAATTAGAAACACTGATATTTTTTTATTTCTCCATAAAACTCATATTCTTTTTTGCATCTCCACATCCCAAAGGTATTCATTTTGTCATCTAAATTTATGTTCTGTGTCTAAATGTTAGATCCATACTTGAGGTGCACAGATTGACAGGACAACTTTACAATACATCCAATTGGTTATATTAGGGCTTTAACATAAAAAATAATGGAGGTATAGTATTACTTTTAAGTAAAATTTGTGATTGGTTTAGTAAAATGTACCTCTTATGGCCAGGTATGCTTTTTTCAACCGTAGACAAATAGCCCACAATGGCTATATCAGAATGTTTTACCATCAAAAAATAGCTGAGGCAGCGGTAATCTAGTTACTACGACCTCCTAAAGTTAAAATAAATTTTTCCGAGTCACGTGGTAGGTAGGTATTAGGTGATAAGGTTATCTCTTCTTCGGAGAGGTACACATTTTTCAACCAACGGACGATGTCCAAGTAGGCTATATCAGGACGCACTATCAAAAAGTATTAGAGGTA
The DNA here is from genome assembly GCA_034231615.1 of Meghimatium bilineatum. Taxonomy (NCBI): domain Eukaryota; kingdom Metazoa; phylum Mollusca; class Gastropoda; order Stylommatophora; family Philomycidae; genus Meghimatium; species Meghimatium bilineatum. Next base: position 58,147,055 of record CM067304.1, read on the forward strand.
ACAAAGACCTCGTATAATTCCAAGAGACATGACACTTGTAGTAGAAAGACTGGCATGACAGACATTACTGAGAGGCTATAATGAAATACACATTCCATCACAGATATGCAACATGATGATGATAAATACTAATTATTTCATTGACAGTAATTGTTTTGAAGTAATTGATGACTATTTAATGGCTGTGTTCGACTCACCTGTACCAGTAAACATAGCACACAGCGCAAGTCTCAGTTCCCACATTTCTCAAGTTGTGCCCCTTGTCAGAACAAGTAATTTTCACTGGTTTTATCCCTTGAACTACTTTCCCACACTTTTGAAACTTCTTTTGACTGCTGACCTCTGACCTGTCACTTGAGAATACAACCTAATTTGCTCTAATCCTTTACCTGTTGCTGCCGTCAGTCATCTGTGACGATAGAGAACAAAAACAGGACATGAATTGATTCTTTCACACGCAAATTCAGTACTGAATGCTTACAACTATCTCATATGAGAGTACAGGTTCGGTGTAGAATAGTACAGTATAGAACATTTAGAGACGGAGAGAGGAAGGTGGGAGAGAGAAGAAACAAGGGGAACGAGAGTGAGGGTGTAGCAAATAGAGAGCAAAGGAAGAGAATTAGATCTATTGAGGGAGGTGAGGGGAGGGAAGAAGAGATCACGAGGGATATGTGAAAGAAAATGATAAATTATAATTGTATATATATGGCTCTGTCGGCGTAATACAGGGCGCGTCTGTGACGGCTAAGGAACCAGGATCGAATCCAGTCACAGGCAATTGTGCATCCGGGCTGTTCAGAAAGCAATGGTAAACTACTAAACGTATTTATATTGCCTAGAAAATTACTACAGATAAAGAATGTTGTGTTGATGGCTACGCCCTGAATAAGATACGCTACCAATTTTATATATATATATATTATATATATGATATAAACACTCCGCCAAAGACGGATGTGTCGGGCCATTGGCGCAAATAAAACGGCGGCACAACGCATTTCCACTCTCTGGACTACATCCTGCTGGAAATCTAAAATGGATCGGGGTCCTGCTATAACAGAGATCCAGCAGGAGTTTGAGAATGAACGTTGAAGAAGAAGAAGAAGATGGAAACATGCAACGGTAGAGCACTATTGGATAAATCGTGATGTGGCGTGTAGCAGACTGTGTGAAGGAAGAAAGGGGAGACTATCAGGGGAGAGAAGATCAGAAAAAATAATTGAAGATAAGAAAGGGCACATAGAAAAAGATATGGAGATAACAGAAATAAGACGAGGAAAAATGCAGAAGCGTGATATATATATATATATATATATATATATATATATATATATATATATATATATACACACACAACAGTCAATGCCAACATGAAATGTTATGGAAAAGTTAAACACATAAATGTTATTATGAAAAGTAAGCCATGCGTGAACTTGTGTGCACGTCAATTCAAACTGTTCATGTGTATGGATTATTATTAAAGCGCCTCCAACTTACACGAAATATACCGGATGAAACGTTTACACATTCGTGTTTAACTACAACACGGACGGACCTTCTACAAATCCTTATTCAAAATGTAAATGCAATCTCGCATATATAACGCAATAGGTGAGATATGTGTCGTAACATGATCTCCTTCTGAGGTTGTTACTTCTCGTTTGTTTGTTTCTTTGCTTCGATCCCCATGTACAACAAGCGATAAAGCTATTGCTTCAGATATGCAATTTGTTGATGGGGGCCCCCGAGTTATCCATTATACCTAGAAGACTACAGCTGTCAGAGATGCACAATGTTTAGACAAGAATCCTCCTACTCACAGAACTATGTGCGTATGTAGAAATCATTCTCCACCATTTTGTATGTAGACATGCGATAACATAAGTCTGCAAATATTTGGTGTAACTCTTCAACGACTGCGCTCATTCTCAAACTCCTGCAGATTAGCAGAAAGTAGTCTGGACTACGGACTACACTGTCGTGATTTACTGATTAGCAGAAAGTAGTCTGGACTACGGACTACACTGTCGTGATTTACTGATTAGCAGAAAGTAGTCTGGACTACGGACTACACTGTCGTGATTTACTGATTAGCAGAAAGTAGTCTGGACTACGGACTACACTGTCATGGTTTACAGATTTGCATAAAGTAGCCTGGACAACGGAATACATTGTCATGGATTACAGATTAGCTACGATATCTGCGACTTTTGGTCTGACACATCCGACTTCAGTATATATTCTGAGTAACTTTGTTCCTTTATAAGACTGGACAACTCCATCCCGAATCCTCCTTAATGATAGCCTCTACGATAGCCTTATGTTGGCTACTGTGATCACAGAGTCAATAATGCCTGACTATTCGACAACAAAAGTAAACCTTGAAACGGGTTAAAGATGTTTTGTTAATAACTAGAAGCACACATAATCACACACACACACACACAAATCGAAGTTTCGACCAAAAAGCCTTTATCAAGGTTACATATACGTATACATCTAAAACTGGCAAGTAGGAAGACACAACTGGCGTTCACATGTCTTGCGAGAGACACAAAATGTCGACAAATGTAGATGGTCCGTGATATGACAAGTCTTCTCAATATCACGTGAAATTTTGTTTACTAGCATATGTTCGACAAGTGTGAAATATGTGTTCGCTTGATCAATATTGCTTATCATAGTAAAGAACTTGTCCTAAAAATACGCACTTTTATTTGGTTATCTCCCGCTTGTCCCGAAAGTAAGCACTTTTATTTGGTTTAAGTACTTTTTATTTGGTTATCTTTCCAACTTGTCCTAAAAGTAAGCACTTTTATATGGTTTAGCACTTCTATTTGGTTATCTTTTCCACTTGCCCTGAAAGTAAGCACTTGTATTAGCTTCTCCCCAGTTGCCCTTAAAGTGATAACTTTTATTTTATTATTTTCGCTTTGTGTCAAGATTTATCATCGGATAGAAAATATTTGTAAGGAAGTGACTTGTTTGGTATAATCACTTAGAATAATTCTTAACCTCGAACAATGGATGCACATCCATATTTATTTTGACATAGCAATATCAGGCACAATATACAATTGACATACAGTGTTAAACAGTAATGAGGTATGGGAAGATAACTAGTTAGAAGCTCTTGATTTAAGGACAAGTGCCCACAATACTATGCATTTTTGACTTCATGAAAAGATGGACGATGACAACAACTCGAGACAGAAGTTTCTTGAATCTTATTGAGTCGAGCACCGCCTGTTAGTCATCTAAGCGTCAGACGCCTGTGTGCTTTTGGATACAAAGGGGGGGGGGGGAATAACGTCCCTGGACCTATTATGCATGTCGTAAGGGGCGATTAATGATGTTTTTGGGGAGTTATCTGCCCCGTCCCATATAGGGTCAAAGTTACCCTGAAACTATGAGGTTAGATGTGTCAGGATGAACGGTGCACGTATCGCAGATTAGCTGTGAACCATGACAAAATGCAATCCATTATCCGTTCTGCATCCTGCTAATATGCTGGAATTCGAGAACGAAAGCAGAAAGAGTGTGCCAGAGTTATATCTCGTAGCATATCTTGTAGCACTGTGTTATATCCCTCACGGTCTAGTGCACCCGTCTTCAAAAATAATTTTCCTATCGGATGTGTGGTTTCTCTAAATTGCATCTCACAGATATTCTAATGAGTTGCCAGACACTCGTGAATATTTATGCAAATATATCTGTACTTTTCTTCAGTCAATAATCGCGCCGAACCACGTAAATTATTTCAATGAACTATATGATTCACTACAGGCAACCCACAGCGCCTCTCAGGTGTGGAATGAGCTGTTTTAGTTAGGGTCATATTACCTCCCTGTTACGTGGCAGTTGGCATTCATAAAATATATATTCTGTCAAAACTGTTCTCAGTTCACAAGTGCGCCAGTTTGTCTTAACGATGTGTGTACATATAAATTACATGTGCAGTCATGCAATCTGATAATACTTTGTTCTGAGTGTGATATGCATCTACTCGAATCTGCAATCTAGCCAGTCATCTTTCACTGTTTGTTTTCTTTATAAATTCTCTTTATCAGACTACTCTATTGTACGTTACTGTTATTCACGTGTCGCCAGCGAGTAAAAAAAACACAAAGCATCCTCTTGTAGTGATGCGCAGTGGGATATTGGGGGTGGTTCGTTACTGTCGAAAGTTCACGAACCAGTCTCCGAGAAAGGAAATTTCTATTCCGCTGTAAGGCCTGGTAAGTTCCCCTGGGTCACAGAGCAGCCAAGATAAGTGACGTTGTTTGGAATCAGCAAGCAAGACTTCTTTCTAATGACATGGTGGTATACGTTGTGTTTGCAAAAGGTCGAGTCAATGAATGAACAAACTGAAACTAATGTGTATAACAGTTGCAAGGCCCAAATAAAGGAGGACAGAATAACAAAACTGCGACCTACAATATATGCTGTAAGAGGCAACTAATGAGACTTTGAGGTGGAATTATCTGGTCAATTCCATAGCTCAACGTTACCCAAAATTCGTTCTGAAATTTGTAGTGTTTAGTCGAATAGTGCAGATATTGCAGTCACGCTGTAAACCATGATACGAATCATACCTTTCTCCGGACTACATTCTGCTCACCAGCAATAGTTTGAGAACACAAGAAGAACTGAAGATCAATCTGTATCATGTACATAATCTGAAGCACACGAGCACTATTTTCTACATGTATACATACAGACATTCCGAAGAATAGAAATTCATTCTCCCTCCCCCCATCCACACCATCTTGGGATGGCACATGGCTGAGAGATCAGTGCGTTGGTTCCACATCAGTAATCTTCAGGGTTCGAATATCGGTAAGGAGTGAGTGGTTTTGTTTTTTGTTTTTTTTTTCTGTCGGAGGTTAATTTAATTTTTTTTAACACACCCTAGTACATGGCTTAGTGACATCAAAGGCATGCGGCCTTTGCCACAATTACAGCTTCCCTTCAACTCAGTAATGGGAAAGATGCATTTACTGAGTTTGTTATTATTATTCTGCGACGAGGATGTGCAATGTCAGTGATCTCTGAGTCGAAGTAAGAAAGTACCTTAATTGTGAGTACACTCTGCTGTTATACTTATATACAGTAACAGAGTCTTGAACACCTTGTTGAAGACCTTACTTGAGAGTGAAGTCGAGAAAGAGGTAGACAGAGATACAAGTTGGAGAGTAACATCGTGAGATGGACAGGTTAAAGTCTAGCAGAGTGCACTACCAAGACAAGAGACTGGAGGTCTGGTGTGGCCAAACATCGCTGCGGAGACGGTAACTTGATGATGATGGCGAGTCTTGACATTATTACAATCGCCAGCGGGGAATGTGGCAAGATCACCAGCGAGAAATGTGGCAAGATCACCAGTGGGGAATGTGACAAGATCACCAGCGGGGAATGTGGCAAGATCACCAGTGGGGAATGTGGCAAGATCACCAGCGGGGAATGTGGCAAGATCACCAGCGGGGAATGTGGCAAGATCACCAGTGGGGAATGTGGCAAGATCACCAGTGGGGAATGTGACAAGATCACCAGCGGGGAATGTGGCAAGATCACCAGCGGGGAATGTGGCAAGATCACCAGCGGGGAATGTGGCAAGATCACCAGTGGGGAATGTGACAAGATCACCAGCGGGGAATGTGGCAAGATCACCAGCGGGGAATGTGGCAAGATCACCAGCGGGGAATGTGGCAAGATCACCAGCGGGGAATGTGACAAGATCACCAGCGGGGAATGTGGCAAGATCACCAGCGGGGAATGTGGCAAGATCACCAGCGGGGAATGTGACAAGATCACCAGCGGGGAATGTGACAAGATCACCAGCGGGGAATGTGGCAAGATCACCAGTGGGGAATGTGGCAAGACAAGTGCATACCCAAACAAAACATGAATATAAAACAAGATAACACGTCAATACTACTACACCATGTGCAACATTTCGCAGGCATAAACTTCGTTTTTAAATTTGTTTACATCTAAAATATGAGATTGGAGATCATTCAAACTCCATTTATTTATTCTTTATCTTATCCTTTCCTCTCTATACCACACCAAAGCCATCCATTTTTTGTTGTTTAGATATCCATATTGTGTAGCTATTCAAACAGCGCTAACGACATAAACACATTTTTATTATTTGCTTCTATTCTTCACGTCGACTGTGTTCTAATTTGCAAGCACGAGTGCGCACATGCACCGATACGCAACAGTTTCAAACCAAACAGAAATTGGTGAGCGATGAATGGATACCAGAGAGGGGTGGGTTATGAATGGTTAGCCCAGAGGGATGAGGCACAAATGGCAAGCAGCGGAATGAAAGACAGAAGTAAAACTGTGCAAAATAATGACAAATTGATTTCAATATGGACTGCATACAAAAATTAAAATGCAATTTTACTCAAACAAATATACATAACCGACCTTTCGACCAACGTGTCTTTATCAAGATAAGGACCAAAAAAAAACATGGAAACGGAAAAAAACTATAAAGTAAAGCAGGACGAAATAGGCGATGATTATCTAGCAATCAAATATGTTTAGAGAAATGTTTATCGATTTTTTTATCATATGCCCAATATAAAACACCAAGCACAAAAATCAAGCAAGTTCTGAAAAATAATATACAAATAAGTCTTTTAAACAAAGAATTGAAATCGCCATTTCAAAATAGTCAAGCTTTTACGGATTGCATGACCTCATCGCCCAAGCTTACAGACACTCTTGAAGAAAAGAAAACAACAATTATTATCTTATAAAACTCTTAAACATTGACTGGGAAGCGACAAGAAAATAAGCAATGACATAAAACAGCAACATGTTTCACAACAGTAAGAAAAACATGGTAGACCTATATGGAAATGTGTCTAGAATGAATGAAAATAAAATATCACTACAACCATTAAAATATGTACCGGATGGTTAAAGAAAGAAAGGAGGACCAAGAAATATTTTTTTCTAACATTTATCATAACTCAACAAGTGTGTGGTTATGGGACTAGCCATCATACAAGAACTATACGCAGCAGCATCACATCACTCAAATTGGAGAAGCACTGGTTTATGTTCTATGTACCGGAGACTAAAGGAACATTGGGTGAGTGAATAAATATGGATGGGTATCAGACAGACATGCAGACAGACAGCACGGCAAGCAAGCATAGACAGAAAGGCAGGCAGATAGACAGCTAGAAAGCCTTACGATCAGGAAGGCAGACATCCAGACAGGCAGGCAGAACGGCCGATCGATAGAAAGAGATAAGATAAGATAAGATAAGATAAGATAAGATAAGATGAGATAAGATAAGATAAGATAAGATAAGATAAGATAAGATAAGATAAGATAAGATAAGCCCGTATGTTGCCGGAGTCCGAAAGGTAAGCAAAGAATAGCTAACATGTTGCCTGTCATACATACCATAACAAACAACTAAGGGCAGCTTTTTGAGGGGAGTTACCTGTACTAGAAGACCTGTAACTGTAATTAAGACAGAATTAAGATGTGGGTATATTGAAGAATAGGGAGAACATCATGGAATGAGAAGAAAACAAATAAAGAGGTACTAAAACACTTATTATGAAGAAAGAACTACTAAGAGAAATAAAGATCAGGCAAATAAAATATGTTGGACACATTAAAAGACATGACACCTTATTGAAGACCTTACGTGAGGGTAAAGTCAAAGGGAAACGAGCAAGAGGTAGGCAGAGATACAAATGGGAGAGTAAAATCACACGATGGACAGGTTACAGTCTAGCACAGAGTGCACCACCAAGACAAGAGACAGGGGATGTTGGAGATACGTTGCAGCCAACCTTCGTTGCGGAGACGGCACTCAATGATGATGACCTGTACTATCCCATTTATGATCAAAATTTCCCAAAAGCTCATGCTCAAATGAGATGCGTCAGGATGAATCAAGTAAATATTCTACTGTTGTAAACTATGACATTCTGTGGACTAAATCCTGCTAACATGCCGGAGTTTGAGGATGAACACAGAAGAAGAAGACGAAAAGTAGACAGATGGGTTAGACGGGTATTCGAGCGAGTAGACGACATGTTCCAAACTACTAGATACACCGACAAAAGAAAAATGGGTCTGATCTAGAAATTAAAATAGTTAGCCCTCACAGAATACATATATTACTACAGAAGATTCATGTCTTCGGAAAAGAACTTTGGGAGATCACAACAAGTTTATGAATGTAAACACGTAATAGTGTGTTCATATGAGGGATACTTGTTTATTACTTATCAACAACAGTACATTTGTTTTATCAAATCTCGTTATATATTTATAATATCTCAGTTCTTATAATGGAAATTGTAATCAGCCATCATGGCACTGCACAAGCTGCTTCAATGAGATATGCGATTCACCTAAGATGAACAGACAAGAGTATGTCCTTATATTTGGACTCATAATTTGACACAATTGATAAGATTATATTAATATCTTAACAGCTATGTTGGGCCGTTCGTACGATTTTAGTAAGGAGGGTGATGTTTTATCTTAAAAAGGAAGAAAATAATAGATAATTTGCCCGTTTACGTGTGCAATTCGTTGTTCTGATAAACAGTGTGATGACCTTTTTATGAACAATCGTTAAGAGAGGGCTTTAACCGATTTGTCACCACCCTAGTGGTTTTCAACCCCGATCCCTTATCTACAAGTTTCCAGCTATATTTACACAAAATTCACAATTGGTAACTCAGTAATATGTATATGTGATTTGTGATCAAGTCAACCAACTTGTAGAGTATATCCTTCAAGAATGTGCAAACTATGATATACTGTGATGCACATATTTGTCTACTGATACAACTGCTATGAATCTGGAATTATGTAGTATAAAACAAGAAATGGTAAACTGCCCAATATATACAAGAAACAACGATACAGTACAAGTAGATGCGTAATTATTTCCCTTGTCTATGTATGTAAATTTCATGTTCATCATTTAATAATTGAAATAGTTATTTATTTTAGGGTTGGGGCTTGGGTTAGTTATGTAAAACACCACAACTATCCTTACCTTAACCCTAAAATAAATAACTATTTCCATTGTGAAATGATGAACATGAAATTTACAAACATAGACAAGGGAAATAGCTCGAATATGTCATCTATAAGGTGTCATCTACTTGTACTTATACCGTAACAACATTGCAGATATACGACATTACTGACGAAAAAAAAAATTCCTATCAGAAGAAGCAGCGTAGTCTCAGCAGAACACATTATACACCTTCTTATGTATGTAAAATTTGCATGTCCGAAGATACGTGGAGTAGGGGTTGGGAGATTTAAGAATTCTATTTTCGTTCTCTCAAACGAACAGAACATAATATATATCTATAGGAAACAGGATAGAGAAAGTGTAAATTCTTTCTTCCACTCCCCCTGTTCCCACACAACATGACAAAACTACTGGAAATTAGTGGTATATCCAAAAAAGTTTTCCCTAAACGAAACCATTCTAAATTTTATAGAACAAGGTGACCTACAAGAAAGTTAAACACTTTTTTTTAAAGACTCCCTCCATTATTTTTTAATCCAAGTTTTGTACCCGCGTCCTAAATATTCCATATAGAAGGGCGTATTTTCCAGATTTCAGATCAAATGAGTACAAATATTTCTCCTGTTTTAAACTTTCCTGGAGTATCGTGTGTCCAGTCAAAGATCGGTGCTAGCTGGAGTGGTTAGTAAAAACAGTCAAGTACTGCATATTTCCCGATAGGGAGTTGGTTAGTGCGTTTACTTTAAAAGTTGGTGGCTCTGGTTCGATTATTCTGCACAACTTAAACATTATTGAAACCAGCAATGACTAGTATGTCGATTCAGCAGAAGGAAGTACCACATTTAGATAAAATTGGTCGTAGAGGCTTTATGCCATTGGTCTCGAAAATCACGTGACTACACACAAACCCCTGTATATTTCAATATTATTTTAATTTAACTTTCATTACTGCGTGTTTTTCTGTTAAGGAGTGCGGGGAGGCTTTTTGGATGTGGAAATAAATAAAGGCCGCTTTGCCAAAGCTGTCGACTCGACGTGTACATGAATATTTTATTGCACCTCCGAAAGACAAAAATCCTTGTCCCAACCGTCGATTGACCCGGGTCGTGAGGGTTCTGGGGCCGAAATTCTAGTCATACGGACACTCTCCACATGGTATACGTTGTATATTTTAATGGCATACACATAGTTATTTTTTTTGCTTTACTTACTACATTTGATTTTACTTATTATATTGTATTTTACTTTTCTATAATTTAATTTATTTTACTCTATCTACTTTACTTTAACTATGTTATTTTAGAATTTACTTAACTTTAGTTTACCCTGATTTACTTTAGTTCACTTTACTAATAATCACCAGTTAACATTCTATGTTCATTCAACTTTGAGTACGGTGAATAGGAGAAACCAGAGCTCTCCGGTTCGAGCTATGTCTTCTTCTTCAGCGTTCATTCTCAAACTCCTGCTGAATTCTCTTATAGCAGGACCATGGTCCTACTAGATTTCCAGCAGGATGTAGTCCAGAGAATGGAAATGCGTTGTGTCGCCGTTTTATTTGCGCCAATGGCCCGACACATCCGTCTTCGGCGGAGAGCTATGTGATTCTTCTGTTTGTAATTCTTGCACGCTAGCGAGACCCATAGTCATACCTTTTTGATGGTTGTGCGAAGAGTTTCTTTTGGTCATCCTCTGTTTCTTTTGTTATTTGGTATTCATGGTAATGTGTGTAGTGACAATCTGTTTTCACTCATTCTAAGCATATGTCCGTGCAATATAATTAGAATGTTGTAGAATGTTCTTATTGTTGTAGAAAGAAATATATCGCTGTTTTGTGTCTTCTCTTACTTGCAGGTTTGACTTGAATTCTTCCCAAACAAAATGTAAGAGTTTTCTAAGAATTTTTTTTTCTCAAATGGATTTTCAAAAGTAATACGGACATTATATTTGAAGTTTAGTGTTGAAATCATGTTTCTGTAACACCGGTTTTTTACGACAACAGTATGTTAGGTCATTGATCAACCCCCACGTCAAATCGATCTGTTTAGAGTTATCAGAACCGATTACTAACACTACAAATGCATAATTCTTTCTATTCCTACTAGTATAAAATCATAAGTAAAGAAATTAGCAAGACGATTTTCACTTTACCTCCACTATTAAGGGGCTGTCCATAATTTACTTCAATAATTCGGGCGGGACAGCGTGTCTTAAAAATAGTTCTATGGTCGCTGGGAAGAGTGAGGGTTGACAAAAGTTGACGTCAACAATGTTGTTTCAATTGGAAACATTTTAGTAAAAAGTATAGAAGAAAATCATGTGGTATTTTTTTTGCATCATTTTTCTCTGGTAACAAATGTGGAAGGGGAATTAAACATTAACATATTTAAGGGAGATGCCAGCATTCTTAACAATTATTGACACAAAGAGCGAGTCAAGAGCTGATAAATATTGTTGGCGTAATGTATGGACATCCTCTAATAAATGGAATACGCTTTCATTTCCTTTTATTTTTGGTAAGGTACAAGTAGACGCCACCACATAGTCGAGTTGTTTCCCTTGTAAATTTTGTATATGTTAAGTTAAGTTTCACCATTTCATAATTTAAATATTAATTTATTTTAAGGTTTGGGTTAGGGTAGGGTAAATGTGTTTTACATAACTAACCCTAACCCTAAATAAATAGATATTTCAATTATTAAATGATGAACATGAAATTTATAAATATAGACATGGGAAATAATTAAACATGTGATGGCGTCTACTTGCACTATACCTTTTTTTGTACAGTACAACATTAAGTTTTACATGGCAGACGTCTTCCTGTCGACGTTTACCAAATGTTGAAGACTTGTAACTATGTTGATGTCTTGGTATCATTAACTATTTAGCAACTGTTTCTAAGACTTGGCTTGAGTGACGATGAAAAAATGATAAGATCATGTACAAAGTGTAAGATGACTTGCAATGAGTTCTGTAATGTTACTGCTCACCTCCTTAGCCAGAGGAAAGGGCTAGAAAAGGTGCCCTAAAGATTGCCTGCATCACCATGACACAGGCCAGCATACCGCGGCTGGCGGGGATTCCTACAGTAATGTGGACTGTGTTAGTTACATATCATATGCAGGAAGTAGAAATCAACCTAGCAATTTTAGCTGTAGAGATTTTCTAGGCAATACTTACGCTCACTCGGTTTTCAGTGTTTTCTGAATCGTTCGGTAACACAACACAGTATGGCTGTTTCTTCCGTTCTCTCTCTCTCTCTCTCTCTTTCTCTCTAACTAACTAATAAATCAAGACACAGACAAAATATACCATTTCATAAGTATATAAATTCGTATGTAAATCCATAAACACATAAACCATGGATTCATAGTGACTTGATAATACACATTGTCCATGTCTTGAGTATAATTTTAGGAATGCGGATAGTCGATTTCGGTTTAACTCAAGACGCGAGAAAAATTGATGTCAGTTGATTATAACTGGTTCAAATATCGCCTACTACCTTTTGTATTTGTTCAACCATGTCTCCAAACTTCATAATAGTATTCATTTACATATGCAGTGATGGTATCAGAAGAACAATCGACCAAATACATATATCGAATACATCACGAGACAACACATACATGTATCGAATACATGGGGGGGGGGGGGGGAATACATACAATTACAATGTACACTTTCTAATGAAACACTACAGCACACAATACAAAGAGGGCAACACAAAAAGATTTTGTTACAAACTATCAACTCACAATAAAAGAGGACAACACAGCATGATCTAGTTGCACAACCATCAACTCACAATACGAGAGGACAACACAAGAAATTTAGATGCAGAGCCACTAACTCACAATAAGAGAGGACAACACAAGAAATTTAGATGCATAGCCACTAACTCAATACGAGAGGACAACACAAGAAATTTAGATGCATAGCCACTAACTCACAATACGAGAGGGCACCACAAGAAATTTAGATGCATAGTCACTAACTCACAATACGAGAGGGCACCACAAGAAATTTAGATGCAGAGCCACTAACTCACAATACGAGAGGGCACCACAAGAAATTTAGTTGCATAGCCACTAACTCACAATACGAGAGGGCACCACAAGAAATTTAGATGCATAGCCACTAACTCACAATACGAGAGGGCACCACAAGAAATTTAGATGCAGAGCCACTAACTCACAATACGAGAGGGCACCACAAGAAATTTAGATGCATAGCCACTAACTCACAATACGAGAGGGCACCACAAGAAATTTAGATGCATAGCCACTAACTCACAATACGAGAGGGCACCACAAGAAATTTAGATGCATAGCCACTAACTCACAATACGAGAGGATAACAAACGAAGATCTGTTACAGAATCAAATACAGAACAAGAAAGCAATTCATAACCAACATCAAAGCCAATCATGAAAATATGAACTTGTCACAATCACGATGACATAGGTTGTTCAGGGAGGGGGTTTGGGGTGTACTTATGTTAATTACAATCAGCATGTGCTAAATGTTTCATAGCATACTCAGCTGATCTCACATAGAGGAAGTAAACTAAACTAAATTTTCATATTAGATAATATAGCGTTGTTGGGATTTTATTTTTTTAGTTTAGGAATAAATGTATGGTGTGCTGCTCTTGAGGATGTAAATAGTTATCAATCAAATAATTATGCGTTTCTTGGCATAGAAAGAGTTAAAGATCCGACTCAATGGCTTAACTAACATATTTTGTCTATCCCCAGGTGGATTTGTCGTAGCTTACACAATTGCCGTTGAACTTAGGGTTTTGTGAAGGAGATATAGTCTACGTTCCAGAGCCAGGTGGGTTGCTCTGGTTGACGTGTAGTCATGGTTTATTCAGGTTGGGCTCAATGTTGTCAATTCACTGTTTCCAATGTCTGTCCTTGGCTCTGTATCCTGATTCGATCTTGTTATAAGCTCTCATGGGAAGATGATCGCTCATCCTCATAAGATGTCCGAACCACTTTATCTGTTGTTTCTCAATATATTTGATGCATGATGTGATACCTATTATCTTTCTGATGTTCTCACTGCGCATTTTGTCGATTCTGGTGACTCCAATACCCTTCCACCGACATTTCATTTCGCAAGTTTCGATCTTTCTCTTATGTGTAGATGTCTGTTACCAAGTCTGGCATTGGTAGCATAGTGTTGGTATAAAGCTTAACGGAAAGTGTAAATTAATGGAAGCAATATCTGCTTGCAGAAAGACATTATAAAAATTATGTCTATCTATTCGCTAAACCCTTTATTGCATTTCAGAGTCAGAGGTGAAAAAGTTTTCTGGAGATGGCCGTCGTGTGTGAGAGTATATTGTGGAATTTTTCGCCTTTTTTATGTCGGTGGTCCATCGTTTTCGTGGTCGGCCTCTAGGTCTGCCTCCACTGTATCTGTGTAGCATAGCTTGCTGTGGTATGTTGTCTGGTGGTAGTCTGCTGATGTGTCCAAACCATTTGATCTGTTAGCTCTTAATATATTCCATGATTGCGGCCGTGTCGGTTCTATGTCTATAGTCCGTTCAGAATCGTTTGCCGAGATGTTAAATTATTTTTATCAAAAACGTATTGTTCATTTGGATTGATCATTTGAAGTTAGGTTTAGAATAATAATGTCGCTATAGAAATATTTTTTTATCAAAGAAATGTGATCCAGTATCAAAGATACCTTATTTAACCTATATTAAAAAAAAGTTAATCTAAATTATAAACAATCGCTGGATTATGTAGATGCTTACATCTCACAGCTGATTATTAAATATAAAGGCATGACCCTCACGGTAGAATGTGCACCGTTCTAAAAGTAGTTGTTTCCACTGTACATTTGTATAAAGCAATGTTACATATGGAAATTCCCGTTTAGCACCAACTATTATTTTTCCTGAACTTAGAATTATGTGAAATCAAAAACGGCTATTGACTCGATTTCAAGTCACAAGTCAGATGCACGTCTCAATATTTACAGAATGTAGGCGGCACTAAGCATATTACCTTCTGCAAGTCTATGTGAGAATGAATCTGAAAGCGAAATATTTTACTGAGCATAACATTGCTATAAAGATTTATCAATACTTCTGCAGAGAGCGTAAAAAGGGACATCTTTAGTGTTCTTTATCAAATCCTGAGAAGAGAACAATGCATATTTTAGGTTTGTGTAAACGTTCATTTGATCGAATAGTGGAAGCAAGCGGATATTTATTGCCAACAAATTCACGAAAGCAAGGAAGGAAAGAAAAGATAGACAGTTTCGATAAGGACCTAGTAAAAAGAGAAATATGTAGAATGTTTGATAAAAACGAAGAAGTGACACTTAGAAAGTTGAAGATTTGGCTGAAAACTAATAACGACATTGAAATATCAAAAACTTTATTATGGAAAACTGTAAGAAATGCAGGCTTCACCTTTAGAAAGTATGCTGGTGGAAAAAACATTATTTGTGAAAAGCCACATCTGGTAGCTCTTAGAAGCAAGTATTTACGTGAAGTGAAGGGAATGCGCGAGAATGGTTATGATATTGTGTATTTAGATGAAACTTGGATCAACGCTCATCATACAAATGAAAAGGAATGGCAGTTAGCAGATGGAAGTATTAAAAGATCAGTACCAAGTAGTAAAGGGCAACGTTTGATAGTTGCACATGCAGGTAGCAGACATAATGGGTTGTTGCAGAATGCTCATCTAATTTTCATTTCAAAATCCATTGACAATAGAGACTACCACTCCGAAATGAATGGGCACATATTCGAAGACTGGATCGAAAAAAGTATTCTTCCAATATTAGATAGACCTTCTTGTCTGATAATGGACAATGCTTCATACCATAACGTAGTGAACGTAGAAGATAGAATCCCAACATCATCAAGTACAAAAGATGCAATCAAAACGTGGCTCATAAAAGAACACATACCAGTTACCGACAGGTACTTGAAACCCGAATTGCTTAACCTTGTAAAACAGACACAACGAACAAAGATATTTAAAATAGACAAGTTAATTGAAGAACATGGTCATAGATGTTTGAGACTACCTCCATATCATGCACACTTAAATCCTATAGAGCTAATTTGGGCAAAAATTAAAGGACACGTAGCATCTACAAATACAACTTTCAAATTATGTGATATTGAGGCACTTACAAATCAGGCTCTATCAAATATACATAAAGACTACTGGGTGAAATGTGAGGATCATGTGTTACGCCAAGAAGAGGAATATTGGAAAAAGGAAGGTTTGTTGTTTGTTCAGCCGAAAACAGTAATCGACCTATTTGACTCGTCTGATTATGAATGATCATTACTCTGATTAAGTCTACACTAAAAAAAGTTTGATTTGCAAAATTTACAAGTTGATTTGTAAAACATTTCATTGCTCAATACCACCCAAGCAATTCAAAAAAATGTTATAAGCAAACCATCAACCATTACTTATAAAAATTAGCCCGCTTGATTCAATACAGAAGTTCAGATATCTTGGATCAACTATTACAGACAAAATTTCCTTACATGAAGAAATATATGTACTTATTTCAAAGGCAGCGACAACATTTGTGAAACTCACACCAAGAGCATGGAACAATATCAAATTGACTCTACGAACAAAAGATATATTTTAAATTTTTTTTACACCTGCCACCATGTAAAATTTTGTGGACACGCCTATGGGTCATCATTGCACTAGATTACTGTAAAATATTTTGTTTATGGTCGAAATCATATTTACATGGGCAAACATCAAAAGAATTCGCCGCTTTCAAATAACCGTTACAGCTAGACATCAAGTAACACATATGTTTTCGCGACATGGACATTTTAACAACGTATGCCAAAATTCATGTGAAATCATCAAGAACTTTTTGAATTATAAATCATAACATCTCGGCAAACGATTCTGAACGGACTATAATGTCCTCATTTCTCACTTTGTCTCTTAGCATTCCTAGGATTCTGCATAAGCATAACATTTTAGCTGTCATAAGTTTGCGTTTGTGTTTTTCTGTCGTTGTCCATGTTTGGCATTGGTAGCACATCGTTTGCATAATAATCGTTTTGAATAGTGTTATTTTGATGTTTAAATCTACATTTTGTTTTTGAAGATTGGTGTCATTTTTCATAGGGCGTGGTATGCTTTACTACATCTATTGTATATTTTTTTACTGCTCTTACCGTCTATTGTTATATTGCTTCCTAGGTATGTGAATTGTCACTTGTTTAAGTCCGTTGTTTACAATATACATATTGGTGTTTCTTTCTATTCTTCCTATCACTTACAATTACTTCGGTATTTATATTGTTTATCTTCATCTTAAAGGTTTGTTATTTTTGGTGTAATCTGTCTATTTGTCTTTGTAGTCGTCTGCAAATGGTCGTCTGCAAATATCAATTCGTTTAAGTTATCCTTCAGATTGTTTTCTTCCGTTGCCTTTGCTACTTTGCAGATGTGATCTATGTATATGCGCATGCGGTTGCGTCTGTAGATCTCACCAATGACTCACTAGACAAAACCAATCATGCAACAGAAAACCTTAGTACATTATATTCCGTTATATTGAGGTTATCTTTTTATAGAATCTTCATGGAACGTCATCTATACAATCATGTAATCGTAACCTTCGATAACAGTTACCATGTTGTTCCGACAG
This sequence comes from Meghimatium bilineatum, assembly GCA_034231615.1. Taxonomy (NCBI): domain Eukaryota; kingdom Metazoa; phylum Mollusca; class Gastropoda; order Stylommatophora; family Philomycidae; genus Meghimatium; species Meghimatium bilineatum. Next base: position 58,164,772 of record CM067304.1, read on the forward strand.
GCCGACGTTGTGCTTGAACTAGTTGCCGGCACGGCGTGGGTGGGCGGAACAACAAAGAAACCAGTCGCAAGGGTCAGAGTTGTGCCCTGATGTCGACGTCTGTTTGGGCGCATTACACTCGAAACACCATCGAACCGGACGGCTGCTGGAACAGAGGCGGAGCAACTTATGGGAATGCCCCACATGCTGTGAGACCAGTTTCTATCAAGAATCAAGATCTATGTATGTTATAAACAACAGGCGGGGGGGGGGAGAAGATAGTAAAACATCCCTGTCTCACTCCCGAGTGGATTTTAAAATTATTGGGAGTGAGACAGGGATGTAGTACTATCCCTGTGTTAAAATTCAATAGAGAATCTATTTGGGAGATTGTGTGTACAGACATTCCTATTAAACAACTTTCCATGTGTACTTTATTCTGAGACAAATCCTCACGAAGTCATTGATAAATCCAACAAGCCAGAAACATAAGCAATGTGGTAATACTATGGCAAATAAGAGTATGAATAAAAATATTTAAATCTAACAAATAGTAAACGCGATATACTAGCAATGAAACACGAGTACAGGCTGTACTTCATTCTTCTGCTTCATCGATACAATCACCACTAGACCATCATCATCATCATCCCTGATAATGTTATCATTATCATTAACCCTTGTCTGGCTGTGCCACTGTCTGATTTATGAGACCCCTTTAACCCTCAGTCAATGATGTATTCCAGGCAGGAAATTAATCCAGATAGAAAGAGTGATTATTTTCTGGTCCGTCTGGCCTTCACTTGGCGGGTGCCGACTACAAGTTCCTATTTCTAAATCGAAACTCCCAACATTCCCGACACAATTAGGATTGCTACGGACAATCATTGTTCCCTGCCAGTCAGCAACTGTGTGTGTGTGTGTGTGTGTGTGTATGTGTATATATATATATATATATATATATATATATATATATATATATATATATATATATATATATATATATATATATGTGTGTGTGTGTGTGTGTGTATTATATATATTTTGTGTGTGTGTGTGTGTATGTGTGCGTGCGTGCGTGCGTGCGCGCGCGCGCGAGCATGTATATCATTATCATTGTTGAAAATCTATCGTAACTCCTGTTGGAGCACCATAAAGACCATAAAGCGTGCTCAGATCCCTTTAAGTGGTGGCTGCATCGACTTTATCTTAGTTAAGAAAGCCTGGTAGATGAATTGTTGAAATTTGAGGACATCATAATTAAAAAATGTAGGCACTGGTGATTGGCACAAGCGCCTTAATCAATAATATACGACATCTTTGAAAATATACTGGAGACAAGATCAACCATATCGCATATCATCTAGAATATTTATATGTTGTGGGTTTTTGTCGATATACAATTGTTATTGAGTTGAATCTATTCTTTTCACTTTAATATTATCCTGCAAAAAGTGTAGTAACAGTTCCTGACTGCTAAAGATGTAACGTAAAACATAATGTGAGTTAGTGACCTGCTAAAGATGTAACGTAAAACACATTGTGAGTTAGTGACTGCTTAAAGATGTAACGTAAAACACATTGTGAGTTAGTGACTGCTAAAGACATATGTAAAACAGATTTAAAGGAATCGCATGTCATGAGGAGGTATTTGGCTGTGTAGTTACAATGAGAACAATTAACTACACATGAGTAATTGCTTGTGATTGATCTACGTATTTCGGTCTAATGCGACCTACATTTGTATACCATTTGTGAGTACAATAATTTCTAAGTGATCGTGCAGTCAACATCATGCCAACCCTTTTTACCGGCCGTGTCGTGTTATTATCCTTGGTACAATTTTCCTATCACTTCAGTATTAGCTGACGTTCCTAACTCAGTGCCCAGTTAAAGACATTCCTCACTCCCACAACTGCAAAGTACCTACGCAGAAGGTAAAATTAGCCACTCAATATCCAAAGCAAGCGCTCTTTCCATACCACCTGACTACGTTAACGCTAATAATATATAGAAGTTCAAGAAATGGCGCTCATATATCACGCGACTTATAATTATATTTATTGTGAGTGGAGGCGTGTAACAACCCCCCCCCCCCCAACAAAAAAAAAACAGTAAACAATTTCCTGTAACTCACAAAAGCATGTACGTATATTTATGAATGGCTGCATGTGTCTGCCCCGCTTGTTTGTTTGTGCACAGTAAGTATGGCTGTTTATATTATTACCTAAAAGATGAGACTTCAACTTTTAAAAAACGTCGTAATTCGTCCAATTTCGTGCGTACATTTCACTATTTGACGTGAAATGTGAAGACCTTTAGTGAGAAATCGCTACGGTATGGGGTTTCTAATTGACCTTTGGTTACGTTTCTAGTTCTATAAGTCATGTCTTGTTTGTTGGGGTAAGGGATTGGAACATCCCAAAACACCTCCACAATCTATGGGTCTGACTGTATGACAAAAGATTGGATCATAACCAGAGTTTCTGGGTAAGGAAGTAAGCTTCGATACGATCCCTGCAGCTGTGAGACCTGATGTGACACAATAAACTTATCAGATGGGAGGAACTCAACCTTTTCATCTTAAAACCTAATCAACTGTCACGGAGTCTCGACAGAAATCCCTTTGGAGTAGAACTACCCAGCTCTTGGCACTGCACTTACCACCACATTGAGCAATTCTCTGGTATTCACACGAAGGCTCTGGAAAACGTTCACGTCATCAAGACTGCCAGGAGAAACATCAACAATGTCGACAGTACAATTATATGTTCTAACACTGGAACAAGAGCAACTCATGTTCCCTCGAGAAAACAATAATAGTAACATGGGGGACGATAGTCAATCGCACAAGAACGGAGCAAGTCTGACAGAGGTCAGGGTATCGACGTCCTTGTGGGAATTCGTAGCGAGAAATAACTTATTTTTTCAGAAGTAATCCATATCCCTGTTGCTCTAATGTTAAACTGTTAACTCCATACACCGTTAATAGCTTAAGCAGTACATGTCCGGCTCTGTGGCCGAGAGGTACAGAACGCGTATGTGACAGCTAGGATACCGAGTTCGAAACCCGTCTCAGATAATTGTGCATCTGGACCGTTCAGGAAGCAATGGCAAACTATTGGACGTAAATGCTGCGAAGAAAATCTACAGCACACAAAATGCTGGGTTGGTTACATCATATATAGGATACGCTACCAAGGCAGTACAGGGCAGAAACAATCTAGAATGGATAGTCTACGCGTATATACTTGACAGATAAAGAGATCACAGTAACAATAATAACAAAAATAATTATAGTAATAATAATCCAAATTAAGTCTAACTCCTTGACGTGAAGATGGAGGTTAGTCCAGCCAACACTGGCACAAAACTAAGATCGGTAAGGTCATCCCTGTCATCGAGCAGCGATGCCCAAGCAATCACTGGTGCTGAAGTCGGAGATACCAGGCCGAGAAGCACACCAGCAAACATGGTATAACGCAACACGACTAGATAGCATGTCTTCACAACAACAGAAATTACAATCATAATAATAAAATTAGAAACTAGTTTTAATTAAGCAAAACAAAAATTGAAGCACAGGGAAACGGGACAAAAAATTAAGCCCCTGTCCAGTCTGATTACTTATTCGCTCAGTTACAGACATCAGGCTTAATGATTCTTCCAAGCACAACTTGTTACCACATTCAGGCATTGAAACATCATAATAAAGTGTCTTTCTGGGAAAATATTTCCAGTTATCACTTCTTCATCTTGTCCCTCTCTCTTTCTATATATATTTCTCTCTCCCTTCTTCCTGTGAGCTCACCTCGAACTTTGACGATCTCCTTGACATTAATGTATCCTATTTTTACATGAATAGGATTATTTTTTTAAATAAGATATGCTTCTCCTAGTATCAATTACTATTATTTGTGTTTTCCTTTATTTCATCTAGAGACGACAATTATTGCAATCCATGGCCGCTGCAGACCACGAATCTCTGAAGGAAGACGGAAAACATGGACATAGGAAATAAATTGATAGCACTCAAAATAGGATACGGTACTATGATCAAAGCACTATAATATAATAATTAAAAACCCATACAATGTAATATAAAATATATTAACAGGGACAGCAATTTTGTTGCGGCAAATGGGACACTTTAATGATAACGGTGTACCTTATCAAGGAAACAAATAAAACATAAATATGAATAAAACATAATAAGCAAACGAGAACGTCCTCACTAAGTGTCTAGCAATAATGTTAATATAATTCGATGGAGTTTACGGAAGTAGAGCAAAACAGATACTCTCTTTGTTAAATTGACAACAAATGGAGCTGAAAAATGGAGGGACAAGGAGTGGTGTTTAATAAATAACATAGCTCACATTAAATTGAAATTAAATCTTTATGGTAAGGTCCGTCTTTTTTCAACAACAAACGCTTCATAGTCACTTTTGATTATATCAGAGCGAATGACCATAACAAAACATTACATGATCAGCTTTCAGGAATCACTATTTCCATTATATTTTATGATTAGATGGTCTGATATAACCAAATTGGACACGAGTATACGGTTGAAAGAAGCGTACCTCACTATATGATTTTTTTTTTAACTGCACTACTTTTAGTAAACCAGTCATCATTTCGCTTTTCATCTCAGTTCCTATGGAGTCAAAAACCAAGTTCTAAATACAATACATCAATGTCTTCATGTGTAATTAGAGATTTCATTTTCAGGAAACGATGTAAACGTGCTTGGATTTGATATGTAACGAACCACGATTCAATTTCAAACATTTTTGAAAGTGTTTTACGCGGAACAGTTGAACGTTAAGAAGAGGTGGTTTAGAACATCTTCCAAAAAAAAATATTTCACAGAAGTCAACAATTCCCTGTAACCTACAAGACACGTGCAGTGCCTGGGCAAAGAAGCAGCAAGTTTCGATAAGATTCCTGTAGCTAGCAGTGAAACCTAATGAAAACACATACACACAGTGTTTAGTCACCTAGTCAATATAAATACGTTCAGTGGGTTACCACTAACATCTGAAAGATCAGTATAAACAGTTGCCTGCGACTGAGTTTGAACCTGGTACTTCGGCCGTCCGAGACGCGCCTATACCACTCCGCCATAGATTCAGGAATATCAGAGGAAAGATATATATATATATATATATATATATATATATATATATATATATATATATATATATATATATATATATATATATATATATGTATATATATATATATATGTGTATGTATATATATTATATATATATATATATATATATATATATATATATATATATATATATATATATGTGTGTGTATATATATATGTATGTGTATATATATATGTATGTATATATATATATATGTATATATATATATGTATATATATATATATATATGTATATATATATATATATATCGAATCACAACACAAGGTTTTACACAAAAGTGCTTCGTCGTCTAGCTAAGAAACTTTTGACAGGTTTGACTTCAGAATTAACTTCGTAGGGCTGTCACCATCCCTTCACTATGTCCAGAGAATGAATCATGATACCAATTTTCAGGTGGATGTGTTATCGAGAGATTGCGGTAAAACTGCACCACTTGATAAGTTTATATTGAATATATATATATATTAGTTTGAGAACCACTGGATTTGCGAGCAATTAGCTCTTTCTTCATATGTGCAGTAGTGTGATTTTTCTAAGTTTTTTTTTCATGCCCAGGAGATTTAGATTTTCGGCTTAATGCAAGAGCCTTTTGAATGAGCCTTCTACTCAGAGGGATATATTTCACACCAACTGATGCTGATATTCTGCACAGGTCACTCATTATGTGCGTACATGCGCACTTTTATATATATTCTTCTTCTTCTGCGTCCAGGAATCTTTTGGTCTTGCTAGATCTTCAGGCCAGTCACTAGGACGCAGCTCCGGTCCCAGGTCAGAGCGGCTGCCGTAAAGTTTTTGCCTCAGTTCGGGTCATTGTGGACATGTCTTGCCTCGCAGTTCTTTGTATTCTGGAAAGTTTTGGAGTATGTGTTCGGGGTCTGCATGCCTGCTCCGAATAGATATTACTTTGTGTGGGCCACCCTGATATAAACATATAAGATCTGTCTTCTTCTTCATTAGCGTGTATTCTCAAACTCCCGCTGGATCTCTCTTCTAGCAAGACCATGATACTACTAGATTTCCAGCTAAATGGAAAAACGCTATATTGTCGTTGTAGTTGCGCAATGACCATGCACGTCTTCGGTGTAATATATATGCTCTTATAAGCTATTTAAACATGACATGCATATATTTTCCATGACTCGTGGTGACAGGTTTACTTGGACAAGATCTCCTTTATTTCTTATAGTCAAAATGGTGCTTTTATATAACCATATTGGACTCGCATTAGCTGTTGAAAGAGGCGTACCCCCAGCACACTGTGGTATAAATTACATGACAAACATCACACACTCCTTCCTCTACACTGAAGTAGTTGTCTTTTTGCCTGCCGTTTGGATATCTGAGAATCTGGCATACAAACCACTTGTTTTATTTTGTTGTTGTCATGGTCACAGTTGTAGTTCTGAAACAAGTCAATATCCGGTATGTTTGATACACTAATCAAAAACATTACAACAAACATTCCCCGACTGCCTTTTCTCTGTGTCTTTCTCTGTATTGTGTATGTATATTTATGAATGGTTGCATGTGTCTGTCCCCGCGTGTTTGTTTGTGCACTGTAAGCAGGGTCGCAGATATTATTATATCAAAGAAGAGACTTTACCTTTAAAAAACGTAATTCGTCCGTTTCCGTGCGTAAATTCCACTATTGTACGTGAAATGTGAATTAAATATGTGGTTTTTAATTGACCTTTAGTTAAGTTTCTAGTGCTAAAAGTCATGTCTTGTTTGTTGAGGGGGGGGGGGAGGAGATGGAACATCCTAAAAACACCCCTCCCCCAAATCTATGGGGGGGAGGAGTTGGAACATCCTAAAAACACCCCTCCCCCAATCTATGGGTCTGACTGTAAGACAAAAGATTAATTTATAACCAGAGTTTCTCAAACACAATTAATAAATACGGAACAATATGGCACGCGGGACAAAATCCGGATCGCCATGTCCTTTTTACTGGACCGCAATGATGATTCAAAAGCACTATATGATGTGACTTCTAACTCACAAAACAAAATCACAAGCTATCACAACCAGGCTATTAACCTGGTTAATTTCCTCTGAAATGAAGTCACATAGTCGATGAAGAACACGTTATCATAGCGAAGAGATAAGCTAGTTTTGTAATAATACCCGTTGTCATCTTATGATATTGACAGGGAGGCGACAAAAGCTTTGACTATTTCATTTTTTTTATTAAAGCTCATGAACATAAAACTCGAATCGACAAAGCTTCAATTGTTAGTGAATCTAGAAAATAAAAGTGTTTGAGTTCATCTGGATGGCTCGCACGATTGTGAATTTTGCGTACCGACTGAAACAAAAGATGGTGCCAACTACAGAAATTGAGTGAATGGAAGACAAGATTGTTAACCGGGATAAAGATATGGAAACAGCGAAGCATATACTAGTTATGAAAGCCTGTATGTACATTAGCACAATCGAGGTTCGGATGTGTCGGGCTACTGGTGCAAATACAACGGCAACAAAACGCATCTCCGCTCTCTGGACTACATCCTACAGGAAATCTATTCGAATATTGCCATGTTACATAACAGATCAAGCGGGAATCTGAGAACGAACGTTTAAAATATCAATAGCAACATAGTGCAACTATAATCAGAGTTACACACCATTAAGCGAATATAGACATCTGAGCGTCTCAACGCCCCACTACCCCGACCAACCAGCAGTCAATAGTAAACCCTTCAATGATATGTCCATATATAAATCTGTTTCGGGTCCCGAAAAGGGGAGTAATTATTAGTAACATTTGTGTCTGCCATGAATTTTGTAAGAGGCGACTAAGGCGGTTTAGGGGATGGTATTGATTGTCAAATCCCATCGAGCACTGATAGGCAAAATCTGTCCCGCTAAGCCATATTTTCTGGCCCATCAGGTTGATCTAAATGGTATATATACGCTGGTCTCATAGATAAGAAAACACTACTTGAAGCTACAAAGGGCTAACAAAAAATGTGTGGTTCCATAACACACACACAAAAATCAATCTGCCACACCGATCCAAAAAGGGTGTCCACCTCTGCCATGGCGGGTCAAAGTGACCCGGAAGCCATGCTTAAGTTGGATGCGTGAGGTCACAAGATGTAGATATTGCTGCCAAGCTATATCCCACGGCACAACGTATTCCGTTTTCCAGATTACATCCTGTTAATCTCCAGGTATTTTGAGAACGCACGCTGAAGAACAAGACGAAAATCTCAAGGAGACTAGAAACTGGATGCGGTTATTTGAATGCATATGGCGATATGCACTAGGGTAACAAATACAGAAAAACAACTGTGTATAAGCCTAATTGTTGAGTCCACGACTTCAATTGAACACAGGAAATGGAAGAAATAGTTCTGACCTCACGATAGATGGCGGAAGGTGTATACGATGCCGAATAACATACCTGAATGGTAGCATAGATGTCTGTCTACCCACTGTATCTGCATGTAGATTTATATGCAATTATATTTAGTGTTTATGTTTCCTTGTCCTTATTTAGATAAAACAATGTGGCCAAAACATCCGCACGGCGTATTTGTTTTACATGATGCTGTAAAATGGAACTGTGACCATTTTGTAAAAAACTATTTCCTAAATGCGATATAGTATATAGTCTACTGCAAGTCTTCTTTTAATTTTCATTGTGAATGACCTGTGGTATCAAAGCAAAGGCAAAAAATCACTGATAACATAGGATGAGGTGCAAAAGAACTAATAATTATTAATCCAACAACGTCATTAGTATGAATGGATGATTTATTGTGGAGTTTCTGTCCAAGACACGCAGGGGTCCGCGGCAATGAAAGAGTCGAAACATTGGCTTCAAAAACACCAATACAATGGGAATTTCTTATTTGGTAAGATTAACATACTAAGATCTCTACATGAACAATTTATAAATGAGGAAAAAAGATCTCTAAATGAACAATTTATAAATGAGAAAAAAAGATCTCTACATGAACAATTTATACATGAGAAAATAAAATCTCTACATGAACAATTTATACATGAGAAAATAAGATCTCTACATGAACAATTTATACATGAGAAAATAAGATCTCTACATGAACAATTTATACATGAGAAAATAAGATCTCTACATGAACAATTTATACATGAGAAAATATAATCTCTACATGAACAATTTATACATGAGAAAATAAGATCTCTACATGAACAATTTATACATGAGAAAATAAGATCTCTACATGAACAATTTATACATGAGAAAATAAGATCTCTACATGAACAATTTATACATGAGAAAATAAGATCTCTACATGAACAATTTATACATGAGAAAATAAGATCTCTACATGAACAATTTATACATGAGAAAATATAATCTCTACATGAACAATTTATACATGAGAAAATAAGATCTCTACATGAACAATTTATACATGAGAAAATAAGATCTCTACATGAACTTATACATGAGAAATAAGGAGAAAATATATTGAGTTTTACAGAACATTGGAATTATCACAGTGCAAGCACAACAGGGAGAGTGTAGGACTCAGTGAGTTACCGGAATCATCAACATGTATAACCGCTTTGCCACGAAACCAATAACATTATGGGTTTGCCTAGAGTGCATCAGTGTCGATTCAGAAAACTAAACTAAACTAAACCATCAGCATGGTCATTGTTCCTGACCTGTTATAAATTCCAGATCATTGTTTGAATCAGTATATCTGTATGGTGCAATGCTATGTTCTGGGCAGTCTTCTACTCTAGAGAGAGATTGAACAACATAAAAGAAATTTAAAATAGTAAATAGGGTAAACGTTATAAAGTGTTGGAAATCCCCAAAAAATGACAGAAGAATTTGTGAAAAAGTATTGTTTTCGTAGTTTACAAAACACAATGCACTCCCTCAAGCACAACCGGGGTTACCTGTGATTTGACTAGTGACGAGTTATTTGAGCGTGTCGATTATGTTACGATTTAAAGCATTTTTGTGATGGTGTGTACTGTGTAGACTAGCACAACGGATTTCTACACATCCTTGCGAATAAAAATACAGGTAAGAACATTAAAATTTTAATGTCAGACATAAATGCTAAGGTATGATCACTAACAGAAGCTGCCAGGAGGTCATGGGGTAAAATTAAGACTGGCAGCTATAAACCAGGATTAAGATACATTTATAAAGTTGGGTGCCCAGAACAAACTGCTCATAGAAGAAAGTATGTTTCTAGGCAAATGATCAATAAGGATACATCACCAGAGTATACAACAAAACATAAACTTGTTATACACAGGATCTTTTGTATCTAAAGAAATTGTAAATTACTAGATAACCAGTAGGATGTGGTCCAGAGGAAGGAAGACCGTTGTATCGTTATTTTTGCGCCAAGGACTTGACACATCCGACTTCGGTGGTGATTGTACCAACCTTACTCTACGGTGGACATCTGTAACCATATCGCCATAACTGTTACTCAGCATTTCTCGCACTGTACACTGGCCTCTCACCACCAATCTGAATACTGGTCATAGTCAATGTTACTTGACCATTCCTAGCATATTTGGGTCTCTGTCGACCTGGCCACAGTCACACATATGTTTGACGTATTTATTGTAAATTATCTATTTTTAGAAATGGTCGTGGCATGAATTTCCACTCTCGCTCTCGTTACTATTGCTGATGAAGGGATATTTGGCACGGTTGTTTTTTTTTTGCGTTCGTTGCTCAATGTAGCACCAACACGACACTAACGGGTTACGATTCTTCTTCTTCTTATTATTATTATTACTGTCGTTGTTTTTAGCAATGTTTTATGTCAGCAATAGCCATGCAGGAATGTGGTATGCCTACTAATAATTTCAAATGAACAAAATTAGATCGGTATACCTCCGCCGAAGACGGATGTGTCGGGCCATTGTCGCAAATAAAACGGCGACACAACGCATTTCCATTCTCTGGACTGCATCCTGCTGCAGATCTAGTAGTACTGCTAAAGGAGAGATCCAGTAGGAGTTTGAGAATGAACGCTGAAGAAGAAGAAGATCGGTATACCAAGTGGACAAGTTGATGACAGCGATATTACGTGGGGTAGAAATATCACGATAGTTGACATTTCAGAAGGTTTAGCTACGACATTGTGTTTTGGAGATTAATTACAGCTAACCTGTAGATACGGTACTTGGTATGATAACTTATAATCACAAAGTTCTCACACACACACACAAACAATTTTCAATATCAAAGTACGAGTGAATTTCTATATATGTATTCTCATATATCTTAATCCCTCGTCGATTATATGGTTACGTGGACACAACAGGGGCATCCTTCAATAGTGACGCTATTTACTAGTGAATTTTTATTTGGCTGTCGTGGTCGCGTCAAAGCACAGACGTCAGTGGTTAGCACACTGGCTTCTCGTGAGTGGTCTTGTTGTCCTGGGTTGATTCCCCAGTTGAGCCGGAAATGTTTTTTCAGATCGCAACGGCTTCCGGGTCGACTCAGCCTTAATTGGGTACCGGATTAACCCGGGTAGTAAAGACTGCTAGGCAGATGAGATGGCTACCGCCCTCATATAGCAGAGCCTCTGAAATGTGAGATCACTAACATCTCACATCCATACGACATTAACACATGCTATGGATTAACTTTACAAAGTATACACAACGTGAACACCACAGGAAAAGTTAAATAACATAACTTTTGAAGGATCACCCAACGAATCCACAGTACTGTATAATCGACACTGGACTCAGTTTACGTATGTGTGTGTGTGTGTGACGTGGTGTGTTTTCAAAGATAAAGGTTCAGACTGAAAATGATGGAGGCGATGTATAATGTCTTCAGTTAGTAGCTAGCAAATTACGTTGTACTGTTGCAGACGCCCAGTCAATTCGTACTCGAGACCGGACAATATTGGAGTAGAAAGTCTTATAATAATGCGATTACAGGGAGTGACAAGTAATTTAAGGTAGGAAATGAGGATACTAGGGTCACAGACTGTCAAAAAATCGAATGTAATGACATTACATTTTTCCACCACAGAAGGATCAATGATTAACTCTGTGTGAATCATATAACTCAAGCCTATTGCATTAGTGGTGGAATATCAACAAGATAAATGACACATTTCATTAGTTGTAGAATATACAATCAAATAACTGGCAAGTCACATTCATTGTGGAATGTGAAAATACATAACTAACATCACATTTCTTGTGAACAATAGAACAAATGATTGAGACACACAACATGTAGTAGAATTGGATACAAATGATATAAATTTACTGTCATTACAATCGAACTTGGAATAAATGTAAGAAATTCCTATAAGAAAGAATGTAAGAAAGGTAGTTTGGTTCCAATCCCAGATCAGATGCATACCACATATTTCGCCAATTTACGAAATGTGAGGAAACTTAGATGTTATGTACAAGTTCATTTCAAGTTTGTTACGGTGCGCGCATGTTTCGAGTTGTCAATGACATGACGTCATTTCAGACAGTGTAACCAGAAACAAGAAATCCACGACAATCCTTCATGTGGACACCAGACGGAAAAGAAAACAGGGAAGACCATAAACAACGCTCAGAAGACCATTTATGAATGAATTAAAATCAACAGGCATTAAATGAACAAGACCTGCAATCCCTAGCATCTGACCGACAGGTATGGAGAACTATGACATCTGCCCTATGTGTCACTTTGGCAAAACTGAGGAACTGACTGACTAAACCAGAAACACAAAATGGCTATTATTAGCAATTACAGTATGCCACGATTTATATTTATACGTCACGAATACGCATCGAAGGGATGAGTCTATAATTTAGGAAGGGGAGTGGATTAGGGAGTAGTTTTAATGCAAATCCTAATCCAACACCCCCTCCCCTCCCTCAACTCTATACATCTGTCTCAAGAGAGACAGAATCTGTGGTTTTTTTTAATTAATTTTTTTTAAGTGAAATTGTCCTTCACACTAATCCGCTGTTGGTAGTTTTTTTTTTTTTACGTTGCATTACCAATTAATTTTCCATTAGCGTAGTAGATTAATGTCAGCATTACCCTGCGTGCATATATTTTTTTCACTCGGAAGAACTCATAACTGCAACATGCGCATTACATCTGTGTCCGTCGACTGCAAGTTTAGCATTGATCATCATCATCATCAGGTGCCATGCCGGGTGGCGTAGGCGGTCATGGCTCTCCACAGCTCTCTGTCCATAGTATTATGTATCAAAGTCGTTGTTGTTTCTTTGCCGTGCCAGGTTGTCAAACTGTCTAATATTTTCTCACGTTGTCGCCCTCTGTCTCTGGTGCCTTCAATCTTGCCTGTTGTGATTATGTTCTCTAAACCTGCCTGTCTCATGAAGTGGCCAGAAAAAGAAGATTGCCTTTTTCTTATATTGTTGATTAAGGTCCGTTTCGCATTTAACTCTTTTAACACCTCTACATTAGTTTTTCTGGCAGTCCATGGTATTCTCAGCATTCTTCTGTAGAACCACATCTCTGGTGCCTCCAATCTCCCACTTTCCAGTTTGTTTATTGTCCAAGACTCGCACCCATATGTTAGTATAGGGGTTATATAGCACTGCAGAACTCTCTTTCTCACCTCTAATGACAAGGTCATATTACACAGACTGACTGATACATTAGCATTGCTACGATAGTCAAATTTCTCAAAAACAAATAGTCAGCAAAGTAACGCCACAAACTACTCATAACGCGACGGTCAAGTACTTAAAAATTGCAATAGGTTATTTAAACACTGTGAACGCGATAGGAATCTGATCTGGGATTGGACCTGCGCCGTGAACGAACCGGACACACATAATAAGGACATATATTTAATTATTTCTGTTCAAAATGGGTTGTCACTGCTTTCATGACTGCGTGTACAATTCTCTAATTGTGGTCCCACAACATATGTTATCCAGTCGCGCATATCCATAGCTAGACATGTAAATACAAGGTGAAACCTCGCGTCACACTTATGTGGGTATTCCTTCGGAATTTCCCTTTCTCAACCAATTTTCATTCAGCATCATCATCAGGTGCCATGCCGGCTGGCGTAGGCGGTCATGGCTCCCCCACAGCTCTCTGTCCACAGTATTATGTATCAAGATAGTTGTTGTTTCCCTGCCGTGCCAGTTTGTCAAACTGTCTAATATTTTCTCAAGTTGTAGTCCTCTGTCTCTATTGCCTTCAATTTTGCCTGGTGTGACTATGTTCTTTAAACCTGCCTGTCTCATGAAGTGGCCAAAACAAGATTGTATTTTTCTTATATTATTGATTAAGGTCTGTTTCGCATTTGACTCTTTCAACACTTAATGGAACAAAACAGATGGCAAAAACCTAGTATAGATAAAACAAAGCACTTTACGATAGTGTTGCGCTCAGATCTCATGCAGCGTGACATCTACATATATCTGACATTGTCGTACTTTTCATTGGCTGGATACAAATGATGTGTAAGGTTAGCCAAGAGAAGTAGCGCAGTATGGGATCAGCAAGCCACCCGTGTGTTGCCGGGGCCCGAAAGGGGAGCAAAGAATAGCAACACTGTTTACCTTCCATGCATGTCGTAAAAGGCGACTAAGGAGGTTATGGGATGGAGTTAGCTGCCCCATCCCATATAGGGTCAGTGACCTAAAGCCATGCTGAAGTCGGATGTGTCCGGCCGAAAGGCGCAGATATCGCAGCAATGATGTAAACAATGACACATCGCATTCCGTTCTCCGGACTACATCCTGCTAATCTGCAGGAGTTTGAGAACGAACGCAGAAGAAGAATATCAGCAAGCGGGATTATTCTTGAGAAGGATTGGGAAATATCTGCTATTTTTGGCAACATTTACCATTTCCGTGACGTTTGTGCTTTAGCCTTTTTTTATATCTAGATATCCATGGCAATTCCCAAACAACATCACTTATCTTGACATTTTTATTCATGATTTTAATTGGCTGGTGATACAAAGTATACGCAAAGTAATCAATGATTAGTTTCATTACCCAAGATAGTGACGTCGATTACTATCTGAGTAGGACTTTTCTGTAGAAGGTCTTGCATAACATAACATATGCGATAGTTTGGTAATCATATCAGTAAACTATCACGTGTAAAGTATGATATTTTAATTGGTTGGATAAACATTTGTTCATGTGGAAAAAGAAAATTAGTAAAATAACACAAAAATTGTTAAATATCAGTTTTAAAAATAATACAAATATACAGATTCAACGTTTCGACCAGGTCTTTGTCAAGATAAGGACAAACGTAAAAACTGGAATTTGTATGAACCCAAAGAAAACTATATTAAAGGGCAGTATGTAGGCACCTATGCTGCCATAGGAGAAATAGATGGAAGCAACGTAGTAATTTGTGTATTCGTCATATTTGTGAAATTGATATTTAACCATGTGTGTGCTATTTTTCACATTTTTATTTACCACGAAATAGACAGTTTTACTAGTTTCCTTTTCATATTTACTTTCATTGGGGGAGGACAAGCAGACAGTGTGTATATATGTATGTAAATTGTCACCTCTTTATACATCCATAGTGCTCCATATATATACACAGACCAGATTGCCGTTCACATTCATATACTCCTCTTTACTCCCAATCTTATCTCACACTTCATACAACTATGATTACCCTACTCTCTCCCATACTCCTAAAACAATAGACCACCAGTTTGTTTGCACTCTACAGCCTCCTCACTGTCTGTCTTGTTTCCAAAACACTGATTAAACCTCCCCGTTGATTTCTGGCCTTTCCACGTTATCGACTGGTGTCCCCCATCGTCTACATCCCTGAGGTGCTCTGTATCTGATTTCCAAAGGACAGAGACGCGGCTTCAGTGTTGTATGCGCCTCTGATCCCTGCAAATACGACCAGGATTGAGAAATAATTAGTAGGCCGATAGATGGCCTAGTTTAGAATGGTACTCTAAGCCATTAGCGACTGATAAACCCATACAATGGGGATGCCAACACTGTGCACTATCTATTGTTTCTCCTCTAGGTCTATCAGTTTAGTGTATATAACGACAGTACTGTCAACTGTCTAGACTTGTCTCTTACTATTTACAACTCGTTGAGATATTCCTTTGCTCTGGATTGTGTGTATGAATAAAGAGTTAGCCATTGTTTATATTATATTATATTACGTTATATATATATATATATGTATAGCACATACTCCACTCAAGGCATGCCATCATATCAAAATGACGGGAGGAAATGAACGGAAATAAAAGGGAAACAAATAAGTGAATGACAGTGGTTTATTATCAATGCACACTGAATGAAAATGTGAAACACAGTCGATGACATCAGGAAGTCTTCTTCATTCACGACAGTTTAATGGAACAAAACAACTGGCAAAAACCTGCAGGTGAAGAATAATAGTTTGTTCTTCTCGTGCCACAAGCGGCACAAAGGGCAGAGGTTTTGCTTCTCAGTGCGTTGAGATCCGCTGCCTGCAATTTTAGTTCTTGTATGACTTGCAGCCCATTGTTTTCTCCTTTAATTATCGTGTTTTAAGAGTAGTTTTAGTTTTCTTCGTTTTCTTGTCCCATCCGGTGTCCACATGAATGCTATATACTATAATAATAGCATTGGTATATTACTAATACTCGGCAGTATACTCACATCTTAGGAGGCGTGGTGGCAGGATTACCTGAACAACGACCTTCACTATAGTTAGTTAAAAGGAATATTGAAAAAACAATTCGATTAGCGCCAGCGTTTAATAGGAAAAAAAGTACCCCACCAAGGAGGTACTTGCTATTCAGCCAAACTAAAATACCCTGCAACGGATTATGAACTCCATGCATATACACACTCATGTTGGGGTTCTTCTGTAGTTTGTAAATTCAACAACTAGAGAATGACTGTAGTTGACTATATACAGGTAAAGTGCTGGTTTTAATACGTAAACTGTGTTAAACTATTGGGGGGGGGGGGGGTGCGGAACGAAATGAATATTTACACCACAGGAAATTGTATGTACAAAATGTCCTATTATATGCTAGATTTAATATCCGATGAGAAGTGATGTCCTTATCGCTGGAGCTCATGTTTATCTAAGGTAGGAATAGTAATGCAGTGGTTCGGATCGCCCATCTGATGTCATAACCTAGTAGATAATAAACCATACAACAATACTTAAAATGTCACTAATTAAAAGTTTAAGATTCATTTCCTCGTATATTTTCTACTGACGAACCCTGTAAAAAGTTGATGAAATGTTAACTGATAACGCATAAAAATCTAAGTTTTGACCGAGAAGTCTTTATCAAGAGCACAAGAAAACGTCGAGTAGGTAACGGCAATGTCAATGTTCTCGTCCTATTTGCTATATGGGATAAGTCTCCGAAAGGAGGACAGTATAAATGTTGTAAAAACTAGACATATAGAGTTGGAACAAATCCAGAGAATTGACAGAATACAGCAGGATTTCGCAAAAACAAGAAAGTAAATTTACAAGACAAAACATGATATCTACAAAGAGGAATTGTGGATTTTTATTAATTTCTACTATCATTCTTCTTTTCTGCTTTTACTTTGTCTAGTTCACACTGTAATGTAGAGAAAGTACATTGGTGTAAGAATCATTATGGTCTGGGTTCACTTATCAGTAAGTGGTGAGTTTCTATACTGAGGTAAAAATTTACTCTGTATCAGCACAGCATGACCATACCTATTTATCTCTTCTGCCTTCGTTCTAAAAATTCTGCAGATTAATATGATGCAGTTTGGAGAACAGAATGTGCTGTGCCATGGTTTGCTGTGATATCTTTACCTTACATTTGGACACATTCGACTTCATCATGGCATCAAGGTAATTTTTCCCCACTATTAGATGGACCATCCAACCACACTCCCAGAACCTCTCTAGTCACCTCTTACGACTTGCATGGCAGGTAACTGTTGCTTAGCTTTCGCTCCACTTTCGGACTTCGGAAAAATACATGAATGCAAGATTATACTAAAGTTATCATACACAGACAAGCGATACATGTAATTCGTAACAGAAAAAACATGAAGTAACGAGAAAAAATGTTCAGTGTTCTGGCGAAAGAAACGTATGTAAACATAGCTATAGTTGCAAACTTATGTCCTCATTTTTTAAATATTGAATTACTGTGCTACAATGGACTGAACCAAGACACACACAAAAGTTTGGGCAGCCGCTATGACCCGGAGAAGACTAAGTCTCTTCCTGGCAACTGGCCTGCTGATTTAGCAAGGACAAAATAATTCTGAACGGAAAAGATTTACTGTACAAGAAAGTTTAGAGATAATGAAACCGTGCAGTTAGAAGCACTTTGTGGTCAAAGTTGACCAGCATTGATACAATGAAATGATTACATAAGTTCACATGATTGCATGTGTGCAAACAAATTGGTGGAGAATTGCTTCCACAAATACAAACGATCCCTTTCATGTACGAGACCTCTTCTAATATCATTGCATGCCACTGAGAGGTATTGAATATTTCTGAGTGTGATATAAAGCTCTTGAGAAACCCGCCTTTGCATATAGGAAATATGAACTGCTATGTGTCATGTGACGCATTCTTTCCAGAACGTTGACTTCCCAATGAACTCATGAGCCATTCTCTGTTGCGGCTTGACTTTTCCAACGACGTATTCATGTTATCTTTAATGTCGCCCGTTCATCGTCTTCTTGGTCTGCCTTGAACATAATTCCTGGGGATCGAAACAAAATGTGCCAGAAGAAATGTATCGAAGATATCCAAATGTTCTGGTAATTGCCGTGGTCTTACCACCTTCTGTCCGGCTATGTGGTAGCGAAGTATAGTGCGTGCCTGTGACAACCACGGGGTTCGAATCTTGTCATAGGTAATTGAGCATCCGGACCGTTCAGAAAGCAATGGCTCACTACTGAACGTATTTATATTTCCTAGAAGAACAGTATATACAAAAATGCTGGGTTGATTGCTACATCCTTAAAAAGATATGGTACAAATTTTCATCATATTTTCATCATAGTCTATGTCGTGTGGCGTTAGTTATATCAGTGTGTCCACGGCCTTCTGTTCCGTGCGCTGTCAATAATGTATGGTACCGATGTATCCCCATCTCACAATGTCAGGCTGTCTAGCATCGTCTTTCTTGGTATTTCTCTACCCCTCTTGTCCCCCCCCCTCTTTCCTCTTTTCATGGTGTGTCAAAAACATATGAACTGTCACTTTGAAATTTTCTTCTTTAGATATATCTTCACTACGTTTATTTGTCAATGGTATTCTTAACTTTCTTCCATAAAACCAGATCACTGCTGTCTCTATATAAGTTTTTACTATTCTGTTGATTGCTCAAGATCCAACTCTATGTCTCAGAATTGGTAATTAATAAATCTAATAAAATTGAATCCTGTATTATCTCCACTTTTGTTTATATGTAAAATTTCCTTTTTCTACGCCATTGAGGCATAGGCATACTATTGATTACAGAGGTAGGCCTGTATTTTTAATTGACTAACGACGTATCTATTGGTCACTTTGTGTATACTTTGTGTCGACGGCTAATAAAATCACGAGAACTGTCAAATGAGTCATGTTAGAAGGCTGTTTTCCAATGATCACACATGTTTTATAGTGTTCATTGGTCTCGGTCCACAGAACTCACTGGGAATCATCCTTCTAAAGTGATGCGATTTGACTTTTCTTGTGATTTTCATTGGTCAATGTCAATAAAAATAATGGAACGGTAAAAAAAATAACGCTACTTTAGAAAGAGTGACTTCACGTGAAAGCGAGGGGGGTGGGGGGTGTTATCATATTTTCTTGTTAGTTTTACAGTGCTGAATGATATGTGATATTTGTATACGGGAGGAACTAAACCATTTAAGGGAAGAACACTGGCCCACGGAGATGGATATCCACAGAAAGATGTATAGGAGCACTGAGGAGCTTGAAAATACAGCAAAGTTTATTTAGAAAACCGGGCTTGCTGTGTAGACATGTCAAACTGCGAACGAGAAGAAGAAGATACGAGAAGGATTTTCAACCTCCGAACACTAAGTACTCTCTTACTCCCTTATCTACTGACGTGATTCAACCAATTTAATTTCACAAATTGTGTGTGTGTGCGTGTCTGTCTGTGGCGTATGTGTACACTGGTACACACATCGTGTGTATGTATATGAGTAAATGAAGAAAAGCAAGCACATTCCAGCAGTTTCTCCAACAATCTCCCGCTATCACATCACAGTTTCCCAAAAGAATTATCAACAAGTAAATCAATCCTTCGCGCCCCTCCCCATTCAAACTTGTTTAAAAGCTGGAATTCAAATTAAGTGCATAGTTATGTACTCATTAACCGTCACACAAAAGCGTCATAGCCACCGGAATTTTGTGCGATCAAAAATTTCTACAAGTATCATTAAAAACAAAATATCGATCGCCAGCGAATTTACGGCATAACTGACAGATGTCACATTATTGCTTTCAATTTGTGGACAGCATTGCTGCAATACTAGCATATGATCACAATAAACGCTCCCAGGAGCCACAACGTGTGTTATAACTGATTTCGGGGCTTAATATTTGCCAACAACGGTTCTAAAAATGGTGCGTCGTGGTGTAGATTTTTTAAATATCGAAATAACAATCAATAAATCAACCAATTGGGCTGCATCTAGAGTGTTTACACATCCTTGCGCACATATGCCCCGGAAAATAATTAGTGTCTCTATCCTTAGATATTGCCTCGTCCTCATTCCATGTGATTCCCATCTCTGTCATATCATTCGTGATCTCTGTCAGATCGTTCGTGGTATCTATTTTTCTTTTGTTCCTATATCTTCCTTGTTTCCTTGTACAAATGTATTATCTTTTGTATTATCGTTGGTGTGTATATAGAAAACAGTGTTAGGTATTTCACTTGACCATCAACTACAGTTTAAAACAGTTTTTTTACTGTCCCCGAGACTGTACTATGTACACATGCGACCGACTGATTCGTCGACCTATGATCGACGATACAGGAAGAACTCATTGTTGGTCATATAAACATAAATTTGAAAAAAAATATTCACCCTGTACATGTAGTAGCGACAGCACGGGCATGTACCATGTGTCATACAGCGGGCTGCAAAGGTATATGCACTATTCTCGTGCAATCCCAGGTTTAGTAGATAAGCAAGATGCTAAACGCAACCTCCTCGTTGTGCAACCTCGAAATATATTGTTTCGAAGCTTGCAATGAGCAATTTGGGGTTTAGGGGTTGTGTCCGTGAAATGCAGAATGAAGTGGAATAAGAACTATTTGCACTAGACAAACAAATTCTCTAAATAGAACCTCCGCCCGACCCCACAGCCAAATGACAACGACTGGTCTAGAGTGCCGGGTTATCATGTACGTAAGCTCACTAAAACACGAACAGTGAGAATGCCTCCGGGTAACTACGACTCGTCAGTTGAGTACACGCTAATTCAACACATTGCTACAGAGAAGCGCCATGTGCAAGAATAAGTGAGAATATCGTAACGGAGGGCAAAGGCACTGTTCATTCTCCAGAACAAGCGTTCAGTGTCTCCTGGCAACAAGTTGTGCGGAATGGTAAAGACAGAGTAGCATACGGTCCCAGCACGAATAAAATGTGAGTAGAAGCTTAGACTATGACGGATGTCAGTGTAAAAAACATCATCTAAGAGACGTACCAGACCTAGTTCAACGTTACTGTTTTCAGCTATCACCTTTACTGGATGAAACTCGCAGTCGAGATAAGAGCCAGTACCCGACAACACAGGGGGAAATGGCGTCTAATTACACAAGGTAAGTTCACAAACAGCGCAAAACCTCGTGCGAGATAGACGTAGTCGACCCAAGTCTAAATCACTGCTCACCGTCTCCTCGGAAACTGCCATCTAGAGACACGATTTGACTTGCAAAATCTAAGGATACTGGGATAAACCATAATGACGTAGAGCAAATACTCATCGATTGCCTGGCGACATATAGGAAGGATGTCACGGCTAGGAAAGCTCACATAAATTAAAATCATGCTAAAAACGTATATGCTAGGCCGGAAGGGGCAAAATAATGCAGCCCAGATGCGAAACCAGCAGCACGGCGTACTTCACCGACGGGAATCAAACAAATGTTGGTTATAAGAATGAACGCAGCAGAAAGGAAAAAATAAGAAGATTATCACACCGCCACACGTTCCTCCATTTGCTCCTTAATGAGAAAACATGCATTAATGACTTAAAAAGTGTTAAGTAGGGTGAAGCATGAATTTATTTCTTCTTCTTCTGGGTTCATTCTCAAACTTCTGCAGATTAGCAGAATGTGACCCAAAGAACGGAATGTGTTGCGACATTGTTTACAGGTTAGCTATGATATATGCGCCTTTCGATCTGAAAGATCCGACTTCAGCATAACATTTGGATCAATCGATTTGCCCACTATTGAATGGGACAGTTAATCCCATTCCCTAACCTTCTTAGTCGCCTCGATCGACATGTCTAGCACGTAAGTTTCGCTATTCTTTATCTTATTTCGGGCCCCGGCAACAGCGGTCTAGCATTAATGTATTCATAGAAGACTCGTAGAGAGATAAAGCGCGCACTCGGACAGTCAAGATGATAGGTTACATCTAAAGGCAACTGTGGATAAGAACCGTTTATAAAGCAATGGCAACCTACTGGACATAAATATAGCCTAGAAAATAGCTGGCCACAAAATGCTGGATTGGTCGCTACGTCCTGAAGAGGATATGCTACCAAGGCTGGAAATCCACTGCCATATACCTCAATATTGGTGAAACATGGAAAAGTATGAGATTATTCATTAGATGGTTTGGCAATCACTATGTGGCGGGTCAATGGTATATATTAAATGAAAAATTTGACCTGTTTTTTTTATGTTGGAGAACCACTGTTTAAATGGTATTTGACATGTGACACGGGAACATTTAAAACACAGTTGGGGAACCACTGTCTGACACATATCTACTTGTGTAATCGTTATTAAACTCATACTGGTTATTATGATACTAATCTGGAGAGCGGAATAGGTGTGCTATGGATTACAGATTGCCTGCGATATATACTTCTTTGATATATCCGAATTCATTTAACTTTTAGGTCACATTAACATGAGATGTAAAAGCCAACTTCACCTCGAAACCTAATTAATCGCTTCTTACGATATGCATGGTGTAGTAGACAAGTCAATGTGTTGTTACTTTTCGCTTTGCTTTTGGGTCCTCGCAGCACACTGGGAGACCAACGCCATTTAGTAAATTAAGTATGTGACTATTTGTGAGAAGGTTTGGGAAACACTGACTAACAGATCAATGTTGATGTCACATTCCCTAACACTTTACAGGGAAAGCTAGGATTAGTCCTTGAGAATTCACTCAATGGTAACCACGGAGATGGGGATTCCACAGAAAGGGAGATACAAATAAAAAAACGATGAGTTGATGCCAATGTAATAAACAAGATTTATTTCCTAGATACATAAAAATTTGTTGGGTTGGTTTGTTGTTGTTGTTTTTTTTTTTAAAGTTGGGCGCTAATGAGGGTTTTCATGGCAGAATGGTTTACATTTATAACGAGAAACTAAATTAATATTGTTGTAACACTTCACTGACGTATTCCCACATAAACTAATATTGTTTAAATACTTCACTGAAGTATTCCCACATAAACTAATATTGTTTAAATACTTCACTGAAGTATTCCCACATAAACTAATATTGTTTAAATACTTCACTGAAGTATTCCCACATAAACTAATATTGTTTAAATACTTCACTGATGTATTCCCACATAAACTAATATTGTTTAAATACTTCACTGAAGTATTCCCACATAAACTAATATTGTTTAAATACTTCACTGATGTATTCCCACATAAACCAACCACGAACCGAAATGTCCCTTCAGTATATTAATTACGCTAATCATTCTAATTCCTACTGACCATAAGGCTTCAATTGTAGATGCACAATTCATTAATGGCTATTATGATCCGTCTTCTTCAGTACAGCTTACACAAGTCTGGTCATTCACTTACGATTATACGTTTATTACTGTTACTATTATGATTATTTCTCCTCCTCCTGTTGTTTTATGTTTATGTTGGTGCTAGAATGTGTACTCAATCCAAGGATACTTTCTTTCTAGAAGACATTTCTTTGAGTTGGCTCACAAACTCCAAATTAACGGATGTAGAATGAAGAACGGAATGTGTATGGTTTACAGTTTGGTTGCGATATCTAAGCCGTACTACCAGACATGCACGAGTACTTCATGCTTCCATGGTTACTGTTAACCTCTGTGTATTGAGACAACCAGACGTATCCCGAAAATCAGCCGTCGCCTCTAATAATGTGGTCAAACACTTGAAACCAATTTTTAACTCCCTCCATTCACCTGTCAACTATCAAGGAGTTGGATACATCTCCCTCTGCTCAATTACGTTAAAATATCCCCCATTCTTTTCAAAAAAGCTGGACCGAAAAAAAATGGTAACAGACATGACATTATGCAATTCAAATTTCAACATAGCCTAATTTGAGAAAACTGAGCTTTCCTGCTACAACCAGGGCCGTAGAAACATCTTATGGAAAGGGGGTTATGTATATAATAAGATATTTAGCTTATTTTGTTATATTTTAATGATATTTTGGAGAAATCATTGAAGGGGGCGGGAATTTCCACCTGAATCTGTGTTTGCTTCCTGGAAATCTCACCTGTGTGTTGCCTAGCCCGAAATGGGAGCAAAGAGTAGCAACACTATTTGCCTAAAATGTGATAAAGGTGGTTTTGGGGTGGAATTGACTGTTCACTCCCATAGAAGGTCAAAGTGATCCAGAAGGCATGCTGAAGTCGGCTGTGTCAGGCTGAAAACGCAAATAACGCAGCAAAGGTGCAAACAATGAAAATTTACAACCTGTTCTCCGGATTACATCCTGCTAATTTTCGCAGGAGTTTGAGCCCGAACGGACAAGAAATATTAAGTACTAGTATCCTTATGCGGATTTTAAACCCCCAACCTTCCCCACACCCACTATCTACGGGCCTGACTTCAATCAACTGCCTGAATCAATGTTTGTGTGTCATGTGACGTATCCAACCAGAACATAGACTTCCTTATTAATCTCCAGAAATTATCGCAGTCTCTGAGAAGTTCTTCCGCCTCTTCTAGCGACACGTGCATGTATTCCTGAATATCTCTTGTCCAACAACATCTTGGTCGACATTTGCCTCTACTGTCTTCTATCACATCACGCAACAACACTCTACTCTTTCCATGCCATCGTGTCTCCATCGGATATGAAGATATCCCCAGAATATCCGTGATATAACAGAATGAAAATAATGGGACAGTGGTCACTTGCTGTTTAACACAAAACTCTTGTGGTTGACCAGCCACCATAAACAGTGTAAGATGAATGCATACCCTGAGAATGCTGAGAAATTGCATTGTTATATATTTTGAAAACTAGATTAGTTTCTGAAACACTGATTAGACAGTTCTGTTCCTGTGGGCAAAAATCTATAAGTGCTCCATTTCCCCTTTACCACTGTCAGCTATGGTGCAGCAAAGTGCTGCGGTATACTACACTGCCATCTTGGCTCATTGCGCATACTTATTTTGATCCCAGAACAGAGACAATTTTGATGAAAGTTCGGAAAAGCTGCAACAATTTCACAATCAATAAGTGACTAATTTTCTTTTAGAATGCACTTCAGTGGACAGTTGTAAATTATTTCTCTTCTAATTTTAAAATTCCTGTTCAAATTAGTTGAATATTAACACAGCTTGTACACATTTGAAACCACATATTTCTTGCGTCCTTATGCTAAGTCCGGCTCTGTGGCGACATGGTATAGAGAGAGTGTGTGAATCCCGCCACACGCAATTGTGTATATAAACTTACGGAACGTATTTATATTGCCTAGTAAATCACTACAGCCACAAAATTCTGGGTTGATGGCTACATCTTAAATAAGTGTTTTTAAATGCTATTTTGTCACTGCAATAACTACATGATTAAATGTTTTTTTTTTATGAGCAGCAGACTCAAACAGTACATTTTCAAATCGATTATCAATCTATTGTTGATGTCAGGATGTGCATTAGCTACATCTTTTTGTCTTACAAGAAATGGTTTCAGAATGATATAGAACAAAACAAGCTTCTTGCAAAAATTCTTTAACTTTAAGTGGAGAAAGTTCAAATACAATATATTAGCAACGAAATGGAAAATGATAATCTACTGCCAAGTGTCAATGCAGTACAATATAGAATGAAAATAAATATTAATATTACGTTTAATTTAATATAACGTATGTTAAAATATTTATTTAAGTTTTGTATAAAATATAGCAAAATGACGTCAACTTTTCATGAACCACCTTTCCATCTTGTCAACAACCTCTCCTGTCACCGTATTTTGATGTACATGAAATTCAGCTACGGTCTTAACATTGAATTTATAGTTTATGTATATAATTTCGAATTTTGGCTATTTATTGACTTTTTCCATAAAATGTTTAATTCCAACAGATGTAACAACCCTAAACTGTATTGTGATGTGTATGGAGTGTTGTCATGAAACGTAGAGGGACACACACATAATGGAGCTCAAAATGGGTTATGGGTAAGAAACAATATCACTTCTGCGTTCGTTCCCAAGCTACTGCAAATTAACAGCATGAACGGAGAATGGAATGTGTTGTGTTAATGTTTACAGTTTTATTGCGATATCTGCGCCTGCAGACCTAAGATACCCGACTTCAGCATTGATTCTGGATAAGTTTGATCCTATATGGAGCAGGACAGCCAACTTTACCACATAACCTACACAGTCACCTCTACGTATGGAAGGAAGTGTTGCTATTCTTTGCTACTTTTTCAAGCCTGGCAATACACGGACGGTAAGTAAAACTGATCCAGAACATATTTTTCTCTCTGGAAACTGAAACCACTCGATAAAAATATGATACAACGGCATCAAAACTGTAACCACTCGATCAGAACACGATACAACAACATACAAACTGCAATAATATATACCGTATATATCAATTCCTCCGGACACCATACACATTACAAGTTCGCATGCTTCTTTGTTTCCCCTCCTTTCCTCTGGTTCGACAAATCAGATACAGTCCGAAATTATAATAAATGAACACAGCTTAAATTGAAACGGTAGGTAGCCTGATATTCTGTTAGTGGTGTCAATAGCATATGGTACTTTAACAAATCATGTGGCGGGCCAGGTAGTGCACATGCCTGATCTGGAAATACTGCACAGCCTACCTCTGTTCAAATACCTAACTCGAGAAATAATGGCAGAAATATTGACAGAACCAAGGTTGACAGCGAGTGACACCTGTAAGGAATTTCCACCCAAGGTATTGAGAGACACAAGGACAGCAGAAGCGTGTTTTGCTTTGTTGTCCCTGTTTGGTACCTGTTAACCAGAAGTCAATTAAATAAATACAGTTTTATAACAGGTTGCTGTAAAGTTGGTTTGACAAACTTTACCACAGTGAACGTCAGATGTCCCTATATTTTAAAATTAAATCTGTCTCTCTCTCTCTCTCTCTCTCTCTCTCTCTCTATGTACATAAATATGTACGTATATTCAAGACATATATTTTTGTAGAAAGGGCTTGATTAAAACACTATAATTACAAGATTTAAGATTGTTTGTGATGAAAATACATTTACTGAATATTTGAAGTGTAAAAATAAATATAGAAAACATTGTATATGTTTCCATGGTTGTGTGGTACAGGTTACTCTATAATGTGGTGTTTAGGGGGGAATGAGTTTATTTTGCCAAAAACTGAATGTATAAGTAAACTAAATTTGTATCAATAATGAATATTTCATTTTAGGAAACTAAATTTAGCTTTATCTTTTGTTTGTGACCATAAGAAAAATATAATTTTAAAATTCATAAAAACATAATTACAAAATTGTTGGCAAAAAAGTCTTTTACAAAATCAAATACAAGAATATAATACACATCAATCATCACAGATTCAGGGATCCATCTAAACACATATGTCTTTACATAGAAAGAATTCTTGACAATCGATCACAGTCGCTGCTTCAAAGTATATTTTGACTGTGCACCCAATCTTGTAAAGATCTATCGGCACTGAGAGTAAAGGCAGCTTGTGACATTCCACATCTACTCTCACTGCGTTATGAGGGACTTGTTTCTGTATGGAGTAAAAATGTGCAATATTCACGGTTAGTGACACACAGATCGCCAGACTGGGCAAACTTCAGAAGGAGGTCATGCGTATCATATTGGAATGCACCATGGATACATCATGTTTGGCAATGAGTTTCTCCTCGATTTCCCAACTAGCTGACAGAACCAAGTTGTTTTAGCGCATATCTTAAAACTAGTGCCGATACACTGCACCCATTACGTCCGGATCGCAATAATGTGAAAGCTCCAGGATCAAAATGGGAAGATCATGGTTGGGAGAAGCAGAAGATATCACTGGACAAGTGTGTAACTCTAGTTGCATTAATCCTGGGGAGGAGTGCTTACCTACATCTTGCATTACTTGGCCCCTTCTATGTGCATCACATTCGACACACATCTCATTCACAAAAACAGGGTGATGTAATAATCTACACTGATGAGTAATTCGGCATCGCCGATGTGTTTGAGCTTTTTCCCCCATGGTCCTGCGGGAAAACTGTCAGAGACTTCGTCGGTGCCTTTACTACAACCACGAGCAATCTTGTGGTGGAGATAAAAAGATGTGACGAAAGCACTGTCGTGGCTGATGTAACAGCACTATTCTCAAACGTGTATACTTAGTGACTCAATGAACATGCTTCGTAAAGTTGAAGCGGGAGTCTTCCGCCGTTAATGGGTGAAGTTACTATCACTAATTGTCACAATCTATAACCAGAACAATTACCGGTATATTCGTGCCAGGACATGCGGGTATTGAAGGTAATGCGCGGAATGATACACTGGCGAGCATGGCCACAGTAGCAATAGATCCATCAACGGATCAACCTGACATAATGCGTTGACATACCTCGTCTGCTAGAGAAGATTTTCAAAAGTGTCAATCATGTTCGCTCTCAAGACTGCACGAGACCGGTGTTAAGATGGTAACAGACTGTAAATAGAAACATAATGGTATACGAATAGACTGATAAATAACCATCTAACTGGAACTGTTGGACGCCACACTCTGATGAATTTATTGAGACGGGGAATATGGACTAGATATAATTATCCACACAAAAAAAAAAAACATAATAATCAGCAAAATCGCAGAAGAACTGGTGCAAAACATGAAAATACTTGGAGTGATACAACAAGTAGATCATTACCAATATTTGGATACATAACCACACATGAGGGTGATGTGAAACAAGTTAAAAAGAGAATAGAAATGACTAAAAGTATTTTCAATATCGTGATGAAATATTTTAAACATTTAAATAAACATCTAAATAACCAACAAACAAACCAAAAATTGAGAAATATAAAATGCTACATCTATTCTATATGTATGGATCAGAAACATGGTCAATGAACACACTAGAAGACAGAATTGATGCTCTTTGATATATAGATATAGAAAAATTATGGAGTATTTTATGGAAAGAGAAGAATAATGAACAAAGAGGTTTTAACAAAACTTCGTCTGAAAAAAGAACTGTTAAAGGAAATAAAGATAAAACAAGTAACGTATTTTGGAGATATTAAAAAAGATAAACGAAAAGTAAAGTAAAATTAACCCATAGCATTTATTAATGCCATAGGAGTGTGAAATGTTAGCGATCTCACATTTCAGTGGATCTGCTATATGAGGGCGGTGGCCATCTCCTATCTCTCGCAGTCTTTTCTTCCCGGATTAATTCGGTACCCAATTAAGACTGGGTCGACTAGGGAGCCGTTGCGATCTGAGAAACATTTCCGTCACATCTTGACAATGAACGCAAGACTACTCATATGCAAAGCCAGTGCGCTGATCACTGCGTTACGTGCCCCCCCCCCCCCAATAAAAGACGTGACACCCTGTTCAAGATCTTACTTGGGGATAAAGTCGATGAGAGGCGAACAAGAGATAGGCAAAGGTACAAGTAGGAGAGAAACATTACGAGATTGACAGGTTACAATCTAGCAAAATACACGACTAAGGCAAAAGACAGGGGATGTTGGCGAACCATTGCAGCCAACTTTCGTTGTTGAAACGATAATTGATGACGATTAGACTATATCCTTCATAAATTCTAGTAAAGTCATTGTCTCTGCAACATGAGCGATCCAGTGGAATCTGTTTTTCTAATTTTAATGAAACTTCATAATCTCAAGAATGCACCCTTGTTGAATGACAGCACTGTTGTGATCATGAACAAGTTTCTCATGGCAGCGCCTAGTTTATGTATCGCCTACATGTCAAATACATCAAATGTACCACAAAACCTATCAAATGTTATATTATTTGTTACTTCGGTCTGAGTGCATTGCTATTCTTGACAGTGTAAATTATTCCCAATTATATGCCGTAATAAGTGCTCTTACTTGGCATTTCTTGTTCAACTATCTGCCATTTTTTACCTTCCCAAAATCAACAATAGACTCTTCCTTACTGCGCATGCGCAGATTCCATCTCCCTATTATGTATGAGAAGTGTCTAAAGGTCACAAATGTGACAATGTTAACTTTAATATATACATTCTACATATTAATTAGATAAATATTCCAAAATAATGTATATGCTTAGGTGAAACAAAACATATTCAGCTGCATAGCGAGAAGGCAAATTCAAAATAAGAAGACTAGATCGTCATGGCAACACAATTAAATTTGAAAAGAAAAGGAATTTGCGCAGTTTGGTAGTTTCATAACTATCACAATCCACTGTTTGACACACACTTTTCAACTTCGCTAGTTTACCGATACAATCAATGTTTAACCATAGTTGTAAAAGCTAATCTATGTGTGATCTGAAATGGTTGAAACCGGTCGAGAAAATATGTTGGTTACCCTAAAGGGGGTTAGAGTTTATTATTTACATGTTGCAAATATGCTGAATAATATACAGTACCCAAGGCTATGATGGGTTTTGAGGGGTTTAATAGAACATAGTACTTATAAACAAGTAAAACATAGAGGGTTAAGTATCACAGCACCACGCAGAGGTATTACCAAAAATAGATCAACAAATGTCGCTCCAATAGACGATATTACCTTCTTTTCAAGTGCACGCAATATTTTCTTTTAATTACCAAAGCCAGATAATTCATGAATTATTTTATAAAATGTGAAGTTCTAAGTTAATTCATGAATTATTTTCTAAAAGTATGGAGTTCTAAGTTAATTCATGAATTGTGTTCTAAAAGTATGGAGTTCTAAGTTAATTCATGAATTATTTTCTAAAAGTATGGAGTTCTAAGTTAATTCATGAATTGTGTTCTAAAAGTATGGAGTTCTAAGTTAATTTATGAACTGTATTCTAAAAGTATGGAGTTCTAAGTTAATTTATGAATTGTGTTCTAAAAGTATGGAGTTCTAAGTTAATTCATGAATTGTGTTCTAAAAGTATGGAGTTCTAAGTTAATTTATGAACTGTATTCTAAAAGTATGGAGTTCTAAGTTAATTTATGAATTGTGTTCTAAAAGTATGGAGTTCTAAGTTAATTTATGAATTGTGTTCTAAAAGTATGGAGTTCTAAGTTAACTCATGAATTATTTCCTAACTGTGTAGTTTTAAGTTAATTCATGATTTACTTTCTAAAATTATGCTGTTCTACGTTAATTCGTACACTATTTAAACACAATATGGAATTCCGTGTGTTTTCAAAATGTGAGCATTTCATTATTAACCACTACAACATTCCCACTTTTCACGTCCATTTATAAAACATATAGGCTTTTGTGTTCGCAACTGCACTTCTATCTTGAGATGTCACCTAATGCTCTCATAAGAATTATGCTTACCTGTAACTACGCCCCAAGATAAGGGGCAGATGTTCAAATATCTCTTAAGAAAGTCACATGACATTTAGTACTAGGGCGCTAGCAGAAAAACGCAGGTAATTTACCCTTCCCTCCCCCACACCACCTCATTTTTTTCCCCAAAAAGGTCCATTAAAAATTCCCATTAATACTAGGGAATTATCTTTCTTTTATTTAGGCAAACCCCATATCCCTTTATCGAAGACATCTACGACCCTGTCCGTAAAATAACCATGCCCTTCAACCACTGTAAGTCAGATCAGTGAATATTATACAGTAAGTGAAATCAATGAATATTATATACTAAACCTTTCTATCTAGGAAGTTGATGTAACCAGTCAACAGATCATATAG
Source organism: Meghimatium bilineatum (assembly GCA_034231615.1). Lineage (NCBI taxonomy): Eukaryota > Metazoa > Mollusca > Gastropoda > Stylommatophora > Philomycidae > Meghimatium > Meghimatium bilineatum. The sequence continues at coordinate 58,197,276 of CM067304.1, forward strand.
CTTTGTAGTTGGCTTTGGACAAGTTAATACATGACAGGTAAATCCTGACGGCGACAGAGCTAAGACACAGGTCGCATTAACACCTCAGCTCTTGGGAGCTGTAGCGCGTATCTATCTATGTAATGCAAGACGTCTTGTCTTATCTCTCGCTACTCACCCTCACATTTCTATCTGTTTTCTTGTCTGCCTGGATGTTTGTAATATAATCGGGCATTAGCGTGTATACTTATCTAATTCTTCTCACGTGCGGCTCTCACGTAATTACTAATCTGGTGTAACGTTTCGTGCTCAAATCTTCATAATGTTATCTCGTACAAACTCATTAAAACGTACCTCTAAGTCATCCTTCATTCCGGAGCATTTTTCATCGTTAACAATAAATTTTGTCAAAAATTGGGCAGGAGGGGTGAGGCGGAAGGTCAAGTGACATTTGTTTACAAGTTACAAGTGTTAAAGGGGGGGGGATGTTTACAAGTGTAAAAAGTTGTCAATCTCTCCTCCCCCCCCCCCCGATTGACAGATGTTGACGTCATAATTACTCTCCATTTATACACCAATCGACTGCGTTATGCAGGTGCCCGAAAATGGCAAAACATTTATATATTTGTGTGCATACATATAAATAAGATGTGATAAATTTGTATTTGTTATATTTATTAATCAGAATTTATATTTGAGTTCGTGGGTAAAATGACATCGGTGACCCGTCCCTGTCGACGAAACAGCTGTGGCAAAACAGCATCTTCCAATCGTCCCAACCCGGTTAAGATACTGGAAGACTATGCCTCTTAGTTTTCTCAAAGTGTTAGTGTAGCGTAGAGATCATGAATCTTTTTATGGATTGGATGGTTGCATATCCGCCGAAGAAGAATGTATCGGACCAGTGGCGCAAATAAAACGGCGACACAACGCATGTCCATTCACTGGACAGAAGGACAGAATTCTGCTGGAATGTAGTAGGACCATGACCCTGCTACAAGAGAGATCCAGCTGGAGTTTGAGAATGAAACCTATATCCCACACATGACTGTGCTATGATGCACAGCGGCGGCAGCATCAGGCGGCACCAATCAAAATGTGTGTTCATCCATCACAAGTGATGATGACCATTTTTGCATCCACTTGTGAAAATTCAGTTAGAATTATGACCATGCATAATAGTTCATTGAAGGCTAATGAGCCGCATTCGAGCACATGGAATGACAACTGTAGGCGGATTTTGGTCTATCCGTGACTTTCTAGCTACTCTCCGCTGTTGGGCTGCAGCATTTCTCCTCTTTTCACAAGATGATGCGCTCTTTTTTATTGTTAGAACGCCATGTAGATCTATTTTGTGCAAGTTCTTCCCATTTATCTTGGTCTATTTCAAACGTTTTCAGTGAGGTCTTTAACGAGTCCTTGTAGCGCTTCTTTTGAACACATTGAGATCGTTTACCTTTCTCTAGCTCACCATAGAGAAGTATATTTGACAGGCGATAGTCTGGCATACGTACCAAATGACCTGCTCAACGAATCTGTGTCTGCATCAGGATAGTGTCAATGCTGGGGATACCAGATATGTCAAGGATAGTGGTATCATGTGAAATTGTATCTTGCCATCTAATGTTCATAACTTTTTCTGAGACAAGTTGTGTGAATGTGATTGAGTTTCCTCACATAACGTCTATACACAGTCAATGTTTCGCTAGCGTATAACATCACTGGAAGTACCACTGCTCTGTACACTTTGAGCTTAGTCTGTATGCTAATGCTATTTCTACGCCACACATTTGCGTACAATCTGTCGAAAGTGCTGCGTGCCTTGGCAATCAAAATACATGTCGGAAGCGGCATTTAGATTCAACACCATTTAAGGGGGGGGGGGCAGCATTTCGAAGACTTTCATCACATTAAGAAAATCTACCGCACGGCCATGATCACACGCATCCAGTCTGAGTAGGAGGCTTATTCTCAAAGCAGTACAAACTGCTGAGAGATGAAAGATATAAAATAAAGCTCTGCCCAAATGTTTCCGGTGCCCGAAATGGGATCAAAGACTAGCAACACTGTTTACCTTCCATGCATGTCGTAAGAGGTTATTTAAGAGATTATAGGATGGCGTTTACTGGCCCATACCATATAGACTCAAATGTGACTCGGAAGTTATATTGAAGGTGAACGTGCCGTGCCCAGCGAAAGGAAGTTTTATCACAATGGTAAACCGTGAGACATCGCATTCATTCTCCGGACTACACACTGCTAATTTGCAGCTGCTTGAGAAATAACAAAAATAAGAAGACGGAAAAAAGCTCTGGAGTAACAGCGATTCTCAACTTTTTTTCTCCCTTGACCCCCCACCCTATCTTCTCGAGAAATGTATGTTTCTGTCAGTCTCCCTGAAACTACAGAAACAATTATCAACGTATTGCTATACTGATAGTGTATCTTATTCAGGACCTAGCCATCAACCAAGCATATTTTGGCTGTAGTGATTTTCTAGGCAGTATAAATACGTTCAGTAGTTTGCTATTTCTACCTGAACAGTCTGCAAGCACAATTTCCTGTGTCGGGTGTTATTGCAATTTATGTTACGAAATATTGTTCAAAGTTACCTTTACCAATCTGTGCCCTCCCTCCCTCCTCCATAGACGTGACTGAGCTCAAAGCAAACGTTTGAAAATTACTGTGATAATCCATTAGTGAAGCACTATTAGCAATTTGTCTGCTACGTGACCACGTCCCTTATTCCGAACAGTACAGAACTCAATTTGTCAATTTTCCAAATACAAGTTACATTAAATGATTTTTAAATCTTTCGTTCATTATCATGTGCCGTATCGACAGGCGTATGAGTTCACTGATCCCTACATATCTCTATTTCCAGTATCCTCTATTTCTTGTATCAGGATCGTTGGTGACACTTTGCCATGCCACGATATTGAGCTACCTAACCCTTCTTCTTCTGTGATCAATTGTTAAACATCCAGTTCGATGTTGGTCAAGTATAGAACGGTTTGTTTTAGGTAGTCTTGAGTTTCGTACAACTTGATTTCCAGAGTAGCTCAATAAACTAATATTTTCTCAAGCTGTTGTTCTCGTTCTATCTTGCCTTCAAGACTTGTCTGTTGTAACTATGTTCTACAGACCTTGTTTCATGAATAGTAATAAAAAAATAAAGTGTCTCTTTATGATCTCGCATTTGACATTATCCTCAATCCTCATCAGTTTTTCAAGCTGCCCATGGTAAATCTTTCGTAACTCGTTACCATGTCTCATTGATATATTTGTTCAAGTAATTAAGTTAGTAATAATATAAACCTATATATATAAAATATACTGTGTGATATGACCTTGTCATTAGAGGTGAGAAAGAGAGTTCTGCAGTGCTATATAACCCCTATACTAACATATGGGTGCGAGTCTTGGACAATAAACAAACTGGAAAGTGGGAGATTGGAGGCAACAGAGATGTGGTTCTACAGAAGAATGCTGAGAATACCATGGACTGCCAGAAAAACTAATGTAGAGGTATTAAAAGAGTTAAATGCGAAACGGACCTTAATCAACAATATAAGAAAAAGGCAATCTTCTTTTTTTTGGCCACTTCATGAGACAGGCAGGTTTAGAGAACATAATCATAACAGGCAAGATTGAAGGCACCAGAGACAGAGGGCGACAACGTGAGAAAATATTAGACAGTTTGACAACCTGGCACGGCAAAGAAACAACAACGACTTTGATACATAATACTGTGGACAGAGAACTGTGGAGAGCCATGACCGCCTACGTACCCGGCATGGCACCTGATGATGATGATGATGATATATATATATATATATATATATATATATATATATATATATATATATATATATATATATATATATATATATATATATATAGTCCGGCTTTGTGGCGGAGTGGTATATACGTCCTATGCATCATCTCTATGTGTTAAACTGCAGGGTTGTCTTATCAAAACTATCGATACAATTGTGGTAATAAAGTTGTATGAAACCCAAAGGGTAGTATAGAATAGTATATGGACTCTTCATACATGTTGTAAAAATCGACTAAGGAAAGTTGTGCATAAGGCTAGCTAGTGATTCCATAAGTGAATGGCACAGATGCGAGACAAATGAACGACACGGATATCGCAGCTGTCCTGCAAACGATGACTCAGCGTATTCCATTCTTCTTGAAAGATTGAAAAGGATTAGAGGAATGACTTTATTGAGCTAGTTACTCTAAATGTACTTCATCCATCTCAACAATGATGCGAGCCTTCTGCCGAGAGTACCACTCAAGTTCGTAATTCCGTAGCCCCAAGTTGCAATCCCCTGAGATCTCCGAAAAATCGCTAAAGTATTTCATACTACATCTTGATAACCAGCAGGAAAATTAGAATGAAATTATGAACAGAAGAAGATGACAACTAAACCAATCATTTATCTGTTATTAGCAAACATTTAGATCCACGAAGGAGGTACCAACAGTATATATGGCTTATATTTCCTTCGTTTTTCTGCTCTTTACTGATTTGGGGACTCTCTGGATTAATGGTGAAGCCCATTTGTCTTGTACTTAAGAGGTCGCAAATCAATCCCGTTTCGTGACGTCTTGTTTACAGTTGCCATTTGTTCACAGATCCGAGTGGATTATGACTTGAGTCTACTTGCGCATGCGGTTGTGTCTGTTGGTCTCACCAAGGCTCACTAGACAAACCAACCAACTAGACAAACCAACCACCTAGACAAACCAACCAACTAGACAAACCAACCACCTAGACAAACCAACCAACTAGACAAACCAACCAACTAGACAAACCAACCAACTAGACAAACCAACCATGCAACAGAAAACCTTAGTAGATGACATGCCTTTATATTCAGATTATTTTCTTATAGAAGCTTCATGGCACGTCATCTATACAATCCCGTAGTCGTAGCCTTCGATAACAGTTACCATATTGTTCTGACAGGTCGACGTTGTGCTTGAGCTAGTTGCGGGCACCGCGTGAGTGGGCGGAACAACAAAGAAACCTGTCGCACGGGCCAGAGATGTGCCCTGATGTCGAAGTCTGTTTCGGCGACATTGGAGTCTAAAAACCATCGAGTCGAATTAGCTGCTGGAATAGAGGGCGGAGCACTTATGGGAATGCCCCACGTACTGTGAGGCCAGTTTTCTAATCAAGAATCAAGCTACATAGAAATATTACAGAGTGCTATGTTTTGTACTATTTGGCACGCTTCGTCGAGAGAAGCATAGTAAATGTGGATCCCACGTACAATTACACCAGTCTCTTATGTACTATAGAGATGGCTCCCAAATATAAATGATTTTCAACAGTTTCATTTTTACTTGAGTCCCACGACAATTATATTTCTGTGGACTACGGGGATCATCTTTTTTCCGAGATGTTCATTGGCTGTCAATATAAAATGAGTAATAAACTCACGATGAAAGTCAAATAGTATCACCATTGAATGATGGTTACTGGTGAGTACAAATTACTATAAATGACACGGGACTCTTTTACAATTTAATTCTGCCGTTGGCATTCGAGGAGGGGATGCGCACTTTCTATCAGTTTATTATATTTATTCAACTGTGTCTAGTACAGACTTTAACTGCAATCTGAAATATATATTGGAAACTTGTTTTAGCTTGCAAATTGCTTTTCATGTCCACGGTATTTTTATATATTTGTTTCTGTTTCAGGAATTGGGGAAAACAAATTTTATATGAATTATTATTATTTCCTTCTTAAAATGAAGAACATATTGTGTAATATGTTCCTGTCAATAGCGATGAGGAAGAGAGCTCTTCAGAGCTACATAATTCCGATTTTAACATATGATGTCAGTCTTGGACAATCAATAAACAGGACAATGCACAAATAGAGGCAACAGAGTTATAAGTATATAGAATGATGAATACTATGGACATCTAGCTAGAAAGAATAAAAAAGAGGCGGTGAAAGAGTCAAATGCGAGTTGGTGGTTATTGCATAGTATTAGAAAGAGACGATCTTCATTTGTGGAGACACTATGGGACAGGGAGGTCTGGAAAACGTAGTTACAAAGGCAAGATAGAAGATAAGAGAGATCGAGGACGACAAATTGAGAAAATATTACAATCTGACATCGTGACATGGCAAAGAGTCAACAAAGGTCCTAATAAAATATACTGGAAATAGAGAATTATGGAGATTCATGATCGCTAGTCGGCACGGCACCTGATGATGACTTTTGTACTTCTTGGTAATGTGCATATAAGGATTAGTAAAATGTTTGGGATGGGTAAGTTTTAAAAAATTGTGTTTTTAAATAATGGAGCAAGTATGCTAGCTCGTGTTAATAAACACTGATTTACGGAGCAAACAAATTTAACACTGTTGTCTGCCATGCTTGTCGTGCGATGTAACTAAGGTCAAGTGGAATTGACTGTACAATCCCACAAAGAGTCAAAATGACTCAGAAGCCATGCTGATATCGGATGTGCCAGGTTGAAATGTGCAGATGTCCCATCCAAGTTGTAAACCATGACACGACGCATTCCGTTCTCTGAACTATATCCTGGTAATCTGCAGGAGTTTGATAATTAACTCAGAAAAAAAAATAACTTTTAGAAGAATGTGGGAATCCTTAAATTATGAGCAGATGTGTACATAGTTTCTGGGTCGGCGAGACAGATTTAAGATTTTTCCGGTGATATGTGGTCCAATAAGATTTTCACCAGCCTGAGGTTCCAAATGACATCTAAGTAGATGTCGCCATTTCACGCTCAATGCAAAAAGAAATTGATACGCATATCCTATTCAGGACGTAGCTATCAATCTAACTATTTGTTGGATGAGGTGATTTTCTAAGCAATATAAATACGTTCAGTAGTTTGCCATTGCTTTCTGAACGGTCCGGATGCACAATTGCCTGTGGCGGGATCGAACTCGGTACCTTGGCCGTCACACTCGGGCTCTGTACCACTTCGCCACAAGGCCAGAAAATCAATGCATAGTCATCTTAAATCTTCTTGTTCTTTTTCTTGCATAATGTTCTTTTCGGACCAGTGAAAAATGATTTCTGTGCTACCCGCGGGCCGTATTTTGTCCACACCTGCTTTAGAGTCATGACTTCTGCATTCCTGATTATTATGTTCAATCCTACTTGTTGGCAGCATTTATGCAATCCGTGCGGGTTTTTTCCTTTCGTAAATGTGTTGATGAGCGTCTGTCAGTAATGCAATGTGATCTGCATATTTCAGATCCTCCCAGCGTTGCAAACATGTTCCAACGTATTTCTCTGTGGGTATGTTTCTCTGTCTGTCTATCGTTAACTAGTCTATAAATGACAAGAATAGTAGAAACAGTGAAACCTTGCGATACATGTACTTTTTTCAGAATACAAATTCAGTTACTCCATCCAAATTTCTTGCGAAAAGTGTACGTCAATAAGTAAAAGCAGAAAATATGTATTTTTAAAAAAAAATAAGTGTTATAGATCAGTTTTTGCTCGTTGTCCTTTTTCTAGACAAAATAGTTCCCTTCGCCCCCTGGGATCTTAAAATAATAGCTACTCAACTTTTTAAAGGATTATTGTTATTTATCTTATTAAATATCGTCGGAACAATCTGAAATACATTTATTCAGTCCTTAAATTATATTGTCCTTCCAATCACATTTTGTCTCTGTAGCCTCGGCCTAACATTGTAGGCTCTGGTCACATATCGATCACTATATATATATATATGATTATATATATAATGTAAAAAAATGCAGACTAAATTGACGTTTCTACCAAAAGAGCTTTATCAAGAAAACAATACAAAATACACAACGAATAAAAATTATGTTATTAATGTATAATAAAGGCACAAGAAAATTATAAATTTTTTTGGGTGCGGAAATGGATGATGATCCTATTATCGGTTTAACTCTTCCCGGGTACTGCGACCGTGCTAAACAACGTACCCTAGCGTTAAATTGCTTGCTCAAGATTCATTCTCAACTATACTTCTGATATACGTCGAAACCACCATATGGTATATTAAACGAGTATATCTGTATATTAAACATGGAACAAACAGAAATTAATAGGAAATGGGATATTACATAGATTATTCCGCGTAAATGCTTGGAGTTCACACCAGAGATAAACATATGAAAAATGTAGGTATCCACCATCCGTCTTTTCACATATATAGGTAAGATACCTTGATTTCTCTTCACGGATCCTAAAAGAGCATCATATGTGTAAAGTCACTCGTTCGTCGACCAAAAGACGCAGACCTCCAACAGTATTAAGCAAAGGCAAACTGCTGAACGTATTTATATTGCCTAGAAAATCACTGCATCTAAAACATGATGGACTGATGGCTACATCCTGAATAGGATATGCTACAAATTAGAAGTAATCCTTTCATCAAATCTGGTTCCTTTTTCTTCCAGCATAATTCAACGCGAGTTTCAACATTTCTTCCGTTTACGTGTTCAATTTGTATTTTCCATTTACTCAAATCACATAACACTTCTGCTTAATCTTATCATCTTATCTCAGGCACATATCAGACAGACACTGTCAATTAAGCGAAATATTGTTTTTAATGATATAACCAGACGGGGGAGGGGGGGGGGGACTGAAATGATCGAACATTTGAAATAGAATGACGCAGAAAACATGAAAGTATAAGAAAGAAAAAATGAAATGATTTGAAATGTCTGGACATTAAATGTAAACTTGCGAAAGAAGGTTGATCGTTTTAGTGTCGATGTTTACGAACCTGTCTATCGACTATAAATTTGTTAGTATTTTCATTAGTAAGACGGTAGTTTAAACGAGCTACAAACTCGGAGGTACCGAGTGTAAAATTGTGCGCGTATTTCATAACATGAACAGAAATATTGAGTGAATATATCTTTTCAAAACTAGAACTGATCAAGTATCCAGCATTAATGGGAGAAAGTAGATATCCTTGATATGATAGGGCTCTAGTAATGACCTGTGTAGAGAAAGTAGATATCCCTGACATGACAGGGCTCTATTAAATACCTGTAGAGAAAGTAGATATCTTTGACATGACAGGGCTCTATTAAATACCTGTAGAGAAAGTAGATATCCCTGACATGACAGGGCTCTATTAAATACCTGTAGAGAAAGTAGATATCCCTGACATGACAGGGCTCTATTAAATACCTGTAGAGAAAGTAGATATCTTTGACATGACAGGGCTCTATTAAATACCTGTAGAGAAAGTAGATATCCCTGACATGACAGGGCTCTATTAAATACCTGTAGAGAAAGTAGATATCCCTGACATGACAGGGCTCTAGTAATGACCTGTGTAGAGAAAGTAGATATCCCTGACATGACAGGGCTCTATTAAATACCTGTAGAGAAAGTAGATATCCCTGACATGACAGGGCTCTAGTAATGACCTGTGTAGAGAAAGTAGATATCCCTGACATGACAGGGCTCTATTAAATACCTGTAGAGAAAGTAGATATCCTTGATATGATAGGGCTCTAGTAATGACCTGTGTAGAGAAAGTAGATATCCCTGACATGACAGGGCTCTATTAAATACCTGTAGAGAAAGTAGATATCCTTGACATGACAGGGCTCTAGTAATGACCTGTGTAGAGAAAGTAGATATCCCTGACATGACAGGGCTCTAGTAACGACCTGTGTAGAGAAAGTAGATATCCCTGACATGACAGGGCTCTAGTAACGACCTGTGTAGAAGAAGTAGATATCCCTGACATGACAGGGCTCTATTAAATACCTGTAGAGAAAGTAGATATCTTTGACATGGCTCTAGTAATGACCTGTGTAGAGAAAGTAAACTTGACCTGAAAGGCTGACTTTTTTGTATTATTTCGTGCATTTCGTTAGTCGGCTCGACTTTTTTGACAGCGACTCAATGTACATAAACAGTGACTAACAAAAATCACGACAGTAATCAAAAACATCACAAATAAAGTATTGTGTACTTTCTGTACAGAGGTATTTATACTGTAGACGGCCTCTGATCTAGCTATTAGACCACGCGTTCTCCCATACACAATAAACATGTGCTCAACAAAAACGTGTCATCAATTTGAACGAAATAAAGCGCAGAACATAGAATAGACGAAATTCATGAGTAGCAGCCTAGCACATGATCTACCACTGGCCATCATGCTGGAGAAATATATTTCCAATCATCCATTGATCTCATGTTTGCCTCGGTCTCGCTGTCCATATTTACCCGGAATCGCTGCCCGGAAACTACTAAATTTGGGGGGGGGGGCGCGAAATGAGGATACCCGTGGAGTGAGCAAAACAAAAAGAATAGACTAGAAAGAAATCTCTAGGTTTATACAGCCATTTATACGTCTACAAATAACGTTAGTACCAGTAGTACTCAGGCAATTTTTCAGCTAAGAAACAGATTTGGGTGATAGGAACATTTCGTCGGGGGGAGACAAATGTTTAATGCACCATTTTCCAATCTCTCGTGAAATTTGGACGGAGACTGGGAAACTATTGACAGAACAAAATGAAGCGATTGATATTATTGGTCGTGAGACTCAACCGGAAAATCTTCCAAGCTTTGATCCTTTCAGTGGCTTTTCATTATTCAGCAAACCCGCTATTAGCTTTTATGTCATTTTTTTCCACTTGGTGATATATTCCACTTTTATCTAATTTTGGTTCCCATATGTTCAGCAGACGTCAGTGTTAGTACGTAATCTCTCTCTACGTCTTCTGTGTTGGTTCTCGAACTCTTGCAAATCACCAGGATGTAGTCCGAATAGTGGAGTGAACATTGCAGCTTAGTTGCGATATTTGCACTTTTCGGTCTGAAACATCCGACTTCAGCATAGCACTGTGTCATTTTCCCCTACATGAAAGAACAGGTAACTGCATCCTAAAACGTAATCGCCTCTTACAATGGCTTGACAGATAGCAGAGTCGCCATTCCTTGCTTTGATGAGTCCGGCAACGTACGGGCTTCTCTCTCTCTCTCTCTATATATATATATATATATATATATATATATATATATATATATATATATATATATATATATATATATATATATATATAACCTCTTCCTCTTCTGCGTTTATTACTAATGGATGAAATGTATCATAGATATCAATCCATCTGCGATACATGTGCCTTTCGGCCTGACATAAATCAGTAAGATTATTTTTCTGTCACTTTTGTTTAAGGAATGAGGTAGCCAACTCGGTCGCCCTTCTCTCTTTCTCTAGTTATCACTGCTAAACGCATTCGACACCATTTCATTGAGAGTATGAGCCGTCTGTGTGTGAAATAAATCTGGAGAAACTACCACATTGCACATAGGAAGTAAGAGCTGATCGGACGTAATCAAGGGAAATCAAACCCCCCCCCCCTTTCCAAAAAAAATCATACATGGCCACAGTGTTGCTGGTCTTTGTTCCCCTGCATGTTCCACCAATACAAGAGCGCCTCGTTATTTACATATCTGCAAGCACATTTTTTTTACGAAACCATTGAACTAGAACGAGTTAACATGTAATGCACGTGAGACTGCAGTAATAGTGTACCATATGACAAATTCAAATTGCAAAAATGATTTAACATTTCATGTTACAGATCTATACAAATACACAAAAGCGACATTTGTGTTTATCTTGATAGAGGCATTTTGACCGGTAATGCCATCTTTAAGACCAATGGCTACCTAAATACACAAAGATTTACTTGATGTCTTTACAACTTACAACTTCATAATCTAAGTATCAAGGATATCTTATATGTCTGCTTGCATTCATCCTCAAGAATTTGGGGCTACTATCTTCTACTTTCTATGTGCAATTGTCGGCTAATCCAGGGCAATCTATAGTATCCAGAAGACATCAACTCTCGGCGCTGTTTATGATGTTTAGAAGAAACCTACTATTCACCAGTCAAAGTATGACATGGATACAACAAGTCTATTTCAGACATATTTAGTGACACAGCCACAAACGTTACGTTTGATTACTGCTATCTATAATAAGACCTACCAAAATGTCTTTCTACGAACTGCAATCATTTTACCAGCTCTAACGAGCTGTAGTCGATCAATTACACCATCAATAATGGGGATTGTGGGGGGGGGGGTCATTTGAGTTATTGACAAGGGAGGGAGGGATGAGTATGTGTTTGACAACAGTTGACATCAACAATACTTTTTATTTTTATTCAACTTTTAAATTGTTTGTTTTGCAGCATTTTTCTCAGTAATTTTTTATTTTCGTTCCTTTTCTACTTTTAAAAATATAGGAGAGAGGGGTGTTTAAATTATTCGATATGATCAAGCAGGTGTGTCCTGAATTCGTGATAGTTGTTATAAGTATATTAACAACGGCAAACGAATTGGTTACACAATTTTTGGACAACCCCTAGCTATGTAGCTAGCTAACAGAAACATGGCAGCATACGTGTAAGAAATGACAGGCACCGTATTCATCCTCCTAAGATGAGACCACACACAGAAGCATTGAAATTATACTTACCCAACTGCGTACTTTATCCATCATTCTGGACAAAAGAGGCAAAAAATCACTATAACTTTTCAGTTGCTTCCGTTCGCGCGTTCTCATTGGAACTTTGTGTACTTCTCTATGTTTATGTGGCGCGCTTGCTGTGTCAAATATGAAAGAGATAGTACCCTGCGGAAGTTCTATGTCTGATCCTCAGTGCGTGCTCAGACAGGTCGGAAACGAAAGGAAACATTAGAGTCGCCAGTCGTGTGGCGTATGAAAATGGAAACTGATAGAGACTGAAATGGATTGAGGGAGAAAAAAAAAAGATGCTTCCACATCACGCATCGCTATTCTAAGCTGTCAGTTTTATATTATCTGCTTCCAACCCCTTTCTATGTCTGTCTCAAACAGCAGGAGCCTAGCAGCTGGTGATAGATGTTGCACAGATCTTACAGTGTTTGAAAATATATCACACTGAACTTAATAAGAAACATTTCATTTCCCGGTTGTTTTGTGAAAGGCACTAAGTCATAGAAACATCATCCATATTCACTGTTACCACTGGTGTTTCAGAAATACCCCACATCACCCAGGAAAAAAATAACAGTTAACCTCAAATTAAATATGTTTCTGGTTCACAGTTTTAATAGATGTTTCCATGATACTATGGTTGTGGTGCGACTCTCGGCCCAGTATCTCTTTATCACCCCTGTACTTGCTTGGGCAGAACTGTGGTTCTGCTCGCTTAATGTGATTAACCAACCTAAATAAGGGCAAGGCCTGAAAGCCAACACAGGACTAGGGTCTTAGGCTGACAGGATCGTGCCTCGGCAAGAGACTTCACCCACCTATTTAATCAACACACAAAGCATGTCCTCGGCATTCAAAACAACGGTCATATGCACATTTCCCTGTGCTACTTGCAATTCCATCGTAACCAATACATTAGACTTTCGGTGACCCTTTTCTTAGAAAATTATTAAAGATAGGGAGCGTTTACCTGTCTTTTTGTTAAATTCCCAGTACTAAAGGTCAAATTTCATATTCCCCCCCCCCCAAATTAAGGTAAATGGGGCCAAAATCACCCAATCTCGCCAGACGACGGCCACATACCCAAATTTCAGTTGGGGTGCAGCTGTGGCATTACTGTCCATCGGTTCTGAGAATATCCCATTTAGGGGTTAGCGTGCAGGTACTAAATTAATAATCGATTATAAGTAGGACTGTACTTCAAATGGCGCTGAGAATTTACTTCATTGTACTCAAATTTCCTGATATACGGTCTGACCCTCTCAGACGAGCGGTTCGCCGTCTTTTGTGAGTATGATTAACAGCACATAACTCCTAGCCTGAAGGAATCGTCTTTTTGTGTTCGTTTTCAAACTCCTGCAGATTAGCAGTATGAAGTCCTGCGAGCAAAACTACCGTGTAATACGTTGTATCATGGTTAACTACAAATTTAGCTGAACTATCTGCGTGGTTGATTCTAACACATCCGATTTCAGTATGGTTGCTGAGTCACTTTGACCCTTAATGGAAATGGACAACCAGTTCCACTCCAAAACCTCCTTTGGCACCTCAACGACATGCATAGAAGGCAAATGGTGTTGCTATCCTGTACTCTCCCTTGGAACAATACACTGAATAATTCCCAGGGATCTAAAAAAATGCACTTGTCAACAGGACGTCACGACTCCAGATCGAATCGGCCACCTCTTGGGAACAAGGGAAATAAATTAATCACCAAGTCAGAGAGACTCCATTATCAACTAAATGTAGTACAATACACAAGAGACAGTGAGTTGTGGAGGAACATGATCGACTACGTCACTCAACATGGCACTTGGTTCATCTAAGATACCCAAAACACATTCAGCACGTACGCAGACAATGAGCAGAAGGATAGTACAACAACAACCGTGGGAAAACGTTAAGTTTCTCAGGAAAGCTGACATGGTGAACTATAAGTAACACTGACCAGACGTTTGGTATGGATACGTATTGCCGCATACCATCAGATGTTCTTAAAATGTATAAACATAATTGGTGCTCCGTGGAGACACGACCGACTCTAACCAAGTCCTTCATCACGGTAGTCTTGCTCGCAGGCCCCACTTATTGTGGCTGATCCGACCTTTTCCACGCTTTACATAGGCATATACACAGTGACCAATGCTCAGCTACATCAACAAAGATAGTGAGTGACCTGTTTGTAAAGATAAGCACCAATGACCTGTTGGGATCTACGCGCATGACTGGTCTCAAAAAGGAATTTATATAGCAATCATGTGAACAACGGTCGAAGACACATACCGGTACCTTCGCAGAAATTAACAAGCAACAACACAATACAAGCGGTGAAACAGGAAACCAGAAGACAAAGAATCAAACATACAGCAAGGATGTGCAATCTTCATTCTAACTTGAAATTATACCTATGTTCCTTTAGCGCCGAATACGGTGCATAGGGCAGAAACCGATGCTCTTCAGTTCCAGCTATGTGATGCTACTATATGTAATTCTTGTATGTTGTTGAAACTCACATCCTCTTTGATGGTTGTTCTGAAGTCTCTCTCTGTCTTCTTATTTTTATATTGCCTTGTGGTGCCCATTTTAATACATGTAGTGAAAAGGAACTTTAAATAAAGCAACTGCTCGTGCACATAATTAAATGGGTAACACGTGATCTTATTTATGTTAGTATCTGATGGTAGTCTACCAAATGTGCGCTAATGTAAAATCTTTGGTACGGCATCCGTTAAGCTCAATGTGTCCCATGTGTAGTGGTTAAACCGTTCGCTTTGTGCTCATGATGCCCTGGGTACTAATCCCGCTGGCGATGTCTTGTTTATAAAGTAAACTTTCCCTAAGATTCCTGTGGATTATCTACTGAAGGTACGGAGTTAACGTTCTATTGGTGGTACTCTCGGCAGGTGACGTGTCACTACGTTCAGAGGGACGGAGTATATATGGAATAACCCGAGTACAGTGAAATTGATCTTCTACGCCTTTTGAACCATCTAAAGTTAAACTACACGTGATTAGAGCAGGCACGACCGTGTGGTGCCGAGGCCCGAAAGGAGAGCAAAGAATAACCACTGTTTACCTTCCACGCATGTCGTAAATGGCGACTAAGGAGGTTATGGGATGGAGTTGGCAGTCCCAGTGACCCAAAGCCATGATGAAGTCGGATGTGTCGGGCCGAAATGCGCAGATATTGCAGCAATACTGTAAACCATGACACAGCGCATTCCGTTCTCCGGATTACATCCTGCTAATCCGCAGGAGTTTGAGAACGAACGCAGAAGAAGAAGAGCGGGCATATTTTCAATAGCAATTTACGACTGTGAAACATTGACATTTAATAGATAAGTAATAAAGATAATTTCTACTTTCGAAATGAGATGATAAAGAAGAAATTTGAGAAAACCATGACGAGAGAAAACGACGAAACAAGAAGCGCTGATAATAGTAAACATCAAAAAGGGTTGGCTATTAAACAACATTGTAAAAAGAAAGCTTGAGGTTTGTTGGACATATAAAGAAACATAGTATCATGGGAATATTAATTCCATACGTCATGGTTGCTGGTAACTGAAGTAAAGGCCACCTAAGATGACATGGATAAGAGACATCTCTGACTGTTTAAACGAATCATTAACTGCGGCAGGTCAACTCGTCCAGAATCATGAGTTCAGAACATCAACAAAGGAGACGGCCCAGAAGCGTGTGCTGCACTCATAACAGGACCTGGTAATCCTGGGATAATGGCGCACTGAAAAGGCTCCATTTGGGGACTAAACATGCATCCATAATCCTCCCTTACATAACCATTCCTTTGAGATAACATTAAACGAGCCTGGATGTCGCCTCAGTTACACAACTCAAAAGAATCTGTCTTTTGTCTGAAAGACTATGTGCCGACATGCACCACCTGCTCTCAGCTAAAGAGATTATTCCATCATCATCAAATAGATGCTTACACACGTTTTCAGACGTTTCTAGAGCAAAGTCAAGTGCGTCTTACACTTCTTGACCAAACAAATAAATCCCCTATTCGCTGATGTGTTGCGATGGCCCGTCAGGGAAGTCGACACCAGAGTTGTCAATAAGTTTCAGCGCAATTTAGTCTTCTGAAAAGCTGTTATAATTACAGACTAATTGCGGTCTATCTCCCTCAAAAAGCCCGCATGTGATTGCCACTTTTGGGTCGAAGGGCATGAGCCCATGGACCGCTGGATTGCCAATGAAGATAGCATCCCTGGTAGTTACTTTTCAGATGTAGCCATCAGCGATAGAGTTAACGCCGCTGAAGGATAACAGTCAGCTACTGCTGAATAGCCTAGAGCTAAGAGTGTTTGACTAAACACAAGACTTTTTATTTTCATGAACTGCAGCAGAGAGCAATAGAATAATCCAACATCTCGTTTACTCTTATTTTTAAAGTTGGTTCTGAAACGCCCGCTACAACTTTCTTGTAGCAGGGCATCGGTTTCACTACGTTTCCAGTATAACATAGTCCAGAAATGGATATTACGTGTTGTACCTTCGTTTTATTCGCACCACTGATTCGAGACATCCGACTTCGGCGGTAGTAGTCCGTAGCCATATCAGTTGAAGATCAGTCGCAGGTACATGTTTGTAATTCACGCTGGTCATCGATATAACGCTGAGCACGATCAAACATGCGTGCCCTTTTGCCGCAGTCTGTATCGTTATGGAACTGGCCACACAAAAAACCGACCACTTTCGTTTATTAATTTGTCTTGCATACAATTGTCTAGGTCTGTCATATTTATCTGCACATATTTTCTGGAGTACACATTGCTGTCTATTATGTATGGTCAACTACATTATAATGATCACACGGCAAACAGTTTCTGCGCTGGCGATCAATACAATCCACGATATGTATTGTTTTCTTTGACAATGTAGTAATATGCTGGTCCCTTTCCCCTTCCAACTGATTTAGGAATAGCTTAAATACAACCTATGATACATGAATGAGAGAAGCACACCAGAAAACCAGTCATATGTTAAAGAATCAGAAGCATGCAAATTGAAATATACAGGATGTGCTTACAAATTTTTATGTTCCTTGATCTAGCGTTACATTTTTTTCCATCTGTAATTGTTTCCTCGAGATGTTACTCGCTTTTAATTTATTCCTTCTACACATCATGGTCAGAAAAATAAGTAAGTAAAAATGTTAAACCATCTCTTATGGGGATGTGCATTCTTGTCAACTGTGGACATGAAACTAATTTGACAAATCGGTGTTGTGTTCATTAAAAATAATTGGTTACGTCTGTCCAGCTCATCCTGTATTTCCACGACGCGCTCTTCTCGATTTCTGCCCTGTCTATACACCAGGATGACATCGTTCTGCCAGCACCTGTGATTTGATTGCTAGTGATGTGTACTGTATTTACATTGAAAAGCACATTGGTGCAGTTTTACTGCATTCGCCCGTTCACATTAAAAGTAATGGGAGAATGTGGTTTATGCAATATTATATCACCACGAATTTCGAAGGTCAGAATTGACGTTCCAATATTTTAGTTCAGTTAGTTGTTATGTTATGTTCCTCCAGGGCCATAGGCGGCGCATAGGGCAGAAACCATAGCTTTCCATTTCTGTCTTTGTGTTGCCATGTCTTTCAATTGTTGCGTGTTGTTTAGATTCATTGACAAGCCTTCTCTATTAATGGTTCTTCGTAGAGTTTCTATAGGTCTCCCTCTTACTCCAGGTGGCACCCAATATAGTGACTGTTGGGGGAATTCTTAGGCTGTTCATTCTGAGAACATGGCCGATGTAAGTCCAACGCCTTTTTCTAATGAAAGAAGATATATAGGTTTGTTTGCTTTCCTCTCTTATAGTAGTGTTAGATTTAAAGTCACTCAACTTAACATTCAGAATGGTACGTACGCATTTGTTTTCAAAGGAGTCTAGTCTCTTATCTGTGGCTTTCCAACTTTCGCACCCATATGATAGAATAGGGATGATGTTGGAGTTAAACAACCTGAGTTTTGTAGTGTTTCTTATTGTGTTTGACGTCCAGATGTTACGTAGTTTATTGAAATCACCCGCTGCAAGGGCAATACGGTGTAAAATTTCTTTTGATGAGTCTCCATCCAGTGCTAGAGTGGTGCTTACACATGTAAAATTGTTGACTTTTAATAATGGAACATTTTGAATTTTTATGTTGTCGTTGTATCTCGTAAAATCTAGTATATGAATTTTTGATGTGTTGATTTTCAACACTATCTGATTTGAGTAGTGTTTGAGATTGTCAAGTCAGTTAGTTACCATGAGCATAATGATGAATCGAATCCCATTCTAACAGTGTGGACTCAGGGTGCGAAGTGAATTTCTGACAACTGAGCGAACAAGGTTCAAATCTAGTCTGCCATCTGATATATCAAACGCCCAGTTAAGCAAGTCGGCTGAATTAGGTTAAACATGACCTGTGCCACAACTATTTCTGTTGATACGGCTTTATTCACTAATAGCTTTTTTTATATCCAGTCAAAGAAAGAAAACAATAGGTCGGATCAACAAAGACTCAATCATGGAACACCTCACATGTCTTATTTAATCTAATGTTGGTCATGAAGCACATTCAGTTGTGTGATAATTTCTGTACCTTATTTAACCTCCCTCTCTCTCTTTCTCGCGCCTCTAAGTGTTCGTAGTTACAGTTATGTATATTAGTTCCTCATTAATATAACATTACACCATTCGAAACTTATTCTACACAAGAATTCATTGATGCCAGTCTGTCGTTTAATATGTGCCTCCTCCGAGTAGGAGACTTGTTAAAGCATTACCTACCGCTGTGTGTCGTCTGTGTATTAAATAAAAGCGTTGGAAAAATCACCTCACTGCATATAGGAAGTAAGAGCTAATCGATTGTATTTTCTGGGAATCGAAATAACTTTTACCGTAACGTAGTAATAAAGCTGTTCACTGTGTGTTTATCACGTCGGGGGTTCGTACTCCACCCACTCTTGACGTCTTGTTGACAAACTGACGTTTTTCGGAGATCCCTGTGAATTATATCTTTAAGCTACGGAGTTACGTGCAATGAGTGATACTCTCGAAAGGTGGTGCGCCGCTTCGTAGAGAGGGATTGAGTATATGTGGAGGAACCAGAAAACAATGTATATTTTTGATTATTATTTAGTTTTCGGTTGGTCACTATTTATATACGTGCAGTATATACCTTGGCTATTTGTGGCATGCGATTCCAAGTAAGTAATATTGACCAACCGAAACCAAAACAATAATTTTAAAAACGTAACAAATGGGGTCCTAATTAATTCTGTTGGAAAGTATTTTTTGAAGACGGTCATGGTTGGAGACACCTTCATATCTTCAGCATGAGGTTCACGCAGTGTATTCTGATTAATTTGTATTATTCACATCATTATAATGAGAACAACAAGAAAGTGGAATGAA
Organism: Meghimatium bilineatum; assembly: GCA_034231615.1. Lineage (NCBI taxonomy): Eukaryota > Metazoa > Mollusca > Gastropoda > Stylommatophora > Philomycidae > Meghimatium > Meghimatium bilineatum. Next base: position 58,217,214 of record CM067304.1, read on the forward strand.
TGAGTTATCAACGATTATGAGACATGATAATATTACCGTATATCAAACAACCAAACGTGTCATAGCCCGAAAACAGATCGTTATTCAATCCTGCGACACTCAACAGCAAGATATGAAAAGGCGATGAATGGATGAATGGATAGATAGGTTAGATTAGATAGATAGATAGGTTAGATAGATAGATAGATAGATAGATAGATAGATAGATAGATAGATAGATAGATAGATAGATAGATAGATAGATAGATAGATAGATAGATAGATAGATAGATAGATAGATAGATAGATAGATAGATAGATAAATAGATAGATAGAGATAGATAGATTCAACTTTATAACTATATATGTACTCTGTGCTACTGTCTTCGAAAGAGGTGAGGCTTCCTAGTTTTTACATTGCCCACTGAATTCAATTTCAAAAGGTATTATCATCCCCGAATCCTTACTACGGACACGAAGTAATGTCTATCCTATATATTTTGATCCTTGTCAAGAATGTATACTCACTTCCCAATTTACCACTTCGGGGTAGATTGTTCTAGAAATGCTTTTCATAACAAGCTTATTGTACAAAAACTTGACAAGTGAATTATATCGCATCGACAACATGGGGACTGCTCCAGAGATCAACGAAACATGTAAATGGTAGTTGATGTGAATAATCGATACGGGAGGGATAACGAGCAAATGATATGGAAGCCGCTATGAAAAATCTATACGGGAACCGATACCAGAAATCGTTATGGATCAGATACTAACTGCGATAAATGAGCCAATAAGAACAATCAATATGGGTGCCAAAACTAACAGTGATAACTGACCAATAATCATCCGGCGCCGTGCCGACTGACGTAGATCTCCACAATACTCTTTTCAGTATATTTTATGAGAATCGTTGTTGAATCTATGTATATGCCACGACGTCAGACCAATGTCCCGCTAAGCTGCGCTAACTGTGTATACCTTGGTGCAGACTTTGGACTTGGCGCACACGTTTTGCAATATAAACGTGTGTAAGAGTATATAGTAACAAATAGAATTGGTGTAAATTGAAGATGCTGAAGAAGATGCGCTATTTTTAGGTAAACGATTTGCCCAGAAAAGTAATGTTCACAATGTATAAGCACACGGAGACCAAATATCCGCTTACAGACACTCCTGTCTTAAAGAGAACATTGCGTCAGGAAATCCAATATTTTCTCTCGTTGACGTTCTAGATCTTTCTTGACATCTATCTCGCCTGTTGTAACTATGTTATCCAGACCTTCCTATCTCATAAAGTGCACAAAAACTATTGTGTATTTCTGATATTAAGTAGCCCCCCTTCTCGCAACCGACCAATAAGAAAGATTAAATATAGGAGCCGAAATGAATAATCAACATGGTGGCTGATTTTTGAAAATAATCAATAAGAGATAATAATACAATCAGATGTATTCGTTGTTTGCTATATAATCAGCAATTCGTGACCATGTTTAGATACGTATTGTTCATAGAAGACATGATATACAACTGGCTGCTGACAGGAATATATGGTAAACAAAGAGCTATAGCTATGATATGATTAAGAGTATCATTTACAAAATGCTACTGCAAAATAGTACGGCCGAAGTAGGATGTGTCGGAAACTTTTCGCAAGTAAAATGAAGACAACACATTTCTGTTCTCTGGTCTATATTTACACTGGCCATATAGTGGGAATATCGTTCTACAAGAGAAGGATTTTGAGCATTTTTAGGAGAACTGTTTAAATGTGTGGGAGAGTGTTGCTCTCCAATTAGCTTGTTTCCGAGTACTAAATGTAATGTTATCTTTTGATAAATGTAATGGTAACTTTTCATAAATATAACGTTGACATTTCATAAATGTACATGTTATCTTTACATAAAGCGCATGTAGATTCTACTCTACAAGCCTTCTTCTTAATCTACGGGCTTGGAAAACTTATGACATGATTGAAAGCTACAATGAGAGGTGTACATGGCAAAAATGTATATGACATTTGGGAAAGAAAAAAACAAGCTCTAGCATGTAACGGCGTAAGATCTGAAATTTGTTCCCATCTCCTGGAGTTAAGAGCAATGAAGCTATTCAGCAATGAAGCTATTCAGCAATGAAGCTATTCAGCAATGAAACTCTCATCAAGATGCAACAATATGAAAATAAGCCTCCTACTCAGAGGGAATCTATGCGTGATCCTCGACAATAGAAGGCCAACGAGCAGAATCAAAACAAGTCTTCATACGTGATTCGGGATACAACGATAAATCGTCACAGTTAGGGGACAACGAAACGTATTAAAGATATGAAGGCTGCTGCAACAAAGAGCAATGAGGGGGAATATAGATACATACGGTGTGTTTCAGAAAAATACACAACACACTAACAACACCAACAGAAACAACGACGACGTTATATGGGCCTATATAAATATATTTATACAGCTAATAATAGTCGCCCATTGAAGGCGATACTGACAACAGTTCCAGACGTGTTGTTTCATCTCTCTGGTGTATGCGGCAATGACTGAAAACTCACTCCTAGCATAGAATCCCATGCCACATTTGGGACACGTATGATCAGAATTGAGCGTCTGGGTGTTTGTTGTCTCTTTTTCTGACAGCATGTATTCTCTGTGCCTCTGGGATTTGATGTTTCTCAACGATGCACGAACCCAACAAAAAGCTATTAAACTATTAATAAATCTCGGACACCATCCACAATATGTGACATGTTGGCTCATTAGAGTACAGCCTTCTAAAATGACTAGTTCTACTTTTCACGTGGATTTAATTAGTTACTTTGAATCCGAAAGCCAATGAAAATCACGCGGAATGTCAACAACCAATAAAAATACAGAGGAAAAGTTAAATCTTTGCAAGATGATATCTAATGAGTAAACACGAGTATTGTCGAGGGACTTGCTCCAATATGATCAAGACAGGCATATAAAACAACCTAACAATACAAAAAAGCATCAATAAAACCAGTATAAAAACAACATGCATGCGGATCTACTAATAGTGCATTACCAATCTATAAAACAATTTGTGTATGGTAACAAAACTATGCATCAAATACACAGACTTCAAAGAGTATCTCATTACACAAGTAATAATACGATCTTGGAAAAAAAACATCAAACATCTAGACCAGATTTGTGTGTGTGGGGGGGGGGGGAGAGAATATAACTTGTGTTTATCGGCTTGTGATACTCTTCATTGATCATCGGACATCGCGTGCCTTGGGGATATCCATAAATTACGTCAACACTTAGAGAGTAAGTGGAGCTGGAAGGAGTCTGGTTAAGTTTGACAATGAAGAGGAAGTTGACAAAAGTTGACATCAACAATAGTATTTTTATACATCTATTAAATTTTTTTGATTGGAATTTTTTTTAAATTATAACTATTGGAAGGGAAACAAGCGTATTTTTTCCAGCTCATTTTCTGAAGCTATTCAAGGTGGTGGGGGGCCGGGTGTGTGAAATGTTTGACATAATAAAGTGGGTTTCTGAATTATTGACTGTTCTTGGCGAGCGGGCGATAGGTGGTGTTCACAAAATTGTTGGCATAACATATGAACTGCTCCCATAAGATATAGCACGGGAATTAATACAAACAATGATGAAACGATTCAATATTTTAAGATTTGTGTTTGAAACATGACAAGATCACAAATAATTATTCGGAAAAAAAATTGGCCTATGAAGTTTTACCTATCACGGCAAAAATCAACGTTTCAACATTGGTCTTAATCAAGCACATAAACTAGCACACGAGATAAAGATATCGTTTCATCTAGATATCTTATGTTCTCTCAGTTGTTTCATCTTTATCATTCTAGTTTTTACATCATTTCTACTCTTCCGGACTTCGGCATTTACCCCATTTAGCTTTTATGGTGTAGAAGGTAACATGAGTTATGAACCTGTGCGGTACCACAATGTTTCCCATAAGTGTTCAGATGTGTAATCAATTATTGAACAGAAACCGTCTTTCTAGCGTCGTCTACCACACTTGATCAGTAGCGATGGTACCATTCCTCTACATTCCCAAAGCATGTAACCTGGTACCTTACTTCCCGATGGCATGGTGAAGTAATTTCTATTTCAAACCAAGAATAACTAGTGGATATGAAACCCGGGTTTGCTGGTAGCGGTCGAATGACTGAACACAACAGAAACGTATCTACGGTCCTGGCAGTTATGCTAGATTTAAGACATGAAATAAAAGTACTTCTTATGGTGAGGTACACACCTCTCCACCGCAGACGTATAGCCCAATTCGATTATAATGTTTATCAGGAATAATAGAGGTAGCAGCCCAGACAATCATATCACCTAGGGTGATAGATTCGTGCTACAGTATTTTGTTATGGTATGATGCAGAGCACCATAGACCGCTTCTCAAAGGCCTGCAACAACTTTGGTCTCACTATTAACACACAAAAAACAGAAGCCATGCACCAAGCAACATCAAATAGCCAACATACTGCTACTTCCATCATCGTCAATAAGGAAAAACTGCAGGTAGTCGACAATTTTACTTACCTTGGAAGCACTCTCTCTCGCGATGTCAACATTGATGTGGAAATTAACAAGAGACTGGCAAAAGCTAGTGCTGTATTTGGCGGATTACGCAAAAATGTATGGGACAGAAGAGGTATAAGAACAACCACCAAACTACAAGTATATCATGCTGCTGTTATACCAACCTTACTATACGCCTGCGAAACGTGGACAGTGTATGCTAGACATGCAAGAAAGTTAAATCATTTCCATCTTACCTGCCTACGTAAATTACTAAACATCCATTGGTGGGACAAAGTACCAGACTACGAGGTCTTGGAAAAATCAACCTCAATAAGCATCCACACAATACTTATGAAGGCGCAGGCACGCTGGGCAGGCCATCTTGTGCGTATGGAGAACTCGCGATTGCCAAAACAAATATATTATGGAGAACTCAAGGCAGGATTTCGAAAAGCTGGTGGACAGAAAAAGCGTTTCAAAGACACGCTCAAGTCATCCTTGAAACATCTTAACATTGACGTAGGCGCTTGGGAGAGCCTCGCTCAGGATAGAACGGCTTGGCGTTACAGCATTAGAACGGGAGCACTAGCGGCAGAAGAATTCAGACAAGAAACTGCAAGACAGAAGCGGACACGTAGAAAAGAAAAAACATCTCAACCTCACACAGATACCTTCTATTGTTGTCAATTCTGTAAAAGAACATTTTGTGCGCGCATTGGACTTGCTAGTCATTTAAAAACGCACTATTAACTTTATTATTTTATTATTTATTGTTATTATTATTATGGTTGAGTTTTTGGTCATCGTCGATCACGACGGACGAACATCATCATTTTGTTATATTCCATACACCCTTAAAGCGTATCCAGAAAGGAAAGAAATTGCAGTACTTGTGAATTAAGGGCCTGATAGATACAGAATCATTAAAGACGATAGATACAGGTCACGTGTATAGACATAACTAATAGTCCAGTATTTAAATATTACAGATTCAAGTTTGCTGGTGTGCTACCCATTTTCCAACATCTATACACGTTTCAACACAACTGGTAATAAGAAATCCCTGGAATAGCTCCTGTTTTACCTTGTCACACTTTTCAACAGTTAGGAGTGACTGGGAATGAAAACCTCTCGTTATCCTATCCAACCAACCAACCACTGGCTGAGATAACGCTTGCATTCAATAACAGTGTGTCCATTGTTACTCTGTCTGGCGGGAATCATTGGTTTTTGGACATTGTGTTGGTTATCTGTTGAGACCGAGCAGCAATGTTACCAAACTACCAACTGCAAACAAAGCAAGTATCACCCACAGTAACATAAACCATAACTAGTCCCTGTGTATAAGACCTGTGCACTTAAAATGTAAACATGACCTGGACGGCCCATTTTGATTATTTCCGTGATTTTCGTTGGTCGGCCTTTGTTGTTATTATTGGTATGCGACTCTCAAGCGAACCGCGGTAATAATCAATAACCTAACAAATGAAGTCCTAATTAATTCTGTACAGAGGTCTTTATTGACGATGGTCTCGCACAAACACCTCCATCAAAGTACATTACTATTACATGTAGCTATTAGTGTAAAGTCTGGTATCAGGATAGGGGAAGGAAAAGGTTTGGGAGGACACCGGTTTAAGTAAATAAAATGTTAATGTTAACCAAATTACACACATTACATCAAGTGTCATAAAACAGTTCATTCCTGAACACCCATATCCTTTTTGTTTTAACATGAATACTGTCCTTTAAGAGATAGAATTAGAAACGATACCATCAGACAGATAACAAAAACAATACCAGTATTGGAACACATCAAAAGACAACAGATCAAGTGGTTTTCACACGCTTCCAGACTACCAATGGCAATGACACATAGACATAACGGTTATAAAGCCAGAGGCAGACCATGTAAAAGATGGATTACAGAAATCAAAGAAGCCACAGGAACAAGCTTACAGACAGCACACAAGAAGGCCATCTCAAGAGAACTCTTCCACCCCTGACGCCGCAAGGCAAATAAGGGCCACAGCGTATACATAGACTGCCCTACTAGTCATGAATGTGTTTATTTTAGAAGTTTATTTTAAAACTTTCATAAATAAACAGTGCACATCTGCACAGAAATTTGAAGGTATAACCTTTCATAACTTGAAGGTATAACCTTTCATAACCATTTGTTTATGATAGCCTAAACATGTTGATGATAAATACAGTTAGAAGGTGACAATAATTAGAATATATTATAAAAATACGAAACGTTTATATAGTATGTCAAGTATTTTGATAATACAATGCCCCCATCATAGATCAATGGAGGTCTGGTGGACCCACCTTCCCATCACGAAGTTAGTAAAATTACTAACCGGTATTAATTTTAAAAATATGTACACTGAATCAACACAACAGTGAACATAATAAGTAACCAGGATTTATGAAACTGTCAATAGTGTCCAGTCATGGGCCGAAATGCTGGGCAACGAATAACAAATTATAGTGTTGCATGTCTTGTTAATATCAACACTTAGGTTATGCGTTACATCAGTTATAAGGGTCCCCGATGCTATCTCTGTGATGTTTTCTTATAAAATTAATTTAAAATAAAAAGCATTTCGGTATGGCCTTTGTTGATAGTGTAATATATATTATGACAAAATAAGTATGTGTGTCTTCTAGTTTTCAATGACATGATTAGATTATCCTACAAGCCTAAGTCTCCAGGAAGTGACAGAGACTACTTGCCTCCCCCTCCCTTTCAAATAATCTAAAAGTAAATATAACATAATAGAGCACAAACAACAATTGAATTAACAAATATAGACTAAATAACACACGAAGTTAAACAACTAATAAATATAGACTAAATAACACACGAAGTTAAACAACTAATAAATATAGACTAAATAACACACGAAGTTAAACAACTAATAAATATAGACTAAATAACACACGAAGTTAACAAACAACTAATAAATATAGACTAAATAACATGAAGTCGCCATCATTAAATGCCATCTCTGCAACGAAGATTGGCTGTAGCAGATCTCCAACATTCCATGTCTCTTGTCTTGGTTGTACATTCGGATAGACTGTAACATGTCCATCTCGTGATATTACTCTCCCACTTGTATCTCTACCTACCTCTTGCTCGCCTCCCCTTGACTTTACCGTCAAGTAAGGTCTTCAACAAGGTGCCATATCTTTTAACATGTCCATAATATTTTATTTGTTTGATCTAAATTTGTTAATAATTCTTTCTTCATATGAAGTGCTGTTAGATCCCCTCTTTGTATTCTTCTATTTTCATGAAGTTCTCCCTATTTTTCTATATATCCACATCTCAAAGGCATCAATTCTCTCTTATAGTTTGTTTATTGTCCATGTTTCTAAGCCATACCATTAATATACAATATACATCAAGTGACATATTCTTTCCAGAACGCTTTCTTCATCATGGATACTCTGAACTCTCTGTCCTGCTGTGCAAGCAGGCTGGCCTTGGCCAGAGACATGCTAATATTAAACCTAGATGTGGCATTTTAGGCATTCTTTGTTTTTAGCTTGTTTATAATTTCTTTAGATGTCAATATTTTACACATAAAGTAAATGTACTTAAAATGACTGAAAATATAGACTAAATAAATAACACATGAAGTTAATAAACAACATAATAAAAGTAACCAAACATGTTTAACTGAAAACAGATATAACAGTTCAAATCTTACTTCTTGTAGAAACCTTGAAAATTGCTCTAATCAGGTGCGTTCAAAATAATATCCAAACAGGAATCACAACTATTAAGACTTATGTTTCTTTCAATGACATTATCATCTTAAGTATTCCTCCAAGAATTCACCTCCTAGAATATGAAATAACACACCTACACATCCACAGAAAACATACCACCTCTAGCTACCTGAGCTAAGTGGCACCCAATGACATTAGCTGCAACCATGAAGTGAATACCACCTTTTGAGTGTGCACTTTTCAGATTGTATTAATTTAAACTAAACTACATCAATGAATGGTTAAACAGTTGTATTCAACACACGGAATCATATTTTAAGAAATGGAATATTAAGCTTAGCTTCCACAACAAGTAGACCGTATATTATACTACACATATAATATATAATTAATTTCATATATTCAACTAAAAGACTTCACATATGCCTATCTCTATTCCAGTGGTTTAGGCCTAAGCATAACAAATGAAGGACTACTATTGGTTATTTAACTTGTACCTTTTACGATAAGCTACTTTCAACCATGGATTTGAATCCAGTTTGGTTATACCAGAGCTTATGATCATCAAAAAATAAAGCAGTACAACTCTGTAAAACGTGATTTTAATTTCACTTACGTTATACAGTAAGTCTACAGTTTGAGTACATGTTATTCCGGGTCAGAAACATTCTAAAATATGTAGGCCTAGGCATTAACAAACGCAAACTAACATATTTTGGACACATAAAAAGATACAATGGTTGGGAAAAAATAATCATGGAAGGAAAAGTTCCAGGAATGAGAGCAAGAGGTGGCAAGGCTGCCCAAGACTACGATGGACACATGATGTCAAAGACATGAGCATGGCACTAACAGCTTGCACATAACCAGAGACTTCAGAATGGCAGTGAGAAAACTTTATATAAAGAACACGTCACATGATAGTATGATGATTATGATATAGTCCTTATCCAATGGTGCGATGTGGGTGGGCAGCTTTCTGGTCAGATTAGTATAGACTATAGACTCTTTTGATACACGACATTCAAATTAAATAATAAATATTATGTCTATGCAACACTTGCACAGTTGTATATTGGCGTCTCCGCTGTAGTAGGCCTACATAAATAAATCATTTATACTAACAACACTAACAGTGACCTGTTTTAACTTTTAATTCGACCATAACTCTTTTCGCCCTATCTACAGTACTGAGTACAGTACCACAACTAACTTTTTAAACTTAAACTAAACAGATCTACAAATTACATTGATCTAAGAGCGTAGCGTCCTTCAAAGCTGTTATAAAAGAGCCTGGTATACAGAGAAATTAGAAACAATCCAACACAGTAATCGAATGTTTATCATCGCACTTGCAAGGTCCCAGAAAAGTCTAATTTCAAACACAATAAGACGCCTAAAGCAGAGTAGAAGTTTCCTAACTTTTGCGAATGGAGTACACGATCTCACAGTCACTTCCTGTCTGGCCAGGGAAGCGAGAAAGTGGGGGGTGAAGTTGAGATGAAAATAAAAACAGACAACCGTCGCTGAGCCAGCGGGTGTTTCCTTGTGCCAAATTTTCGTGTGGGCTCTTGACGCGGACAAATAGGCAACAAATAGCTTGATCTGTACCTAGTGAAGAACGTAATGGAAAAAATAAGGAAATTCTGTTCTGTGAACTAGAAAGACCAGTAGATTAGAAACATTCTTGCTACAGGGATGGGGGCTAGAACATATTCCAATAGGAGTAAATTAAGTTTATAATGTATCAACGAAAAGATTTGAGAAATAAAGTGCGAAAGAGAGCATGATGTTTAGACACCACTCATCATAAGGTTCATCATCATCATGTGCTGTGCTGGGTAGAGTTGAAAATTATTGATCCCAAAAACATTCTATACGATGTAATGTGTATCAGCTCCACTGCTAGCTCTCTACAAATGTCATGATGTCAAACTATCCAGCATTTCCTGCCTTTGGTGATCTCGACCTCGTTTTCCAATTATGTCTACTACATTTTATTATAAGCCTCATCTTCTCATGATGTCACGTGACGTATTCTTTCCAGAACTTTGTCTTCCCAATAAACTATCTGAATCCCATTCTGTCTTGTGTGATCCGGCTTGCATTGTCGAACGATTTATTCATGTTATCTTCTCATGGTGTGACCAATAAATACGGGCTTTTTTCTGATGTTGTTGAGTACTTTTCTTTAGTTTCAATCTCCTTAAGTATTTTTTTTTCTAGCTGTCGATGAGATTAACACCATTCATCTGGAGAATCACATCTCTGCGGTTTCTAGTTTCCTATTTTAATTTTTTGTTTATTCTAATTTATTTATTGTCAATTATTCGTTTTCGTATGACAAATGTAGCATTCAAAACATATAGTTACTAATATAAATAATACAGTACATTCTCTATAATGAAGTATGTGCATGCTCGTAAAATAAAAGCCACTTCTCCCCCTCCTCCGTAGAGATAGTTCCCACTAAGTTCATGAAATTTTTCATCCGAAAGTAATATCTTGCATATGAAAATGCACGAATTACCTTTTTTAGGTGCAATCCTCCCCCTTGCAGATAATGTATCTACGGTCCTTGTGATACCGTCTTATTGTGATCCATACCGTGTGGAGTTGGTTATCTCTTTCAACAGCCTTCTCTTTCATGTGATGCTACTTATTTCCGATACGGATGTTCTCCCATGCCACAATGTTAGGTTGTCAAGTATCTTCTATTGTGGTCTTCCCCTATAACTATTGCTCTTAAACGTGTCTGTTGTTACAGTGTGTTCCATCTTTCCTCTTCCCAGGATGAGTCCAAAAAATATGGATGTACTGTAGACAAACTTCATCAGTAGAGTTTAAATTTCTATAAGAGAATTGTGTAAAGTTCAAGGGACTGTTACCAATATCAATCAATCAAGTGCTATTCCGAGTGGTGTTGGGGATCATGCTTCTTCACAACTCCCTGTCTCGTGTGTTGTTAATAAGTTCAGGTGATGACATAATTTTGTGTCATAGTGACAACTCTACCTTTGAGTTTTCCTGTGGTTATTAAATGTTCAAGTTTTACATTCCACATCAGATTCCCTAAAAATCTTTACTATTTACTTATAATGTTTGGTACAATTTGTCGCTTGACTTCCGTATCTCTAAAAACTTCTACATTAGTTTTCTTGGTTGTTAATGGAATTTTAGTTTTTCTTCTTAAAAAACACATCTCAATTGCCTTCAGCTTATCTTCGACACTTTTTTTTTATATTGTCAATGGTTCGCTTCCCTAAAGAAGTATTGGCTCAATATAACATCATAGAATTCAAAATAGCTTATGCATGAATATTATTCCATTGCATAGATGTTTCTCATTTTTTGAAATGTTGGTTTGGCCTGTACCATTCTGTTCTTGGTCTCATTGGAGCACCGGCCATTTGATGTTCAAATGGTGACACGATACTTGACTTTATTCGCTTTATTTTATTTTCCATCATTGATAATAATTCTGCATTTTGACGTGTATTTCTTTGAAACAACTATTACTTCTGTTTTGGGTACCAATATATGTTTGCAATCAACCCTTGTCATAGTTGTCAGGTAATTGAAATTCATTATGGTACAATTTTAGGTCAAATATGGCAAAAATGACCAAATTCTTAACTTTTAATACATTTTCAAAAAATACATAAATGACCAAAACACAAATGTAATGGTCAGTGACACCCATAAAATTGTTAAATTCTGGTAACTTTGACCATTTCGGTGACGTTGAAATGCGGAATCGTGTCATTGTAACCAGACATATCCGTGCTGAATACTACTAGGGAAAATATGCGCTCAACACAGAGAAATATGGAACAAGGAAACCTGACATCCAGAACAAAGGAACGTAACCCGTGCACCTCAGCTTTTACATTCTAGTAGTTCCTGACAAGTTTGTGAAAATCAGACGTGCGAGAAGATAACAAACGTGCGAGAAGATAACACATGGTTTGTTTGTCTTTACTGGTGATGAATATAGAAAGATGTTCTCGGAATAGATGATTGTTCTTCAGTCATGTACACAATAATCTTTCTATCTATCTGGCTGTCTGTCGATGTTCCTTCAACGCTGAATACGGTGCATATGGCAGAATCAAAGCTCTCCAGTTAGAGTGATGTGCGCGTGACGCTACCATGTGTAATTCTTGCGTGTTGATGGTTGTTCTGCGAAATCTGTCTTGGGCTTCCTCTTGTTCTTTTTATATCTGGTTTGTATTTTAATGCTTGTAGTGACAGTCTGTTTTCATTCATTCTACGTCGCCATCAGGTGACATATTCTTTTCAGAATGTAGTCTTTCCTATGGATCTAATTCTCCGCTGTCTTGAGCAAGTTGTCCTGTCACTTCCAGTAACATGCGCAGGCATTCCTGCAAGTCTTTTGTCCAACAGCGTTTTGGGTGACCTCTGCCCCTGTTGCCTTCTATCATCCCCTCATTTAACACTCTCTCCATGCCGTCGTGTCTCTTAATGTAACCGAAATAAACTAGCTTTTCTTTAATATGGTGCTCAGAAGCCAGCCTTCCTGGACGTTAATTGTTTGTAACTACTCTTGGTTTATTTTCCTTACTGTCCATGGTATTCTCAAAACTCTCTTATAGCTCTTTAATTCAAATGATGTCATTCTATGAACATGTCCAATATAAGCCCATGGTTTTCTTCTTATTTTCGTAGAAACGTATAACTGTTTGGTATCTTCTCTTACGTGCTTGTTTGACTAATTCTTCCCAACCAATATTGAAGAGCTTTCTCAGACATTTAAAAAAAATGAATTTAATTTCTTTTCCGGTGCTTCTGTTATTTTTCAAGTTTGTCAGCCATGTTAATACAAGTATTGCATTGGAGTTGAACAGTCGTCACACAATAATACACGCATATTTAAAAAAAATTAAAGCATCCTAATCAAAATGTAGCTATCAACCAAACATTTTCTGGCTGTAGTGATGTTTTTGGCAATATAAATACGTAGGCCGTCACAGACCCTATACCACGCCATCACAGAGTCGGACATATATATAGTAATGGGCAGTATCGTAGCGTGACATTATAGAGTGGGAATGCCGAACTGGGGACAAAGAAATAATAGCTTATGGCTTGTGCATAGATGTTCAAGATAGAGGTTTTAAGTTTTTAATTCTGAGAATACGGGACATGAAAAAATATTCCCAAGCCTTTGATTGGTCTGAAGCCGGCGTTTTACCACAGCTCGGTACATTTTTAAAGATCAACGGATTTTTCAGCTTGCGCTTTACCAGACACTATTGTTCCTATTGTGATATCCTTTTTTTGTTTTGAACGCCAAAGATTCTTGACGTCAAACTTTCAGTGCAGATAGATAGTTTTCTTATGAACGTCGAAAGTTTTTGGCTTCAAATATCAAGGGCGGATACTTAGTTAATGTGTTACTCAAGGATAGATAGCTGTCAAATAACGAAAAAACCAGCTATTATCTTCTGTGATGTTTACAACAAATAAATATTAATTTGTGTTGGCTATTACGTTGTTCAAAGGGGACTCGGAGCATTTTGGCGTCTATTGAGACTACGCCACTTGTAATGAGTTAGTTTGTTAGTTAGTTACCGAGTATGTAAGTCGTCAGATTATCATCATGGTACATACGCGGCTGCTGAAACTAAGATCGGAGCACTAATGGGAGTGCCCCGTGTACTATGATTCTAGTTTCCAATCAAGAATCATAATCATGACACTTCAGGTATTTCCATATGTCCTCCGATCTCACATTCAATATTTTCTTCAGCATGGAGTAACTTACTGTTTCGGTTCCGCATGGGTTGATAACTCTTCTTTAGACCATATCACATCTTTTAGTTATTGTGAATTTACGTCATTGCCTGGCGGCACAAACTGTACGAAAATGGCAAATGATCAGTCAATGTAACATGCTATTTGGGATTTGCACGTTTTGGATGTACGAACTCAGCATATACCACATAATAAACACATGAACTTATTCCAATTGCAACATCCAAGAGTACCAGCATTGTAGGAACTTTCATGAAAATGTTGACAACAACTTGCAAAACCAAATGCAAAACACTAGACGATATCAGGAATGGTTTCAAACCTCCAAGACCAGGCAAATATAACACGCATGTAACAAAGCAATAACTGACAAATACATGCATATATAACCACACGGGGGTTCGGCCAGTAACAACTGAAGCACAATGGATGATGACAGATTTTATGACAGATCCATTAGCCCATCTTCAGTGATGACACATCTGGCATTTCCGCCACATATGAGTCTGCCACAAAAGGAGAACAGTGCAATGATCACAAAACAGCATCTTTTCGTCAAATACCAGAACCACTTGACAGAAAACCAAAGTAAGAAATAGAGACAAATCTCGGCCCCGGTTGTACACAAGTGGGCATATGGTCCTCTTATGTACACACTGAACTAAAAATGCAGGTCCCGGTTGCACACAGGTGAGCAGATGGTCCTGTTATGTACACACTGAACTAAAAGTCCAGGCACCAGTTGCACATAGGCGGGATGAAGCACACACAATAAAATACAAAGAAAAGAAGAATGAACGGAATTAACAAAGCTACATATCATTTTTATGACGCACGCGCCTTTCAACCATAGAGGCAATCGCACCTTATTTATAATAGTATGTAGTACTGTTACATTTTTTGGGTGTCGAAACCTCCTGAGATTACTGGAACTGAAAGGGAAGGGGTGGGATATTTTTATGTAGAACGAGTTCTTACAACCATGGACTTAAAGTCAACCGTGGGTATATCATCGCTTTCACTCATGAACTATAGTCAACCGTGGTTATATCATCACTTTCAACCATGGACTTAAAGTCAACCGTGGGTATATCATCGCTTTCACTCATGAACTATAGTCAACCGTGGTTATATCATCACTTTCAACCTTGGACTTAAAGTCAACCGTGGGTATATCATCGCTTTCACTCATGAACTATAGTCAACCGTGGTTATATCATCACTTTCAACCTTGGACTTAAAGTCAACCGTGGGTATATCATCGCTTTCACTCATGAACTATAGTCAACCGTGGTTATATCATCACTTTCAACCTTGGACTTAAAGTCAACAGTGGGTATATCATCGCTTTCACTCATGAACTATAGTCAACCGTGGTTATATCATCACTTTCAACCTTGGACTTAAAGTCAACCGTGGGTATATCATCGCTTTCACTCATGAACTATAGTCAACCGTGGTTATATCATCACTTTCAACCATGAACTTAAAGTCAACCGTGGTTATATCATCGTTTTCAAGTCAACCATGGACTTAAAATCACCGTGATTGTACCATCACTTTCAACCATGGACTTAAAATCAACCGTGGTTATATCATCGCTTTCAAGTCAACCATGGACTTAAAATCACCGTGATTATATCATCACTTTCAACCATGGACTTGAAATCAACCGTGGTTATATCATTACTTTCAACCATGGACTTAAAATCAACCATGGTTATATCATCACTTTCAACCATGGACTTAAAATCAACCATGGTTATATCATCACTTTCAACCATGGACTTAAAATCAACCGTGGTTATATCATCACTTTCACCCATGGACTTAAAATCAACCGTGGTTATATCATCGTGTATTAAAATGTAAGATGTGAGATACTAACGCCACCTGAGATTTCCATTCCAATTTTATCAATGTCTCCATCTGCTCTTCATCTGATTGTTCTAGGGAAGAAAATATATAATGTATATATGTCTGTTGCTTTCTTATCAATCGTCCAGACCATGTTTATTATATGGCTGTCTAGCAGACGCAACCAATCAACAAGCTTCGGGCAAGTCGTTTGGTGCTGATGGGTATGTCTGCATTCTAGTAACTTATAAATGTTCAAATAATGTTTGATAAACCTCGGTGTTCACGTTATGTGTTGATGTGAGTTATACTGTATGGAAATAAGCCAAATATTAGACTGTATGAAAGTAAATTAAAATTTATACTGTATAATACATACAATACACATACAAATATGGAAGTAAACGAACATTATATTGTATGAAAGTAAACCAAACACGATACTGTATGGAAGTAAACAAACATTATACTGTGTGGAAGTAAACCAAACATTATACTGTGTGGAAGTAAACCAAATATTATACTGTATGGAAGTAAACCAAATATTATACTGTATGGAAGTAAACCAAACATTACACTGTTTGGAAGTAAACCAAATATTATACTGTATGGAAGTAAATCAAACATTATAATGTATGGAAGTAAACCAAACATTATACTGTATGGAAGTAAACCAAACATTATACTGTATGGAAGTAAACCAAACATTATACTGTATGGAAGTAAACCAAATATTAAACTAAATGGGAGTAAACCAAACACGATACTGTGTGGAAGTAAACCAAACACTATAATGTATGGAAGTAAACCAAACATTATACTGTATGGAAGTAAACCAAACATTATACTGTATGGAAGTAAACCAAATATTAAACTAAATGGGAGTAAACCAAACAAGATTCTGTGTGGAAGTAAACGAAACATTATACTGTATGGAAGTAAACCAAACACTATACGATATGAAAGTAAATTAAACATTATACTGTATAGAAATAAATAAAGCAATATATTATATGAAAGTAAACTAAGCAATATTCCATGACAGAAGTTGTTATTTTTTATTGGAATAGACAGTAGATAGTTTTTAAAAAACCTAACCTCTTCGTTTAAGTGAAGACTTTTGATATTATTAACAGAACAAATCCGTGTGCTCGTTCCTCAAGTACTAAATAAAATTTTGCAGTCTTTAGGGTACTATTGAAGACAGCAGAGACACATGGGGACAACGTGAGAAAATATTACGCAGTTTAACAACCTGGCACGGCAGGGAAACAACAACGACCCTGATACATAATACTGGAGATAGAGAGCTGTAGAGACTCATGATCGCCTATGCCAGCCGGCATGTCACCTGATGATGAAGATACTATGGTTGAATCCTCAACTCCCCTTCTCCTTTTATGTAAGTGGTTGCAAGAATATGCACATTAAGACATATTAAGGTGCACATACTGGCCTGCTGATACACCTATGAATGTTAAACTCTATGGTACAAAACAAGAAATGGAAAACACTATCCAATTTATACACGAAACAAAATTGTAGATATAGATATTATTAGCGAACGAAAGAAGATCTTAGTGATTGATCAATACCAGTGGGCCTATATGAAAACCATAATTTCCTTAATTGCAAAGACTAAGGACGAACTTACTCCAATCTACATGTAACTGAGTTTTCTCTCCAGGTCTGTCCAGGTCACGCTGAAATCGCTGAGAACTTTGATCGTTTCTCCGGTGTTTTTTTTCCCAAGCGTTCCCTGTCAGTCCTTTCCCTAATGGTTCCATGTCAATGCATGATTTGTTATACAATATTATGCCTTAATAACAGTATGTCCAACCATCTCCATGTCCTAGACATAACTTTAGGTAAATATCACCCTGTCCTTTTCCCTTCCCAAAATGGAATCAATTCTCCACTTTGTTGCTGACACAAAAGGGGACCACACAATATGGACATTGTTAACCATTCATGTAGTAAGAGACGACTATCTAGGTTTTGAAGGTGGAAATGGCAGTTTCTTCACATTTTGACTCAATGGTCACTATGGAGTCTAACATATCTAAAACACCACCTCTAAACACAACCCAACTAGAGTCGGATGTGTACAGCAGAAAGGCGCAGACATCGTATCCAAGCTGTAAACCAAGACACAAGTATTTCGTTTTGCAGATTACATCCTGCTAATCTATAGGAATATGCGAACACGGGAAGAAAAATAACTGGAACTGAATCACGAACAATACATAAAATGGCATATAGGGATCATAATAACACTGACGATATCTCACTCAATGTGAACCTTACATATGCAAGACCCACTCATGGTTCCGGGGCCAGAAACAAGAGCAAAGTATAAAGACACTATTATCTGGCATATATGTTGTATGTGGCGACTATGGCGATTTTGGTGTTATGATTGATTGCCTCATTTCACAGAGGATCAAAGTAACCAAAAAACCATGCTGAAATCGGATGTCTCTGACACAAAGACGCATATATCGGTGCCAAAATGTTAACCATAGCACAATGTATTGCGTTACAACTGTTATGTTATGTTCCTCCAGGGCCATAGGCGACGCATAGGGCAGAAACCATAGCTTTCCATTTCTGTCTTTGTGTTGCCAGGTCTTTCAATTGTTGCGTGTTGTTTAGGTTCATTGACATGCCTTCTCTATTAATGGTTCTTCGTAGAGTTCTCTAGGTCTCCCTCTTCTTCTTACTCCAGGTGGCACCCAATATAGTGATTGCTGGGGAATTCTTAGGCTGTTCATTCTGAGAACATGGCCGATGTAAGTCCAACGCCTTGGTCTAATGAAGGAAGATATATAGGTTTGTTTGCTTTCCTCTCTTATAGCGTTAAAACTACATCCTGATAATCTGCAATAGTTTTAAAACGAACGCAGAAGAAGAACATATGCTGGACGAACACGAACACGAGTGTGTTTAATAGGAGGTAACATTCAGCATCCATCAGTCTTGTAATCACTAGACCATGTCATATTTGCGATAGAGTATCCCATCAACCACGTAACAAATGTTTTATCATAAATGATCACGCTATACAGATAAACTATACACGAAATGACACTTCAGGCGTGGAAATATTCTAGGTTCAAAGTACCCGATGCACCGGTTAGAAACGATATGTAGAAAACTGAACGGCACCTCTGGCAGGACTAGTCAGCACATAGGCGTGTCTGACGTGTGGAAAGCGGAGACACATGACGGAACATATGAGACATGTACACAATGCTTATCAACAGCTGAATATCTTTTTTTCTGAACATTACTTGCAGTAGGTAATTTTTCTTCATTTTTATGCTTCTTATTCGTTCACTTTTAGTATCATAATATGATAAAAGAAAGAGATGGCTGGCTGCAGCACTACCACATTTGGTTGTTTTATTTATTTATTTATTTATTATTTTTTTTGTTGTGACTAGATCTAAGATTTTGGAAGTTGCATTGAGTTATTTTGACAAAATTTTCATTAATCTTTTTTTTTTTTTCAAGGAAATCCTATGCATCTTATTTTTTTAAAAAAGGGATAAACTCTCCCCGATTAAAAAAACAATCACAAAATGTCTCATGAAAACGATGGAATTGCACACGAAAATGGACGAGTGACCAATTTATTGCTTTTAACCTACTGCCCTGGTCTTTTTTATATTGAATTATACAGTTTGAGGTTATCTCGGGATATTTTCGTACTTGGCGATCTGGGATTATTTCTGAGAAACGTCAGTGATAACACTGAAACCTGGTGTAATGTGGCCAGAAACTCCACAGAGCTTGTACTGCAATGGCACATAAAAAGTTATGGTCTTATGACGATGAAGGCGGTTGTAGTGGTGATGGTGATATTGATGATGACGACGATGTTGAAGATGATGATGATGCTACTTAAGATTTCTATAGCATGTAGACATGGAACCGGTATCAACAATAGTAACACGAAAATTAGAGGCGGGAAACAATACAATGAGCAAAGTATTATTGTTACATCGGATGTGGGAAATACAGATTTAGATGTTTTTGTTTACGTCATGATGTAAGAAATAGTTATCTAGATGTTTCTTGGTACGTCAGGATGTCAGAAATATTTCTATAGATATTTATTGGTACGTCAGGATGTCAGAAATATTTCTATAGATGTTCTGGATACATCAGGATGCCAGAAATATTTATATAGATATTTATTGGTACGTCAGGATGTCAGAAATAGTTATCTAGATGTTTCTGAGTACGTCAGGATGTCAGAAATTGTTATCTAGATGTTTCTGAGTACGTCAGGATGTCAGAAATAGTTATCTAGATGTTTCTGAGTACGTCAGGATGTCAGAAATAGTTATCTAGATGTTTCTGAGTACGTCAGGATGTCAGAAATAGTTATCTAGATGTTTCTGAGTACGTCAGGATGTCAGAAATAGTTATCTAGATGTTTCTGAGTACGTCAGGATGTCAGAAATAGTTATCTAGATGACGTATATATCAATTATTACCAGCTACGGGAATGTCCATAAATTACATTAAAAAATACGGGTACTTGAGGGAGGGGGGGGGAGAAGATATCTGGAAAAGTTTAAAAGTTGTTGACAAGGGGAAAAGGGGAGGGGGGGGCTGATAAAAGTTGACGTTGACAAAACTTTTCTAGGTACAAATTAAATTTACTAAATGTGACAATGTTTTCAAATAATCAGCTAAAATAAAAATGTATTTATATTTATTTCCATTTCAACTGCAAAACTACTCTTTTAGACAGGGTTGAGAGGTTGGGGGAATTTTCCACATAATTAAACTGGGTTGGTGGAGAAGGGGTCCCTTGAATTCGTATCAAGTTGTTCATAAGGCCGAGAAAGTTGGTCAAAAACTATCCAAGAAATGTCGAGGTAATTTGTGGACATCCCCAATTCTGAATATGTTTAAAATATACTTTTCAATGTAGGACTCAACATTGAATAAACAACATTAAAATAAACACAAGCATAGTTTTGTCGTTAGCTAAAAAAGTATGGTAGCCCAACTTTGTTTCATAGTACAAGAGTGTAAAATAAAGTCAAGTATAACCATGACGTTGTGCAGTGTGGCGAATGTCCAAGAGGTTAGAGCTTGTGTCTCTAATGGTTAGAGCTTGAGTCACACATGGTTAGAGCATGTGTCTCGTATGGTTAGAGCTTGAGTCACACATGGTTAGAGCTTGCGTTTCACATGCTCTAACTTTACAATTATTTGCTTCAATTTCAGGACTCGTTCACGCACAGGGCGACCAGCGTTCGCGATCAGGTACAAATGATTATAATGTGTGTATAGTGGTGCAAGTGTGTTTACACGCAGTACCAGTGTGTGTATAGGCTCATTAGAAAAATTGAATAGCTTTATAAACAAATCGAATGAGCTTGATAACTGGAACGGGAACACGTCTTACCACGCTACACATCTTACCAAGCTACAGATTTTTCAAAGCTACACATCTTACCAAGCTACACATCTTACCAAGCTACACATCTTACCAAGCTACATTACTTATCAAGCACCTAGTATATCACTGTGTACCAACATGTTAGACTACTATATTAACTCCGGAAGTCATGGTAGCTGGATTACTAGACTCGCGACCCCACCATTTTTTATAAGTAAAAGCTTTGATATAACAAAATTGGACTAACGGCTGTGGTTGAAAAAATCGTGCCTCACCATAAGAGGTACATTTTACATAACCAACAACTAAAGAATAGTACACTATTCTCACCAATCTAACTACCTGCCAGCTTCGGTCTCAATTATTGATCGTTACATTACGATAAAATTTACTTTCTTTCTGTACCGTGTATCCAACCAACTTTCTTTGTTAGGTTCCTAACCCATTTCCCATGTTACGCCTGGACATAAATGTTACGTGTACATAAACTGGCGCAGAAATGTTCGCTTAACACCCGAACTCACATGACTGCCGGAAAAGTTCCTTTGTCTAGTTTGGGAAACGAACCAGAGATCAAGCTTTTGTGATGTGAGTACTTGTATCGTAAAGTGTTTGAAAACGAAGTCTTTTCTGTGATAGAGGCTTTAAAGAAACGGTCGATTACAGTTGGTGATAAAACATTCAAGTCAATACTCCTCCCTGTTGTGTTTAAAAGAGTGTATCAGAATTAAAAAAAGCACAAATAAGTTCTTCAGATATAGGCCTATGTAGTCATCATCAACAAACCAATATCCCTTCCGGGTCGTAGAGGTGCCACTCTGGAAACATCAACATACAAACTTGGTCAAGCCACTCTGTTATCAGTTCTTTGTTTAAGTATAGAGAATCGTAACCCTGTCCAGTCACTAATATTATCAATCCATACTTTCCTCTGACACCCTCTTCTTATTCAACCTTCAAGTGTTCCTTGCAAGATAATTTTGGATAGAGGGTAGTGCCTCATCACGTGGAAAAACAACACACGTTTACGACGCTTCACCACTATCATGAGATGTTCTAGATGGATATCCACGGAAAGATGTACGAGAACACTGAGCTTTCAAATACAGCAGCATTTATTAAGAAAACAGGACTTGCTGTGAAAACATGTCAAACTGCGAACAAGAAGAAGAAGAAGATGATATGTTCTTATTGGCCTGCAACAGTCTTACTATGTTTCCCACGTACATGTTAGTTTTATGTTCTGTATAATGAGTGAGGGAATAGTGTGCCTAGATATTTGCAAAGAATGGCCTGAATTATATTTTGATTGCGTACAACATCAGCAACTATGGGAAAAATTAGAGAAATGCATTCCCGAAATATCTGACTGAATCACTCTACTATAATCAACAAGCAGCTGTGAGAGTTGATGGTGATATCTCAAGAATAGTTTTTGTAGATAGCGGGGTAAGACAGGGATGCAACACCATACTATCACTATCCTTATATAATACTATATGCGGAAAACATCTTGAGGAAAGTAAGGAACGACAAGAAACTCACAAAATTCCATCCCCTAAATATAGGTGGATATGAAATTTCAGAGATAAGATACGCAAATGATACTGTACTTCTAGCTACACGCATAGAAGGACTAGAAAGTATGATCATTAAAACAAAAGCATACAGCGAAGAACAAAACCTTCAATTAAACATACAGAAAAGGGAGCCGCGTTAGCGCAGTACTTAGCGCACTGGCTTACATATGAGTGGTCCTGGGTTCATTCCCCAGGCGGAAATGTTTTTCAAAACGCAACGGCTTCCGGGTCGACCCAGCCTTAAATGGGTACATGATTAATCCGGGAAGGAAAGACTGCGGGGGAGAGGAGATGGCTATCGCCCTCATTTGTAGAGCCTCTTAAATGTGATCGCTAACATCTCACACCCCTACGGCATTAATAAATGTTATGGGTTACTTACTTTTTACTACAGAAAAACAACAGATAAAACCAAAGTAACACCAAGAATTTAAAATAGATAACATGGAACTGGAAATCGTCGACAAGTTTGATTATTGGGTACAAATATAAACAGCTTAGGTTATATGTAATATAGCTAATTTACTAAATTTAGCTAATTTACTATGTAAATTAGGAAAAGTTTAGAAATAGCGATAACGAAATTAAAAGAAATCAAACATATATCGGGAAAATGTTATAAAGAGACATAGCTTATACTTCTTATATCATACATTTTTCCAGTTACAACTTAGGCAGCGAGACTTGGACAATAAATATAACATCAAAAAGAATATCGGCTTTCGAACTAAAGTGTTATAGGGCAATATTAAGAATCTCCTGGAATGAAAAGATAAAGAATAGTGAGGTTTTGAATATGCTGAATATAGAAGAAGTATGACTGGTGAATACAATTTTACATAGAAAACTGAAATATTTCGGACATATAAAAAGACATAATGGCATGAAAATACTCATATTAGAGGGCAGAATCCCGGGAAGCAGAAGAATAGGTAGACCTAGAAGGAGATGGACATATGACATCAAAGATTGTATCAAGATATCATTGGAGGATGCAGGCATATTGGCACAGGATAGTGTTCAGTTCATGAAATCAATTGCAAAAGACAACGTTCTGGAAAGAATATGTCACGTCATGATGATAATGGTGACAATGGATGCGCAATATTCGTCTGTAACATCTGTTTTCAAAAACCTGTATTCTTCTCTCCATTTCTCCTGTAACAATCCGACTTTCCAATTCGTACATAAATATTGGTATTATTATATATTTATATAGACTTGTGTCCATTTACGCAGATGTTAACATGAGTCGTATTGTCATCTCTTTTGTCATTACTTTGTTTTTCTCGATGTTTATTTTTCGAACATGTAGTCGTTTACTAGTAGATAGTTGAAGAGGGATTGTTGGATTAAAATCACTCCCACTCCCACCCCCACCCCCCTAATCCATAGGAAAATAGACAGCGACATTCAATGCTAAAAAACAAGAAAAGTTCAGCATTCAGTTCTAGAGAACAAGATAAGTTGAACATTCAGTACCAGAGAACAAGAGTTGTTGAACATTCATTACTAGAGAACAAGAGTTGTTGAACATTCAGTGTAAAAGAACAAGAAAAATTGAACATTCACTGCTAAAGAACAAGAAAATTTGAATCTAACAACGTTTCCCCCTCCTCATTTTTTAGCGGTTATTCTAAAACGCCGGTCACTTGTGAATTGTTTGTTTGAGAATCCAAGGAATTTCAAGCGATTAAATCTTACTTTCTATGTGCAACAAGATAGTTCAATGGACCGTTAAATTTCGCAGTAAATCCTTTTACCGTGTAGTGGGTGGGTGCGGTCCTGCTGCACAGGATAGTGGTTCTTAGGTGTGGTAACTGGGTATGACATCCTGGTGCATAGGTAGGGCAGAAATCAAGAAAAGTGCGTCGTGGAACTACAGGGGGATCTGGATAGACTGACGAACTGGTGCAGAGATACTGGAGCAGTGGTAAATTCTTCTAAGGCATTCGTGATTTGGTTGTCCTCAAACAATCACATAGTAAAGATACACATGCCACATATTTCGTTGGCCGGGAGCACGTTAGAAAGAACCAGCACAATGAGATCATGGGTGTGTTGTTTGGAAGAAGTCTGAGTTTCAGGGAACATGTTGACCACGTTATCACAAGGCAGGCAAAGGCTTAGCAGCAAGAATGTTGTAGCTGCTGAGCAGTGTGAGCAGAGGTTGTTATTTCCTTTGTACCAGGGTTTGATGGTGACTGTGGTGGAATATGCACTTGCAACTCTGACTCTTAGTCAAACTCAGATCGAAAGACTGGATACAATCTAGAATGCAGCATTAAGCATCATTCTGTGGTGCAGAAGAGGCACATGGACAAGAGCTATGCGGTACATACTCAACTGTCCTACGGCAGAGCACATATTACAATATTGCAGTGCACGAACGTACCATCATGCAGATAAGGAACACCAAATGCATTCAAAAATACAGAAAGTTAAAGCTAGCAGAATTAAGAGAGGGAAGTAGTGGATGGGACGTGCTGAGAATGTCATACAAAGCTTGTACAGATTGCAAAATGTGGCAGCATGTGCGAAATGGACAAGTCTACTCACAGATTTCGAAACTTGTTTGAGAGTAGTAATATCACTTAGCAGGGAATGCAGAGAATGGTGTTCCGCGCCTGTAGAGCAAGAGGTGTAGACTTTGATCAGTGAGAATTTGCCAAAGAGGGGGATGGGATTATATACACTGATGGATCTGTGATTAGACATGTTCGCAGTGCTTGGGCCTTCACAAGTTCAGTGCACAGGTAAAACGATCAGGGAGGAGAGTGGGGCCGTTGCTGTGACTACGAATAGCATGACCATGGATATTTTTGCGGTGACCAGGGCATGTGAGTGGGCAAGCACACAGAAATTAACGCGGGTCCGCATCTTGATTGACTCTATGCTTATGATTAGGAAGATACACGTGGATCTTGATCGCAAACAGTGAATTGAGGCCTCGAGAAAGGTGAGTTTGAAAGTAGCTACATTTTCTTTCGTGCTGGGACATGTGGGTGTTCGAGGCAATGAAAGAGCAAATCGTGAAAGAGGCAATGACGTGTGGTGTTGGTTGTGTCTTTCCACGGCCTTCTGTTTCGTGTGCTGTAAATCATTTCCTATACCAATGTTCTCTCATGCTACAATGCCAGGTTGCCAGTCATCATCTCTCTTGGTCTCCCCGTGTATGTAATAACACAGAAATACGATATCTGCCGAAAGTATTATTCAGAACACATAACTCCTTTAACTCAAGCGATATCCACCAGGAAACCTCACAAACTACGCACTTGTAGACAAGTGATTGCAAATCGATTTCTAACCTTTGTATATTTATGCACACTTTAAGGCAATGAAATATTTAAGAATGAGAAATTCCTAAACCGCATCCGCTTAATCATAACATCACTTCGCCACGGAAATTTATACGGTTATAAAATTGGACTATATGAAGACAGATTCATCCGACTTATGAACGAAATCTTGAAATCAATTGAAAAGATTGTAATTTCTATGTACATAAGACTCCACTACTCAAAAATTGAAACACAGTAATCAACATATTTTATGAAAAGACTTTTTATCACCGGTGTATTTTATTTAGACAGGAATTATAGCGGTTGTTAGTGCATAATAAATGAGGGTTTGAATTTGAAAAAAAGTTCTCCCAACGACGTATGAAAGAGGCCAACTATGAATAGAGACCAGTGGTTGTATGTCAACATCACCGAAGAAGGGCCCTCTGAACCGTTTGTAACTAATCTATTGATTCATTACTTAATTTACATAATTCTTAGTACGTTCTTTATATCTCTTGAAAAATGTGAAACTTTATTTAGGCATTTTGAAAGTTTGGTATTTTGCAATTCTGATAATGTAGGAATGTAACATCTGACAGTTGTAACATCTGACACTTGTAACATCTGACAGTTGTAACATCTGACACTTGTAACATCTGACAGTTGTAACATCTGACACTTGTAACATCAGACAGTTGTAACATCTGACAGTTGTAACATCTGACAGTTGTAACATCTGACACTTGTAACATCTGACAGTTGTAACATCTGACACTTGTAACATCAGACAGTTGTAACATCTGACAGTTGTAACATTTGACAGTTGTAACATCTGACACTTGTAACATCAGACAGTTGTAACATCTGACACTTGTAACATCAGACAGTTGTAACATCAGACAGTTGTAACATCTGACACTTGTAACATCTGACAGTTGTAACATCTGACACTTGTAACATCAGACAGTTGTAACATCTGACAGTTGTAACATCTGACAGTTGTAACATCTGACACTTGTAACATCTGACAGTTGTAACATCTGACACTTGTAACATCAGACAGTTGTAACATCTGACAGTTGTAACATCTGACAGTTGTAACATCTGACACTTGTAACATCTGACAGTTGTAACATCTGACACTTGTAACATCTGACAGTTGTAACATCTGACACTTGTAACATCAGACAGTTGTAACATCTGACAGTTGTAACATCTGACAGTTGTAACATCTGACACTTGTAACATCTGACAGTTGTAACATCTGACACTTGTAACATCTGACAGTTGTAACATCTGACACTTGTAACATCAGACAGTTGTAACATCTGACAGTTGTAACATTTGACAGTTGTAACATCTGACACTTGTAACATCAGACAGTTGTAACATCTGACAGTTGTAACATTTGACAGTTGTAACATTTGACAGTTGCAACATTTGACAGTTGTAACATTTGACAGTTGTAACATCTGACAGTTGTAACCTTTGCAGATAGAAGGCGATTGAATGGATATTAGAGATTTATCCTCCCCCCCCCCCGTAACTTAGAAAAAGTTGTACAGTTTACAATTTTCAATGTCTATGAGGCGTATTGAGGAATATGGCTTTGGGCACGTGTATTGGGGAATATATTTTTAGGTACATGTATTTTATAACCATCAGCATACCTAAGGATGATGTGGTCAATATCAAGCCGGCCGCCTTATTGTTCTTAGTAAATTTGTTTTTCTGCGTCAGTTCTCAAGCTTTCTAATATTATCTGGATGCAGTCAGGAGAAGGGAATAATCTGTCAAGGTTTACTGATTGACTCCGATGTATGGCCCTTTATGATATATATATAATAGTCTTTCTCCCACTCTATGGGTGCGTCATCCAACTTCAACTCCAAACCAAGTTTGTCTCCTCGTACGACATGCATGGCAGATAACAGTATTGATATTCTTGTCTACGATTTTTTCAACCGCGGACGTAGTCCAATGTGATTAGATCAGAGTTTTAAAAAAAAAATAACGGCACCATAACCTCGAAGCTAATAAAACACGTTGACAAACCAGTAGAAATAACGCACAAGAAGGCCATCTCCAGAGAAGTCTTCCACCCCTGACGCAGAAGGCAAACAAGGGAAACAGCGTATAGATAGATAGATAGATAGGCAAACCAGTAGAACTATAATTTAACAACGATTGAGTCACAGCCATTTATGACATGAAAGAGTCACCATAACACCCTCAAATCGTCTTAGTCGACTCTTACTAAACATATGGCAGATATAGTGGTGCTATTCTTTGTTCATGTATTCAGCCCCGTCAATAGCGGAGCTCTCTTCTATTCTACCAGGTACAATGTCTGAAAGGATAATTGCTGAGCAAATCTGGAAACCCAATTCTATAATTTGTAGTTATCTCTGGTAGGCGTGACCGCTTATCAGCCCGCCGGTATCCATGTCTCGAAAGTCTGCGTTAGATGGTGCCTGCAACTTGACACTCTTGTTGTGTCTTCATCATAGATAAGACTAACGAAGTTAATGGACATGGATGCCACAGATACCTACAGCCACGTGAAAATACTTGGATAACAATAGTAGATACAATTTTCTGAAGATAACGAATAATTTCGTCCATTCGCAATGTTCCGAATATTCAGACCTATTGGGGATTATGAAATCTCGCCTTGTAAAATGGCTAATTTTACTATTCCCCTTTGATTTGCATTGGCTGTCATAAAAATATTGACCAATGAAATTCACGGAAATCGCCAAATCAGTAATTAAGAACTCTTGAATTCCTTTTAGCCACCAGGTCTGTTATCATGGGGGTCATGGTTCATGTTTCGTTGGAACCACAAAGTGGGCTAAGAATAGCGACACTGTCACCAGCCAACCTTCGTTGCGGAGACGGCACTTCATGATGATGATGACCTGCATGACGTAATAGGAGACTAAAGATGTGTTGGGGGCGGTTGTAGCTGTTCTATCTCACAAACGATCATTGTGACACCGATGTCTGTGTAGGCAGAAGAGTCAGGCCTATAGTATAGGATATCGCAGAGAAACTGTAAACCACGACACAACACAATCCGTTCATCAAACTACATTTTGTTAATATTAATGAGAAGTTGAATTCGAATACCATAATGATCATACTATATACGGATACAGTGAAGAAAGGAGGAGCGGGAAATATACGTAGAGTAGCCAAGGAAAGTTAGAGAATACAATCAATGCACCAACCAGGATATTCTATCATAATTACGATGCAGAAATGTAAGGAATCAGCGTGGCAACTGGAAAAAATTGATGGCCGTCAATCTTGACCCATAGCCTGTAGTATTCCTGACAGATGCAAGATCAGTCACGGGCTCCAGTCAAGAAAAACTGTCAGACCTGCAATCACTAATAACCGTACTAAGCAGGCAGCCCAATGTAGCCATGCAATGGAGATCATCACGACCAGGGCAGTAGATATGATCTCCATAAGGGAGGGGGAGTGCCTAAACAAAAGTTGACATTTGCACACTTTATGTGCCAGTTTGTCGTTTTGTTGAATAATGTGATGACCATTTTGTGAACAATTTGAGGAAACGGCGGAGGGGGGGGGGGGGGGTCCGCGGCATTTAGTCAGCCTTTTAGCCATGTTTTTAGTACTAAAAGTTACATTTAGATTTGCTAAGTTGGGGGGGGGGGGGGTAAACGTCAAACCCCCAACCTATCTACGGGACTGAGCACACAATGAAAACCTGGAAATGCGAAAGCAGTTCGTCTGGATAATGAGTGTGCTGCTGATGATAAAACAGATGTGCCACTAACTAGTCATAAAATAAAAAAACTAATCACAGAAATTAGAAAGCCAACAACAAAACAAAATAAACAATAAATTATCAACACGTCAGAATATGTTCTCATTCTACTTTTAGAACTGGGAATTTAGTCAAAAGATGCGTAACCCCCGCTCTGACTAATTAACAATTGTTCAACATAATAACACCAAATATCTCATGGCAACGACGGTATTTCATATGAAACTGGGCGATTGAGCTTCCATTTTTAGGTAAAACCTACCTTCCTTCCTACGATAGTCGTATCTGAAACCACGTATAGGGGCACATCTGACTGAGTAGAATATATGTCAAGAATGCATAGAATTCGAAATTCTGAGGCAAATACATTGGGCAAAGAACAACACTAGAAAAATAAACGTTACATACATCTACACAGGTTACAAAACACAATTATCTTTATAGAGGGATTACAACTTCAGATATAAATATATTCCAAACCAACAAAAAAAGCAAGAAGAAGAACGATTGCAGAGAAGAAGGGGAAAGAGAAAATAAAGCAAAATAAAGCTCTGTGTTTACGAGGTCGAGGTATGGCCATTACACTATAAGACTTATTGGCTAATAGGAAATCCTTATTGAATCATTTGGCTATTCTCGTGATTTTCATTGGTTGTCACACAAAGTATAATCATAGTGACCAATAAGAATTAAGGGAATAGTCATATGTGTCATTAAGAAAGAAGACTCGATTCATATTAGCTGACTAATCGAGACTTCTCAATGACACATTTAACTATTTCTTTAATGTTCTTATATAGTATCGAAGGTTGTGGTTGAGGGTGCTATACTTGGCCCTGACGTTTTATTTACAAGCATATTTTAAATTCAGATGCGTATCGCTCGCTGAACAGTGGCTTGAAGTAGTGAAGAGGTTCAAGTTGGAAATCACGTTCAATTTCGTGCTCGGTCATGTGGGTGTTCAGTGGATTGAGATAGCAGAGCGGCTGGCTTTAACTTTTCATGTGCCGATCGGTTAGAGAAATAGATCAGGTTGACATTTTAAACTATTTACGAGAAACAACACTCATAAATGAAATCGATGAGGTTAATCATTCCGTTATTATGTCCAGAATAAATGAACTGGGCATGTAATGCAGCGTTGCCAAAAAATAATTAGAGCTACTGTGGGCTTAAAAAAGTATTTGTCAACCAAGAGAGAACTGTAACTATCAGTCATGGTGTGATGGTAAATAAACCCAAGTGGAGATTGTAGCACCCATGGACATGTCCGGGGTGCAATGATGATTCAACAACAAGCTAACATTTATTTCAGATATCCCCAGTGGTTCAGTCTTTATTGCGTGTCTCTGAAATATTGTTCTTTGCTTTTCTTTGAATAGAAATGTTTACTTTTCTCATATCTCTATCGAGCACACACAATAGACACATTTCACCATATACCTTATCATGCTCTGTGTTTATAACTTTCTGCATCTCATTGATCTATCTCCTAGTCGCCCACTCTATCTGTGATTCTTTTCTGAAGCTATTCAGTTCATCACTGACCCGCGTGTGTAGACTGGTATTGTAGCATGACAGTTCCCTCTAAGATATATTTCTTGGAAAAATTTACTCAGCAGAAACGATTTGTGATTAATGTGCCCAATTTTATTTGGCGATTACATATATTGCGTTTTTATTATAAGCACAATATTCATACTGCTGTGAGCAGAATAATATTTTAAAAAATGAAGCATTTGACAGCTGCGCTAGGGGTTATTCCGAACTGTCACAGAGATAACCATACAAGAAATAACGTTGCAGATTTAGAATTACGTGCAGACCCTAATTTAAAAAAAATATTTGTTTCATTTCAAAAGAAGGTGGCATCTTTACTCTACCTTTCAAAAAAGTAAAGACCAATAGCTGGACATTAACCAAAGAAAGCATAACAAAAATTATATAATTTAAACAATTAATATGACATTGAGTTTTTTTTTCAAACAACAAACATTCAACACGTGCTGAAGGGTGACTAGTAGAACGTGTAACTATTCTTACGCTCAGTATCATGCTGAAAAAGTTGATGAGATAGCAAAGTTTGAGTATAAAAAAAAATATTTTGAGCATGAAACAAATCGTAGCAATCCACACAAAAAACAACTTGACGCTTTTGGTTGTTGCATCTAATAAAATCTTTATGTAGCAGTTTTTTGTTGCTCTGTTGCTTATAAGAACAATTTTGTAAATACAGCTCAGGAACAACATCTAGTTGCAGCTCAGGAACAACACTGTAGTTGAAGTTCAGGAACAACACTTTAGTTGCAGCTCAGGAACAACACTGTAGTTGGAGTTCAGGAACAACACTTTAGTCGCAGCTCAGGAACAACATCTAGTTGCAGCTCAGGAACAACATGTAGTTGCAGCTCAGGAACAACACTGTAGTTGCAGCTCAGGAACAACATGTAGTTGGAGCTCAGGAACAACACTGTAGTTGGAATTCAGGAACTACACTGTAGTTGGAATTCATGAACAACATTGTAGTTGGAGTTCAGGAACAACACTGTAGTTGGAATTCAGGAACAACACTGTAGTTGGAGTTCAGGAACAACACTGTAGTTGGAGTTCAGGAACAACACTGTAGTTGGAGCTCAGGAACAACACTGTAGTTGGAGTTCAGGAACAACACTGTAGTTGGAGTTCAGGAACAACACTGTAGTTGGAATTCAAGAACAACACTGTAGTTGGAGTTCAGGAACAACACTGTAGTTGGAATTCAGGAACAACACTGTAGTTGGAGTTCAGGAACAACACTGTAGTTGGAGTTCAGGAACAACACTGTAGTTGGAATTCAGGAACAACACTGTAGTTGGAGTTCAGGAACAACACTTTAGTTGGAGTTCAGGAACAACACAGTAGTTGATCCTGTGTTGTACGTACAAAATTCTCTTTATAAGCAACACAAAAAAAACACACACACAAACAACTGCACACCGAACTATAACAAATGCACAACTTTGTGCCTCAACAACAAAAACTCAGTGTTGTGGATAAAAGAAGAACGGTTTCGTGGTTGCAGATCGCATTACGTGAATGTTAGCATCATTATAATATACTGCTACTTATTATTGCACGCTTATTCTCAAACTCCTGCAGTTTAGCAGGATGTAGTCCAAAAAACGTTGTCCGTTATGCCATGGTTTACAATGTAGTTGCGATATCTGCCACTTTTGGCTTGCCACATCATATTTCTGCGTGGCTTCTTGGTCACTTCGACCTTCTATTGGATGGGGGAACCAACTTCAAAATAAAAAGCTCTATAGTTGCATTTTACGACACGAGTGATACGTAAAATTGTTAAAATTAGTTGATCCTATTTGGGTCTTCGGCAACACGTGGGCGTGAGGAAAAGTCAATATATTTCCGGATGAAAGATAGAAATAGAAATATGTAGAGATCCTACGTCAGCCGGCGCGGCACTTGATGATATATGCAAACCCAGTTTAGCAAAGTGCAGTAATCAATGAATCAGTTTGCATGAGATAACCCAGTTTAATTTGGCGACCTGTGAGAAGACGATCAATGAAATACATATAATATAAAATTGTCAGATTTATGACAGGCTCTCAAGTCAGTTTTATGGCTTTAACCACGACCGTTTCCGATAAAGACCTTCCAACAGAGTTAATTAGGAACACATTCGTTACGTTTAAAAAAATTATTGTTGGGCTTCGGTTGCTCACTATTTACATATTTGGAATGGCATGCCAAAAATAGCCAAGGCGATTTCAAGTATATAAACAGTGACCAACTGAAATCCTAACTAGGGCCCCCTTCCGGTCACAGGACAGTTCTAGATAACAGGTCTTACTGAAGAGGGTCGAGCCTCACCAATGAAGTCACAATAACACGGCATTAATATTTTTTTATATTAGAACGGGTTTATTTATAGAAGATATACAGCAGGGTTTCTCTAAGTGGGCGACGCTGCTCATAGTTTGGTGGGGGGTGGGGGGGGGTGAACGTCCTTAGGTGGGCAATTCAGGGTTAAATGACGTACAGAGAGAGGGGGTGTAGGGTCAGAGGATGGAAAAAACTTTATTGTACACATATTTATATTGGCATAATATTTACACAATAAATGCGAAAAGTATTCACTACTTGTATACGTACAAATAAGATAGCAGATGTAATTCTGCTGATAGTAATTAAACACTATCTGAAACCTAACCCTCGCCCCTTGTGTTATCGAGGCTTGGGAGAGAAGCATAGAAAAGTAACACTATTTGCTTCCATGCCTGTCGTAAGAAGCGACTAAGGATTTTATGGTATGGAGTTGGCTGTGCCATCCCATATTTGATCAGTGACCTAAAGCATGCTGAAGTATGTGTCAGGCCGAAAGGTGCAGATATTGCATCAATGATGTAATCCATGAAAAAAACTCATTCAGTTCTCCGGACTACATCCTGCTAATCTGCATGACTTTGAGAACGAACACAGAAGAATAAATAATGAAACCTTAGCAGACTATGACTATTAAAAACAGCGACAAGAGTCTGCTAAGTGTGAAAAGCTTTCTAACGGTATTAAAATTAAATTAATCGAAATCATTTCAACAACAACACACATTGGCTTACATGAGCAGTGAAACCTGGAAATTCATTTTGTAAACTCAATGTAGCTCTACAGGTGTTCTAGCTCTAAACGTGTTTGTTATTGTTCATATGGAGAAAAGAAACATATTTGAGTCTCCTTTATTTAACGAATCTGACAGGGTGTTTTCATGTGTCATACTGTTGTTTGTGCAATTTCTGTTTTAAACCATGCCAGAGGAAACGCCCACAAAATTTAGTGTCGTAATCATCATCATCAAGTGCCGTCTCCGCAACGAAGGTTGGCTGCAACAGATCTCCATCATCCCCTGTCTTTTGTTTTGTTGGTGCACTCTGCTAAACTGAAACCTGTCGTAAGTATTTTGTTGAATGCTTTAAATACAGATTCACTTCGTTCTTTCATTGTAAGTATTTTGTTGAATACTTTAAATACAGATTTACTTCGTTTTCTCATTGTAAGTATTTTGTTGAATACTTTAAATACAGATTCACTTCGTTATTTCATTGTAAGTATTTTGTTGAATACTTTAAATGCAGATTTACTTCGTTCTCTCACTGAAAAGACGATAGCTATTCTGCTCGATGGGTAAAGCTCAGAGATTATCATTGAGACCTTGAAACCATGGAGATAAACTGACCATTTGTGAAAAAAGGTCATCAAAAATCCCACAAAAGAGGAGAAATGACTTTTTTAGGTAGCCTCCATTCTCTCTGACAGTAGACGTATGTATGGTTCTACTAAATGGGGCAGTAGCAAGACGTAGATTGAGAAACCTTGATTTAAACTAGGGGTCGCAAACCGGAATTGCGGCTCTCAAACATACCGGGATACCGGACTAAAAACGATGCTTCAAAATACCAGGAATGGATTTATGAAAATAGGGATTTTCGAAATTTTACAAATTTCATTTTCCAAAAAGATAAATCGCTTTTCTTAGTTTCTAGTGGTAACTTTCCGTGCCGTATTTAAAGCCAGCAATTTATGTGATGTTCGAACTCTCAAAACATGTCTCTTGTTGAGATATGAGCGACGGACTAGATCTGTGTTCTGTGTTTCATTTGTAAAGAAGCATACGCTGTGATTAGTTTTGTTTTTATATCGTGCGCGTGTAGTGTTAAGTGTCGAATGACGTGACTCGCGACTTGAATGTACATGACTGATAAGTAAATGTATTCATATTATGAGAAATAATTAATTGTTATAGTCTAATGAAGATCGAATTTTGACGTACATTAACATGTTATTTGCAGCATGAATTATATGGAAATAGTAACACGGTGCACTCGAATCACGGGGTAAACGTTTTATAACAAACATGTTTGATTGCGTGATTTCCTTTGTTGATGCTCAAGTACCTACATATTACAAACTATGACTAAATCCGCATTTTGATAATCAAATCTCTTAAGCTTTAGATACATAAACGCTATGTTACTTCTATTTTGTGATAAAATATAAATTCTCTTCATTCATAATAGATTTTTTTTTCGAGATATTATGTCACAGGCTGAATCGACCAGTGTTTCTGTACCGTTCTTAACCAATCGTTCACATGAAAATTAGAAAACAAATTAACAATTGTGCAGCTCAAAACACTTCGATTTAAAGAAATAAACTAAATATTTTTGTGTTAATTGACTTTTATTTTTGTAATGATTTATTTTCCCTCAAGGTTGATAAAAGAAATGAAGGGCCTTTAAAAAAAATGAACTTAAATGTGGAGAGTCTGAGCTGGTGTTCTCGTAATCGGTTTACTTTTGTAACCTTTTGCGATCAAAATTTAGCGGTCAAAATTAGACACGTTGTCATTTTTACGGTCTCATTATTTAAATTTGAACAAAGATTAATAAATACAAATTATTTATAATATTTGATTAATAAAACTATTTAAATTAAAAAGTTAAGAATATTATTTTTGTTCGTTGATTAAAGTCTGAAAATAGACATTTGTGTTTTTTGCTAAACCTTATTAACTATTAAAATGATATTTTTTTCTCAATGTTTTAATTTCATTGATACATCGTCACCTCTAATCTCGACAAAAGCTCTAAATATCGAACATATCGGCATCGCAAATTTCAGTATTGAAAATACCGATTTTGGTAAAAGGGTCTGGTATTGCGACTCAGAATTTCAACGAATATGATAACATAGCAATTCTCCGTGATCTTAAATTACTGTTTAGCAATATTAGCTAATGTCCGTCTAAAATATAAGATATACCAGATAATAGGAAATCAAGTATTCTTAATCTAATTTAACTTTTCCCGTAATTTTCGTTTTTCTCTATGATTATGTCTTGTGTGAAAGCCAATGAAAATCAAGGGAGTGATCAAGTGATTCTTTTTAAAGGGCTTGATTTCCCATTAGACAATAAGTCTTATATTGTAGGCAATCAAGCATGCGGAAGACGCTTATTTGCGTTGAGGGGGCAAAAGAGGAATCAAGGAAGAGACATAGAAAGATGAGTTTTGTCTTTAATCATAAGGGAACGAACGAAAAAGAGAGGTGCACAGATAAATAAGATGAACGTTAAATACATCCATATTAGGATGACTGGAAATACATGCAACAAGAAGGAAATAGAAAGTAGAAATACATGGAGAATGAGAATACTTGAAAAATGGAAATACACATTGAAAAGACACGGAGAAATGAGAATTTTAAAGTGAAAAATCAGAAATAATATAACAAAAAATATTGGCGTGAGGTTGTTGAGGACATAAGTTTCAAGAGAAAAAGAGGAGGGTGATGAAATATTTGTATTATTCATGGGTTTTCAATAAACATTTTTAGAAATGACGTTAGTACTTTGTTGATGTCAGGAGGTTGGCTAAAATACGATCACGGAGCAGGAGGAAACCACACTACTACAGTGTTGATATCAGGGGGTTGGCTAAAAACGCTACGTTTGATGCAAACTTCGTAGCAAAAGTATGCTCGAATGTCGCATGCGGAATTAACAAATCTAATGCGTATAGATAACGTAAATATTGTTTTAAAATGTCTTAATGTTTTCTTTTATATAAATGATTTTATATTACTCTCATTATAGTCGCTAGTGAGGATCGATCGATACAATTTTAAGAACAGCAAGGCACATGGGATTTATTTTCTGCGATTGTTGGAAGACAATTTTATAAAGGACATTAGCATAAAGGCACGGAGAAAGAATAGTGAACCTGTTAAAATAAAGTAAACATCGAATGAATTGAGAATGCAACTTATTATTATTTATAAATCTAACATGTGTCTATTTTCCATGTGTACACTAGTCCGAGGTAAAAGGTTAATCAAATATATCAATGGTCAGCATTGCCAGGACTACAGGAGAACTTTTAAGATTTCTGTAGAGTGCCAGTGCTCTTGTCTGAGCTAAACTATAACAACGCAAAATTTTTGGTCCGTAAACGTAATGTAGTTTAGGTGGCTATAGTGAACATTAAAAATATAGCGTTACGGAGTATATATATATATATATATATATATATATATATATATATATATATATATATATATATATATATATATATATATATATTCTCTTCGTATACAGGAAATGTGCATAGACATTCTGATCTTCGCTTCAGTAGATGTCTCAGGGCATAATGGCTGATGGTTCCGTTTCTTTGTTGGTTCGCAACTCTTTTTGAAACGTTATTACATGTTCAATACGGGTCACGTCTATACTGACTCCCAATTCAAGCATCCTTGATATTGGTTCACAAACCCATGTTCATTTCTATCAACATCTTCATATTATGCGGACTCACGCAGAGTGATGAGTATGTCTGCTCGGTCGGTAGACCAAACATCTGTACATTTTAGCGAGGCTGGCTAATTGGTCAACTCGTTAGTTTCCCTCCACATCCCCGTGTCCGTAAACAAATATTAGCGTGACTTTTCGCATTGAGGCCCACATTTTAGCACTCTGTAATGACTTAACTCATCAATTTTATATATATATATATAAATATATATATATATATATATATATATATATATATATATATATATATATATATATATATATATATATATATATATATATATATATATATATATATATGTATTTATGTATTTATGTATTTATGTATTTATGTATATATACCGCGGCAAACGTAGGCCAACTAGACCAGCGTACTCAACACATGAACATACTCGTTTCCTAACCTAACCTTATTTAAGTTACGAATACAATACACAAATAGATAGCGTATGCCTAACAACCATGATTTGCTCTGCATTGTTGCCAAGTCACAGAACATGGCAAATAAATAATGTACCATTTATTTGAAAGAAATTGCGTGCTAAAAATCTGCAACGATGTAATGACAGTTGGCACCATAAAAACCCTAGTGATTTCTATCCTATTTCATAATAAATGTTTTTGTATGAACAATCGCAAAGAAGACAGGTAAACAAAAAATACCTGACATACAAAACACGAGTACCTGAATGTCAGCTTCTATTTAAGGCGGAATTGTTGGTTCCAGAAAACTTTGGATAAAATGTTACCAAAGAGTCAATCTGGGATCAAGAATTTGTTAGAGGATCAGAAGCAG
The DNA here is from genome assembly GCA_034231615.1 of Meghimatium bilineatum. NCBI lineage: Eukaryota > Metazoa > Mollusca > Gastropoda > Stylommatophora > Philomycidae > Meghimatium > Meghimatium bilineatum. The sequence goes on from CM067304.1 coordinate 58,256,379, forward strand.
ATTCTGTAGTGATATGTTGACCTTTAGAATTTTTTTTTGATATAGCTATGACATGTTCTTTGTTCGCACGATGAAGGCGATGAATATAGGAGGGCGCTACTGCGCTAAATGCGGTGATAATGATGTTGTTCCTCTTTCGCAAGCAAAGATAAGTATGACATCGAAAAAGGTCAAGTTAGGTTTAATTGTTTATGAGGAGACCGTCGGCTATGGAAAACCTCTGTACGGAATTAATTAGGACTTCATTCTTTAGGTTTTCAATTATTGTCGTGATTTTCGTTGGTCACTAATTATATACGTGCAGTCGTATGTCAAAAATAGCAAAAGCAGACCAACAAAATTCACGGAAATAATCAAAATTTGACTTTTAGGTCATTTTTACATTTTCTGTTGGCAGGTCTTTAGACGTAGGCTGGTCATGGTTTGTGAGTCCTCGTATGGTGGAACAGTCCAATTCGGTCTTTGAAAGACATATTGCAGTGCAAGCAGAAATGTAGTATGTATGAGATGAGGCGAAAACAGTCAGACCTCGCCTGTCGTGTTAGTCACTTTCGAATCGCCTGCAGTGTTGCACCGTGTTCAAAGCTTTTAATACCCTCACTGGTCCGACCATTCCAAGCTGGTCAGACAAGAACTGTGGTTTCTCATCAGCTAGGGTATATCCTGAAATGCTTGTGGTATTATTTAAAGTAGTATTTGAAACGATTTTGTGGGTCCCTATTTGAAAGTTTCGTCTGGCTCTGTGGCAGAGTGGTACAGAACCCGTCTGTGACCAAGTGGTACCGAGTTCGATCCCCGTCACAGGCAATTGTGCTTCCGGACCGTTCAGAAAGTACTGACAAATTACTGAACGTATTAACTTTCCTAATAATCACTACAACCAAAAATGCTGGGTTGATAGCGATGTCCTGAATAGGATATGCTACCAATTTGAAAGTTTACCTACAAACAGTTCATCACAGTTTTCTTAGGAAGAAATTCGTCTGGCGTGCTGACGACGTGACCGATTTAACGACGCTGAGACGTGATCAGCATTGAGTAGTTTCTCGATATCGTACACCAAGAAGCTATCGCAGACACATCGCAGATAAAAAGAGTTCAACTGCCTCTGCTTGTAAACACGACAATAATATAACATAACTAACTTTAACTATCCATGACATATCGTCATTTTAAGATCTGCTAGTTCGTTGGAAAGCATCCTTCTAAAGTGACTCTTTTGACTTTTCCCGTGAATTCCACTATTCATTTGTTTATACTTTATGTCAACAGATCATGGAAATTACGTGAAATGTCCAATGAGATAATTTACACCGCTATTTACCAATCAGCCCATAGGTGTTATATTTTCATTGGTCACGGCGATGCCTCTGACATTCATATTGTGACAATCATATGGTATGTGCTGATGCCGTACTATTCATATCGTCTTCTTCAGCATTCGTTTTCAGAATCCTTTGTGTTAGCAGGATTTTGCATGAAGAAAACGTGTCATGGTTTACAGTTTAGCTGCAATATCTATGTATCGCAGCACATATCAGTCTTTTTCTTCTTCCTCTTTCTTTCGCACATAACGCCACTATTTCTACAGATGTTTCTCTTCTAAAAAAGTGGTCTATGTTTGATAGCTCATGCAAATGTTTGTAGAGTTTTTCTTCCAATGTGTTTGCTCTGGGCAAGTATGTTTGTAGAGTTTGTCTTCCAATGTGTTTGCTTTGGGCAAGTATGTTTGTAGAGTTTTTCTTCCAATGTGTTTGCTTGGGCAAGTATGTTTGTAGAGTTTGTCTTCCAATGTGTTTGCTTTGACACGTATGTTTGTAGAGTTTGTCTTCCAATGTGTTTGCTTTGGGCAAGTATGTTTGTAGAGTTTGTCTTCCAATGTGTTTGCTTTGGGCAAGTATGTTTGTAGAGTTTGTCTTCCAATGTGTTTGCTTTGGGCAAGTATGTTTGTAGAGTTTGTCTTCCAATGTGTTTGCTTTGGGCAAGTATGTTTGTAGAGTTTGTCTTCCAGTGTGTTTGCTTTGAGCAAGTATGTTTGTAGAGTTTGTCTTCCAATGTGTTTGCTTTGTGCAAGTATGTTTGTAGAGTTTGTCTTCCAATGTGTTTGCTTTGGGCAAGTATGTTTGTAGAGTTTGTCTTCCAATGTGTTTACTTTGGGCAAGTATGTTTGCAGAGTTTGTCTCAGAATTGTATATTAGATATATTCCTGATGTATTTGCTCTGCATTCTAAGGCACATATCTACAAGCACGTATACCTGTGTTGTCAATTTAAACTCTGTATATATGTGGCTGTGGAGACTCTGTATATATGTGACTGTGGAGACTCTGTATATATGTGGCTGTGGAGACTCTGTATATATGTGGCTGTGGAGACTCTGTATAAATGTGGATGTGGAGACTCTGTATATATGTGGCTGTGGAGACTGTATATATGTGGATGTGAAGACTGTATATATGTGGCTGTGGAGACTGTGTATATATGTGGATGTGGAGACTCTGTATATATGTGGCTGTGGAGACTGTATATATGTGGATGTGCAGACTCTGTATATATGTGGTTGTGGAGACTCTGTATATATGTGGCTGTGGAGACTCTGTATATATGTGGCTGTGGAGACTCTGTATATATGTGGATGTGGAGACTGTATATATGTGGATGTGGAGACTCTGTATATATGTGGCTGTGGAGACTGTATATATGTGGATGTGGAGACTGTATAAATGTGGCTGTGGAGACTGTATATATGTGGCTGTGGAGACTCTGTATATATGTGGCTGTGGAGACTCTGTATATATGGCTGTGGAGACTCTGTATATATGTGGTTGTGGAGACTCTGTATATGTGTGGCTGTGGAGACTCTGTATATATGTGGATGTGGAGACTGTATATATGTGGATGTGGAGACTGTATATATGTGGCTGTGGAGTCGGCTGTGCTATGTCCTGAAGAGTTGAGTGACAAGGTGCGTTATAAATTGTAATATCTTCAACAAATCGAGTCCCTCCATGTTACAGTCTCGTGATTCATCATTCTAAAGTGAAGTGACGCCACGTGATTTTCATTGGCTTTCGCCTCAAAATATACAAACAGTGATCAGTAAAAATCATAGAAGTAATATATTGTCACTTCAGAAGGATGATTCTGGATGAGTCCATAAGACTATTTTCGAGGTAGTCGATCCAACACATACATCTATATGTAGAGAATGACCATGCTACATCACAAATGAGCAATGCTACATAACAAATGAACATTCTACATCACAAATGAGCATTCTACATCACAAATGAGCATGCTACGACGAGAAAAATGATTCAATTGATTATCCTAAGAGATTTCAGAACAAACGTAAATGTAAACATCATGAGACTATCTGGGATCGAACATAGAACCTTTTGTCTTCCATGTGTGTGAGGTCCCGGAATTGGGAACAAAGAATATTATTACTGATTAACTTCCATGAATGACGTGAGAGGAAACTAAGGAGCTTATGGGATGTCTGTCCCATCTACGTAGGGTTAAAACGACCCAGAATCAATGCTGAAATCGGCTGTGTAAGACCGAAAGGCGCAACTATCGCAGAAAATATGTAAACCATGACACAACGCGTTTCGCTCTTATGACTACATTTACTAATCTGGAGTATGAGAATGAACGCAGATTAACTTTAAGGAAAAGTATTTAACCACAAGGCCATGAAAATTCCCTAAAATAAAACAGTGCGTGATCCAATCTTTAAATTACATATACAATCTATAATACACAATCTATAATCTACAATGTAGATGGAAGGATCTGTTCGAAGCACACAAAAAAAAGTGCATGTGGAAGATGTAGAATTTCCGCTAAAAAATATGTGATCAGAATTCACTTTTCGATCTGCGTTCAAATCTCCTCTCTTGAGTTTCTCTAGAGCTCTTGTCTTAAATTGATCTTCCATTGAGTGTCTCGGAAGATATACAAAAAATTAAATCTCTTCCTATTGTAACCTTGTGATGTTTTTAACGTTTCACAAGACAATATCTCTATTCTTTCTTACTTCTTCGTTTTCTTCGTTTTCTCTGTTTGTGTTCTCACACTCATGATGGTTAATAGGACGTGATCCGGAAAACGGAATGGGTTGTGTTATAATGCATATTGTGTCGGTGATATTTGCTCATTTCTGTGTATCATATTGTGTCGGTGATATTTGCTCATTTCTGTGTATCATATTGTGTCGGTGATATTTGCTCATTTCTGTGTATCATAGTGTGTCGGTGATATTTGCTCATTTCTGTGTATCATATTGAGTCGGTGATATTTGCTAATTTCTGTGTATCATATTGTGTCGGTGATATTTGCTCATTTCTGTGTATCATATTGTGTCGGTGATATTTGCTCATTTCTGTGTATCATATTGTGTCGGTGATATTTGCTCATTTCTGTGTATCATATTGTGTCGGTGATATTTGCTCATTTCTGTGTATCATATCTGACTTTATCGTGACTATGGTTCACTTCTATAAGGAGCAGCAGCTAATTTCGTCCCGAACCTTGTTAGTTCTTTCTTGTGACATGCATTGCAATATAAGTGTAGATATTTGTTGCTTCCTCGACAACACACAGGTATCTCTAATTTGTAATATTACTTAAACGATTTCCGCCGAAGACGGGTGTGTTGGACAATTGGAACGAATAAAATGGCGACACAAAGCATTTCCATTATCTGAACTACATCCTTCTGGAAATCTAATAGGACCATGGTCCTGCTACAAGAGAGATCCAGCGGCAGTTTGAGAATGTACACTGAAAAAGAAGAAGAAGAAGAACTTAAAGGAATAGAATATCAAAAAAACAACAACAACAGCAGAAGAGATACATCAGGTGACATGAAAGTGTTTGAGAACACATGCAGAAGAGTTATACGAAACCATTACGAACACTGAAGCTAAACTACACCTTGATCTTGCGGTCATATAAAATGGACGCTTCGAATGAAATGAAATGTTGAATAGGAATAAAGTTTGACTACATTGTACTCAAGTTTCCCCTTTCATTGAAGCCGTCAGCCGCCTGTTAAGATTACCACAAATAGCACGTAGCTCCGTAGCTTAAAGTACAAATCTCCAGGGATCTGTGATTAATTTCCTTTGAAAATAAGACTTCACGAGTCTGACTTGAACCGGCGACCTCTTGAACACAGAGAAAGCGACTTACTTCAATAAAGAACATGCTCATTAAAAAATATACCAATAAAATTTATCTCCAGTAACCCGATACATTGGCTACATCTACATAGACCGACCCATCTCTGTGCAACTGTGAACTGAACCCATGTACTGCAGAACACATTCTATCAAATGTCAGCTGTAGCAGGAAGAGAGGGATAAAATATGGCATACTGAGACAGAACTCTTCCAAATCTGAGAGGCTTCATCGATGACCTGAAATGAATTACACGGTTCAATGACACTGTAACTGGATAACAGAAGAACAATAAAAAAGAAAACCGACTTACCGTGCCGGCAAGCCGCTATATCGGCCACTTTAGTTCAACCAACCGTTCCGGTAATCCACTAAACCGGAATCTTAGATCAACATTCCGTACCAGTATACTGTTAAATTGATCACTTAGATCGTCGACCCATCATGTTGGTAAACCGCTAAATTGGTCACTTAAAACCGATTGAGTACGGAGTTTGATTCTCACTATAGGCAATTGTGCATCGGGACCTTTCAGAAAGCCATGGCAAACTACTGAATGTATTTATATTGCCTGAAAAATCACTACAGCCAAAGCATGCTGGGTTGATGGCTACGTCCTGTATTGGATACCCTACCAATTTAATGTATACTGATTGACCATTCAAGAATGTGATAATTCTCCAGAATATAGAGATTTCAAAATAAAATTTAGGAAGAACATGAACACCTTTCTCTAGATAAATATGCAACAAAACAAACCCCACAATATATTTAAATATAGAGATAAACACAACCTGCACTCTACACTAAGCACAAATAGAGATATACACAACTGTTACTTTACACTAAGCACAAATAGAGATATACACAACTTGCACTCTACACTTCTTCTTCTTCTTTCGTTCACTTGAAACATGTCTATATCTGTAATTCTGTCTCCTTAATAAAACTCACTGTCTTTTGTAGTTCATACAGTGTCCCATAGAGCTTTGATTCCAGTGTTGTTTCCTCTGGCCAATATGTCTGCCTCAGCGTTTCATGCTCAGAACACTCTTGAAGTATATGTTTGGCACTCTGTGCTGCCTGTCCACATGTACACATGGCCGTGTTGCCAATCTTGAACTTTGTATACATGTGACTGCGGAGTCGGTTGTGTCCTGTTCTGAGACGTAGAATTATAACTTGTTCTGATCTGTTCATATTGTGATAGTCATCTTGTGTTGGTGTTTGTGGCTTTCTTATTGACTTGATCATCTGTTTTTTCTGATGGTAGATGATTGGTATATCTGGTTGGTCTTCGGCAGCACCTTCCTTAGCCAGTTGGTCTGCTTTTTCATTTCCTGGTATTCCACAGTGAGAGGGTATCCACTGCATGGTTACCCTATACTGGTAAGACAATTCGCTAAGTAGTTTTTGCAAGTCTGTTAGTTTTCCAGACTGGAGAGCTTGAAGCACTGACCTTGCATCTGTCAGGAATACCACAGGCTGTAGGTCAGAGTTGGAGTTCAGCAGTTTTTTTAGCTGCCACACTAATTGCCTGGATTTCTGCATCATAATTATTGCAGAATTTTCCTGTCGGTGTTCTGATTGTATCTCTAGGCTTGTGTGGATATTCTATATATACACCTGCACCTCCATTCCTCACAGCATTCTGTGCTGACCCATCTGTGTACACTCTGACCCATTTATCTTGTGGATATTCCTCATCCAGGAAACTGAGGGTGACTGTCATTCGCTGCACACTGTTCTGTTCGTCCTCGCTTAGTATTCCTTTCACATGGGTCTGAATGTATATTGGCATTCCATGGCTTTCACTCCACGGGGTTTGCTCTGGTACAGACCTTAAGGGGCTGTCAACTTCAGGTAGGTCTGTAAGTTGTCTACGGAGTCGTTTAGCTTGATGGATAAAGCTGCTCCTTTTCAGTCGTCCCATTGCTAGATTTTGGAATCTTTCCTTCATTGGATGACTTGGCATACACTGAAACTTTTCTGCTTGAATTAGTACTTTTGTGTCTCTGCGTTCGCCAAGTGTTTGCATTCTTCCCATTTTCTGCATCTCTGCTATGGGTGTTGATTTCATTGCTCCCAACATTATTCTAAGTGCCTGGTTTTGCACTTTATCTAGATCTTGTAATGTGGTGTTTGATGCAGGACACCACGCAGCTGAACCGTATTCCAGGTGTGGTCTTATGCCTTGCTGGTAAACTTTACTGAGTATATTTCCACTGGCTCCCCATTTGGTTCCACTTAGTTTTCTCAGGATATTAGTTTTCTCCTGGCTTTTGTTGTTGCTTTGTTTATGTGCTGCTTCCATGTCAGCTTATCATCAAAAGTAACTCCGAGGTATGTGGGTTGTTTGTCTTCTTTCAAGAGCTCTCCATCTATCTTGATATGACCAGCTTTTTGTTTTGGTGAGAGGGTAAAGAGTGTAGTGCTGCACTTATCTGTGTTAATGCTGACGCACCATCTATTAGCCCATAAGGTTAGGGCATCGATAGCTCTTTGTATTTGTTTAGTGGCCACTGTTGCATGTTCTTCCGTGCACCAGATCACCAGGTCGTCAGCATACATTGCCACTTTGATCCCGTGTGGTAGTTCAGCAACTAGGTCATTGATGTAAACCAAGAAAAGTGTGGGTGACAGGACTCCTCCCTGGGGGACTCCATGACGCAGTAGAACTTTCTTGCTCTTGCAACCATCTAATTGTACCCTGGCTCTTCTATTATGCAGGTATGCTTTTACCCATTTGTACATTCTTGAGCTAACCCTGCAATTTCTTAATTTCTTTAGGAGCCCTTCTTTCCAGACCTTATCAAATGCTTTCCTGAGGTCTATCCATGCTGCTAGTACCAGTTTCTTTTCTTGGAAGGCATCCTCAATCTCTTGGGAGAGGTAGGTTGCCTGATCTTCAGTAGAGTAGCACTGTCTGAAACCTGCTTGCTGTGATACCAGAAGGTTTTCACTTTCAAGGTACCACTGCATCCTAAGATTGATAATGCGTTCCATTGTTTTACATAGACAGCTTGTGAGGCTGATGGGCCTGTAGTTGGAGACTGTGTTGCCATCTTTTCCTGATTTGAGGAGTGGTATCATTATTGCTTCTCTCCACGCCTGTGGTACATTACCTGTGGACCAGCTTGTGTTAAAGATCTGCAGTAGCTTTGCTCTTGCTGCACTTCCCAGGTTTCTAATCATTTCATTGGACACTCCATCAGCTCCAGGGGACTTTTTCATTTTCAATTTGGATATTGCATGCTCCAGTTCTCTCATTGTGATTGGTGCCTCCATGACTTCAGGTATAGGTTCACCTTGTCCAATGTTTTGCTGGTTCTCTCGAACCTCCTGTTGTTTGTCTGGGCTGACTTTGACGTTATTGTCTTCTGCAAAGGAATCTGCAAAGTAGTCAGCTGCATGTTTACCTGTTAAAATGTTTCTATCTTTATAAAGTGTGATCTTGGTATTTCTCCCTGTACCTTCATCATTTAGTTGTTTTACAAGTTTCCATAATTTCCTAGTATCTCTTTCTAGGTTCAGCGACTCTGTTTTTTTCTTTCCAGCTGCTCCGTCTGGCTTGTAACTTGGCTCTTTGAAATTTAGCCTTTGTTTGCTGATATTTGTTGTGATGTTCTTGGCTAGGTCTGTTCTCAGCCTGCTGTCTAGATGTTTCCATCTCATTTTGCAGCTTTTCCAGTTCATCATTCCAGTAGGGTTTGTAGTTTTTGCGTGCCCCCTGGGTATGGTTTTACTAGCAGCATGTAGTATACATCTATTAAATTCTCTCACTGCTCTATTGATGTCTTTGTCCAAGTTCATGTCCTTAGCTAGAACACTGGTTAAATGCTGATACATTTTCCAGTCTGCCCTTTTATAGTTCCACCTAGTGAGCGTGCTGCTGTCCGTGGTAAATTCATTGTGGATTTCCAGAAATACTGGTCTGTGGTCACTACCTCCAAGCTGCTTTCCAACAACACGTGTGATGTTCCATTCCAAGCCTGGTGAGTGGAATGCTAGGTCTGGTGTAGAGGTGGTGTGCCATGCTCTCGAGTAGAAGGTTGGCGAGTCTGCTGGCTGGTTAATAAGGATGAGATTATTTTCATCCTGCCAGCTCTCAAGTTCCTCACCTCTCTTGTCGATATGATCGTAGCCCCAGCTCTGAGAGTGGCTGTTGAAGTCACCACACACCATAAGTCTCTCTTTGTCTGGAATTGTGTCTAGTGCCAATGGTTTATCATTTGGGCAGTAGTAGTTCAGGAGATGGAATTCTGCACTGTCTGTTTTTAGGTGGAGCATCTGGTATTCTGCCCCTTCCATATATACTTCCAGCTGACATGCGCTGATATTGTTTTTAACAAGTGTCAGAATTCCACCCTTTCGCCTGTCCTTTCGGTCAGATCGGTAGCACTGGTAGCCTCTGATTTTGAAGGCTATGTCGCTGCTGAGGTGTGTTTCTTGGATACAGCATATGTTAACTTGTTCTTCACTGAGGACATTTTCAAGTTCCAATTTTTTGCTGTATCCATCTCTTTTACTGTTGACACCCTCAGCATTCCAGTGCATTATTTTTATTGGTCGTTTGTTTGTTTGGCCAGTAGCTCTATTCCCTTGCCTCCTGGCTCCTCGGGGCAATTGAGAAGGACTTCCAGTTACTGAGGTTGGGCCCTTTCGAGGTATAGGGCCCGGCACCGTCCCTGCCTGAATGTCCGCCACAGGGCAGGCACCATAACTATTTATAGATGTAGACATGTTTCCATTGTGTTTTGCGCGTGGCATCCTGATTATCTGTGCGCCTTTTGGCTGGATGCCTCCGTCTTCAGCACTCTGCTTACTAGGGCAGGACTATGGTCCTGCTCGAGTGGGACTGCCCGACCAGTCTTAGTTTCCAGCCCCTGATGGCTGAACTAAGCCCCATCACCTCTGCACGGTGCTGGTCTCGATGGAGCACTCTACACTAAGCACAAATAGAGATATACACAACTTGCACTCTACACTAAGCACGCACAGAGATATACAGTAGTACACACTCAACAATGAGCACATATGTTTCAACTAATCTATTATTAAACAAATAATAATCTATTATGACACATAAAATAATCTATTATGAATCACGAAATAATCTATTATGAATCAAATAATAATATTTTATGAAGCAAGAAATAATGTATTATGAAAGAAATAATACTGTATAATGAAACTCATAATAATCTATTATAAAACCCGTTATAATCTAGTATGAAACTCCTATCCCTAAGACACAAATAAGTCATAATATATCTGGGACGAGTAATCACAATTGATGGTAGATCAATTAAGGTAATAGACAAATGGTGTTGACGATTCTATTCAGCCAACCTTCGATGCAGAGACAGCACATGATGATGATGATATCAAAACTATATGTCATAAGACATACACCGAAACAGGTAGTATATTCTAGCATAATAGATAAACAAGTCAACTGAGGTTTTATCACATGGAAGAAATGGTTGGCTGGAATTATTTTATAAGCAATATAAATACGTTCAGTAGTTTACCATTGCTTTCTGGACGATCTGGATGCAGAATTGCCTTTGGTGGGATTCGAACCCTTGTTCGCTGGCCATCACAGATGGGATCCGTACCACGCCGCCAAATAAAAGTCTTGTAAAATTATATACAGAAATACATACTAACGATAACGTAGAAAGGATATAAGCAGCTTTACAAACTAATGAACAAACAATGTGTACAATTCTGAATGGTAAACGTTGTTGGTAAACACAAAGAAGCAATCCGGCACTCTGATCGCAGTCCAACCCAGTTGCGTCAATTAGTGCCTACCTGTGTGATTATTTCCCTTGGCTATGTTTATCAGTTTATGTTTATCATTTATTAATTTAAATCTAATTATATTTAGGGTTAGGATTAGTTATGTGATTAGTTATGTAAAACATAACTAACCCTAACCCTAAAAAATGAAAATTTCAATTCATTATTGCTTATTTACTGATATACTATTTAGATCTATTAACCACACAATATGTAGGCAGGCACTAATGGGAAACAAGTACGACACGGGATTGGACTGGTATCATAGTACCAGCAATTCTTTCTCATCTCAAAACTGTCATAATTTCAACACCCAACCACAACAAAATGTTCGAATACGCCTCTGTATATCAACATAGGTGCCTCGAAATCTTTCAGCGTACACATCAAGAATGAAAGGTTCCACCCAGAAGAGACTCTTTGGCCTCAAACGCACAGGTTACAGAAAACATCTCTGCTTTTGTTGTTTCTGATAATCAATGCCTCTCCGGGTATGTTGTTTTTGATAATCAAATTTTCCCGGTTTATGTTCCTGATCTTTGATTTAGTATACGTTCTATTTGCGTGGAAGAAATGTCAAACAGATATCAGAAGTATATGCAGACGGGCGGCATTTCTAGACATAACCAAACTGCATTAGTTCTTTTCGGTGCTCTATCTGGATTGCGATTAGATTCCTTTCATCATGCGCAGCGGCGATGCATTACTACCCGGGCTGTGCTATTTATAGAAGTAATTTGAGTTCATGCAGAGCTAGTTCTTTAAGCGGTGAGTTATGAGTGCATTGTTCTTGTGAGTCTATTCGTGAGTAGCTTGTGTCATGCTGTGCTCATATTTCATTATTGTACTGAGTTTATTTCATACTCCCAGATTTGGTGCGACCGTTCTGGAAAAGGCGATGCTAGATCTATCATAAATAAGGAGAATAGGAGACTATGTATGGGTCTCGCAATTAATCATTTAAGGGGGGGAAGTGGGGGAGACGGGGGGGGGGGGCTGTTCATAAATTGCTGTAAGAATTAGTTGGAAAAAATAATCGGAAATAGTTTGACTTCTCATGATAAGGGGAAGGGAGGGAGAGGGTAAGAGAATCGTATGACAAAATTTGACGTCAACAATCGTATGTATTTTTTTTTTTTTACAAACAAATTAAATTGTTTAAATTTGACGAGAAATGCTAAAAGTGTGAGGGGAAAAAAGTATTTCAGTAATTCTCTCTTTCTCATCAGAAAATATTTTATTTTAGGAAAATGGAATTGAGAATTAAATTTGTGTGCTATAGTTAAACATGGGAGGGGATATGTGAGTGGGGGGGGGGTCCCTCGAATTCTTGACAGATGCTACATGGGTGGGGGGGGGGGTAGGTCTATAAATGACAAAAAATCGTTGACTTCATTTATGTAAACTCCGTAACAATAAGATCACAGAACACATTGTTAGAATGCAATAAATGCTTTATTGGAGCTTCTAGTAAGGTGGATGGTTTCAAGAAGAAGGCTTGGGAGGTTAAAATGGGCTAGTTTCAAAAAATAGCTAGTAGTTTCTTGGCTTACACATGCGATATTGGTGAATTGTGTAGAACACACACGTACACATGTGGTAATATTGCTGGTGAATTGTGTTGAACACACACGTGTAGTAAAACTGCGTATTGTCTCCAGCAATTAGTCTCTATCTCAAGTATATTATGCGTGAAACACTCTAAGAACATTAAACAACATTTGGGGGTCGACTGCTACATAAAAATCTACATCTTTATGGGAATTACCACTATATAAACATTTATTGGGAGTCTACCACCGTATACGCATTTATTTAGGATCGATTGCTATGTAAACATCTATTGTGTGTCGACTACTATAGAAAAAACTATGGGGTTGACCACTATATAAACATTTGTTATGCGTCGACCACTATATAAACATTTATTGGAGTCGACCACTATATAAACATTTATTGGAGTCGACCACTATATAAACATTTATTGTGCGTCGACTATTATATAAACATATATTGGGGATCGACCAGCATATAAACAATTATATGAGGTTGAACATTATACAAACATCTTTTGGGGGGTCTACCACTATATATACATCTATTGGGCGGCGACCACTATATAAATAATAAATATATGTATCCGGGAAATAATCAGGGAAGTAAAGCATGCGACGGAAAATAGATGGCTACCGCCCTCATTTTCAGAGCCACTGAAATGTGAGATCGCTAAGATCTCACACACCTACGGCATTAATAAATGCTATGGGGTACTTTACTTTACTTTACTTTACTTTACTATATAAACATCTATTGTGGTTAAAAACTATATGCACATCTAATGGGGATCAACCACTATATCAACATCTAATGGGGATCGACCACTATATCAACATTTAATGGGGATAGACCACTATATAAATAATTATTGGGAGCTGACCACTATATAAAAACATCTAATGGGGATTGACCACTATATAAATATCTATTGCGGTAATCACTATATATGCATCTGTTGGGGTCGACAACTATATAAATATTTACTGGGGGTCGAATACTATATAGACTTCCTTAAATTCTATACTCAAGTAATGTCTCCAATAATGTGTCATGTTTGTAATATACCTAGAATATTTAATTTGCTTGATTTTCCATTTTTTTAAAAATACGATTGTTTTTCACAAAAACTGTTGCTAGAGTCTGTTTTCTTCTTGTCGGCGAAGTTCTCCTTTTGTATATCAACATCTCATAATCATACATTCTGTCTTCTAGTTATGTGTTCATTATTTATGTCTCTGAGTAATACATTAATGTAGCATTGTATAAATCTCAAGTTAATACGTGATTTTAATGGATGTTATACGTTTCCTCATGTCTTTGGATGTACCTATGGTCATTCTTATTCTCCTTTAGCTTCTGTTTCACATCTACCATCAGTTGTGATTATTTGCCTCAGATATGTTTGTTGTTTGTTTGCTTGTTTAAGAACCTCATGAATTGCGAGCTTCATATTTGCAGCGGTGTGGTTTTATAATTTTCTTTCATACACAGGAGACTTCATTTTTCGACTTAGGCAATGCCTATTGAAGGAGATTTCTACTAAGAGGGGATCTATAATTGTATAAAGTTTATGGAATCCTCAATATAACAATATGCCATCCACTAAGGTTTTCTGTTACATGGGTGCTTTGTCTAGTGGGCCATTCGTGAGAACCATAGACGCAACCTTATGCGTAGTGTCCCAGATATAGTATAATTTATTTGTGCCTTATTATCCATTGGGGGTAAGCACTATATGAACACCTATTGGAGGGTCGATGACTATTTAAACATAGTTAGTTAATTAGTTAGTCGTCGGATCATCATCACTGCAAACTGAACACGTCCATAGTTGCTCCGATCTATCCCTGAGTGTATCCGCCATTACACTTCTGCTGACAGTACCAGTTCTATGTTGGTTGATCATCATTCTTCTGCTCCCTCCAAAATGTTCACTTCTAGTAACACCGCATTTCAAACCCTGATCTATAATCCTGGGCATTGAAAAGGAATCACCATCCACATTAGTCTCACTCTCGCTTGCTATATCTCTTAAGGAGTTCACAACGTCAACTCGATCCATTGCCGCATCGCCCTGTGCTACAATCGTGCACTATTGAACATCGCTTGGCCGATGATGTTGATATCATGGTTGCTTCCGAGAATAAACTTCAAGAACTCACCTCAAGAGATAGAGATATAAAACAAACAGTGAAAAGACAATAACAACAGTTAAAACAGTGTTGCCATCACATGTTTTGTAGTGTTTACATGTCTGTGTTCTATTGCTTCTGTGGTGGTAACATTGTTTTTACTGTTTCTATTGCTTTTTAAAAATGTTTGTTTTGTGCATTCTTGACAAAGACATAACGGTTCAAAACATTGAAAATATCTCGTGTATTGTTATTTGTATTTTTTTGTGTTTACACCGAATAGCCCTTTAATGATAGTGTCAACTGTCATCTTCTGAAACTCAAAAACCTGTGTTCTATGTAAGTACTGCTTTTTTTTTTTTTGCATATGGAATGTGGAATTCCATTATTTTCTTCTCATCTTTAAGAAAGAGCAATTCTGTAGAAATTAATAGTTTTTCTTAGTCGCAAAGATGAGGTTGGCGATAGTTTGATATTTCTCATATGTGCTTGCTATGATGCTCTATATTAGCCTAAACCAATTTGCGAGAGAAAAATACCATTGCCATGTAGAAGCAAAGATGAAAAGTATAAAATGGAGATGGATAGAAAACACATTCAGAAACTTAACAGCATAACCAGATAGACTGTGAATTGGAAACCACAAGGAAAACGAAGAGATGAAAGACCGAGGAATACTCTGGAGAATACTTCTTGATTCTTGATTAGAAACTGGCCTCACAGCACGTAGGGTATTCCCATAAGTGCTCCGCCCTCTGTTCCAGCAGCCATACGACTCGATGGTGTTTCGAGTCTAATTCCGCCAAAATAGACGTCGACATCAGGGCACATCTACGCTGGCCATTGCGACAGGTTTCTTTGTTGGTCCGCCCACCCACACCGTGCCTGTAACTAGTTCAAGCACAACGTCGGCCTGTCGGAACAACATGGTAACTGTTATCGAAGGTTACGACTTCGGGAGAATAACAGTGGAGGAAGATACCAAATAAATAGTGACCTCGTGCGTTAAGATCAGGAGGATCCTTAATTAATAAAAACTTGGGAGTTTTTGTTACCTCTAATATTTTATGGAAGTGCGTCCTGATATAACCTAATTGGACTTTCTTGCCCGCTGCTTGAAAAAAGCGTGCCTCTCCAAAAGAGAGGTAAACTTAGTAACTACCTACGTATCTAAGATGAGGAGGAAATCGCAGCTCAGCATAGAAATTGCTAGAGAGCTACAGCTGCAGCAATAAATTCTACAGGGCAACTAAAGGAAATATATAGATTTTTCTAAACGGCGCGGTCCAGAAAGGGTTAATCGGCCTTTCCCGTTCCCCCGTATATACCGACTCGTGTACAAATGGAATACAATTCCCATGGCCTCGTATTGTATTGATGCAGATAATGTTTGTTTTTTTTTTAAATAAAAAAAACAACAAAAAACAGAAATACAATAAACCCACATTTCAAGAATACGATTTTCTAAATTGTGTTTACAGTAAAATACTTAATTCGCAGGTTAAAGAAAAGTTTAGCAAACTAAACTCAAGACAAGCCGGTTTCTAAAAAAATATCCAGGAACTCAAATACAATTACTTAACCAAAACAAATTTCTCACAAGGAGTATACAATGTCAAATGTTTAAGAATTAATGTAATTTATGTTTCTTGCAGTTGTGCTATACCTGTCTGTATTAAGAAAACACCGTATGCACAGCGAGATGTGAAAATATGGGTTTCAGTTTATTGGGAATTCATGGTTCGTTTGTAGAGTTACACTATCGGTGCCTCGTAACTCAAGCTCGTAATGCTAGCTCGAAAGCTCTGCCAATACTTCATGAAGTCAATGTTGATGTTATGCATACACTTTTGGCATTACAATAAATGTGAGATAGGACGATAACAAGAATGATAAAGTGAATGATGAATGTATGAAGTGAACAATGATGAATGTATGAAGTGAACAATGATGAATGTATGAAGTGTACATAGATGAAAGTATTAATAATTAAATTGGACAAATAAATCATTTATAAAAGCACTTTCGCATTTCAAATCATTCTTCTTCTTTTTCTGCGTTCGATACACCACCAAAGTTTGTGTGATTTCCGCTGCGAGCGTGAAGAACGTTGTGATGCTAGTTCAACAGCATGCAGAGCTGTGTTATTCGCACCTTAATTGGCACAGTTTATATGAGGCCCGGACATCCGAGGTCCAGCACACACGTTATCGTTATACCTTTAATTCCGGTGGTGGGTTTCCCTAGCCTGTCATAGTATTCCTATCTGTCGCCAGACGGCGAATGTGTGACTCTACGCTGTGACGGTTTATCACCCACCTTGCTCTTGGGTTTTTCTGGCCACAACATGTCCCTGGGTGGCAGTCTCTATGGAGATGATAGTCAGAGATTTAGGATTGGGTCGACTACGCTATCTCGCACGCGGTGTTCCGCTGCTAGTGAAATCGTCTCGCGTAATTGGACACATTGTGCATGTGCCCATAAGGTACTGAACCTTTTCTCTCCGCGAACATGAATCCTGTACAGGAAAGCATCGACGGTAGAGTTAGGCCTGATCTGTTAGTATCACTGGGGACTAGAAGCTTGTTCTCGAACCACACTAGTTTCGATTTCCTTGTAGCGTTTTCCCTTTCCGTTTGCAGGTAGCGCTGCCCTCTGTTGCTGTACCTCTGTATCATTGTTCTCAATATGTTATATTTTCGACTCTCACTATTCGTTTTGACGTTTCTACCCCTTTCGTGACTGTTGCATTTACCTCTAATGCTAGAGCAGGACTGTCTTACGTCACTGTGCGTTGACAGTGACGCTATATGTGGTGGCCCAGATGTGTCGGAGATATTGCTTGTTTTTCCCCCCAGTCAATTCTCATTCCATCTGCAGCCTCCACAATCCCGGACACGATCCCAAAAGTGTTTGCCTGAAGTAGTACGAGCCGCTGCACTTATGTTTCCAGGGTACATCACGAGGAGGTACTTTTGGGATCATGGTTACCTGCTAACCCTGGGTCCACCGAGATCAATGCGGTACCCTTTGCAGCCCTAGTATTTCATAATAGGTAGATAAACTAAATATATATATATATAATAAGTTTATTAGTAAATTTTATAGAGAGCGTACAATGGACGTTACGACCGAAAGTTCTTTATCAAGATAAAGACCTACAAACACAATAAATACCAATGAACGTACACAGATGAAAATACGAGTATAGCCAAAGAAGAAAAAGAAAGAACGAAAAATAATACATGTCTGTGAAGTTTCATTACAGGAAATGGCAATTTCCCAATCATTTCATTTTATTTCATAATCTTTTCATCTTGAGTTTTTATCAAACGTATCTGTAGCCGGCATGCTCGTAAACAGACATCTGTTAAATTAGCCATTTGTTTTGTGGCACACGGTTACGTGATTTCAATGACACCACAACAGCTGAGCAAACTATAACAAAGTTGGAATGATACTGTGCATAATATTCAAAAGTTGGAATGGAGACAACTCTTACTTTATTGAACCAAATGTTGTTGTCCCAAAAAGAAAAAAAAAAGAAAAAAAATTCTGCATTAACCCGGAAAATATAAGACATACTAGATCAAGCCTTCTTAATAAAACATTTGACTATTCCCGCGATTTTCATTGGTTAGTATGATTATATGTTTTGTAACAGTCACTGAAAATCAAGAATGACTAATGTTAAAAGTCTGCATTTCCTATTAGCCATTAGGATTTATACTGAAGATGGTGTTGATCCAGTTCTCTAACGACAATTGGTTTAATTTTTATTAACCTTTGCAATAAAATGCAGGAAATATGTTTACGATTGAAAAATACCGTATTAACAATAAATCAATTAAAAAAATTCTCTAAAACATACAACATATGCATAATTTCTCATATATATTGTATTAATACATAAATAACAACATATATTTGTTTACATTTCCTCCATTTCTAAAATTACACTACTATTTGTAAACACGATATGTTTTTAAGCACCAATAGAATATCTACGTTTAATACGATAAAAATATCTAAATTTATAACAATAATAGTCGAATATGTCAAAGCCAGGATACACCAGGGTGTTTCCTGCAGAGTTTCCTGCAATTCTATTTTTAATCCACAGCATCGCAGTGGCAATGACGGAGTTCCGGTATAAGTTCTATGTAGTATGATAACTTCCTCTTTCTAGATCTGATGTTATCACAAAATAACAACACATGACGTAGAGTTAGTAACCTTTGTTACAATGAAGGCAAAGTACATACAGATTTGAAATCAAATGATAGGAAAAAAATGTTTGAATAGCAAACATTTCTACCATCAAAAGCCATGATGAGGATTTCTTTCATCTACTTTTTGAAAAACCGTGACTGAAGTTGTACTGTCGATAGTGTTCTGGTAGTGTACAGTGTTCGTCGATAGTGTACGTGGCTGTTCTGGCTCCACGTTCCACTGACATCCTGTCAGGCAGTTATTAGATAGGCGATGTCATGTTGAGACTGCCTTAAAAAGCACGCCTGTCTTGTCTAACAATTACACGTAAAGTCGGATACTCGGCGAATTTACGCGTATGAGGCATGATAGAATATCAGCCCACCGGGTAATGTAGACGAACGTCAGCAAAGCCGTGTGGACCGCATCATACATGGAGAGACACGTAGAAAACTATGGTTATCCACTGCATTCAACTTCACTTCCAGTTGTCTCGACTCTTCTTGTCATTTGTTTCAAATGTGGCCCGATAAGAGAACATGGTCGACGTTTTGCACAACTCCTCACTTTAATCAAAATCTCCAGTGCAAGTCATTTTCACATCTCGGAATATTAAGCTTTTGAAATAGATCAAAATACGTGGGAAGAATTTGTACCAAATAGATCTACATGGCGCTCTACAGCGAAAAACAGATGAAACATCATCTTGTGAAAAGAGGAGAATTGCAACTGCTCATCAGCGGAGAGTAGCTAGTAAGTCACGGATAGACCAAAATCCGTCTACACTGGTCATTCCATGTCCGAACTGTTCAAAGACATTTACAGCTCGAATAGGGCTCATTAGCCATCCTCGAACTATTAGCCATGGTCATAATTATAACTGAATTTTCAAAACTGGATGTAATTAATGGCCATCATCATCATGTGATGGAAACACACATACACTCTGTTGATAGCCACTTGAAAAACAGTTACAATATTGACAATCAGTTTGTAGCATGACGGTCTCCAGTATATAATACATGTGCAAAGAAAATGCAAACATGACCCCATTTTGATTATTTCCGCGCATTTCGTTGGTCGGCTTTAACTATGTTTGATATACGATTCAAGGTATATAAATAGTGACCAACGAATTCACAACAATATTCAAACACGTAACGAATGAATTGCTAATTAATTCTGTACAGAGGACTTATAGTACAGTTGAGATCACGGTTTGTAGATGGCGAATGATGACCGCATGGTTCCATGAACACGCCGGACATGCAATAACATAATTAGAAGAATACAGTTCAAAGGGTACAACATGGTACTCTTTGCATCAATAAGCATGCCGTTCATCATTATCATGTGCTAAAAAATACAAATCTGATCCAGGGTTAGTGAGAACCTTTGTACTGATTCGTCACGCCAGCAAAAAACTACTTGGTTTCATAATGAACAGACTACAATATAAGCTGGAAGAAGAGTTAAACGAAGCACAGGCAGGCTTCAGACAGGACAGAGGTATCAGAAACCATAGTTTCAATATGCAGAACATCATAGAGAAATGCAGAGAGTTTAATGACGACATCTACACATGCTTTATTGTAAAAAAAAACCCCGTCAAATACCGCATCTTTCCGTTAAGGAGTTACAGGGAGGAATTTTGTAGCTGTATTCTGGATTGTGTATGCTTAATTGACTACATCAACGCTTTCGATTGTGTACAACATTAAAAACTTTGAAATATCATGAAGGATATGTGTTTCCTCTACACCTAATCCGCCTCATAAAAACATTATATCAAGGCCAGCAAGCAGCCGTGAGAGTAAATAATGAAACATCTGATTGGGTCAGCGTGGAAAAAGGAGTCAGACAAGGATGTGTCCTATCACCATATCTCTTCAACATTTATGCAGAAAACACAATGAGGAATGTAAGAAATTACCAACAAAGTAATAACTTCGACCCATTCAGCATAGGAATTCACGAGATACCAGAACTAAGATATGCTGATGATACAACATTATTGACACACAGTCAAGCAGGTCTTAGACACTTCATAAACTCCATTAAAGAACATGTAAAGAAAATAAAGCCTGTTTCTGAATGGAAACAAGACCAAGATTACGAAAAGCGACAACACCACTAGCAAGTTCTCAATCAGTATCAACAAAACAATTAGAAAGAGTCACCAGTTATAAATACCTTGGTCCTCTTATCAACAGTAACAGTGATTGCTATGAAAAAGTCACAATAAGGTTGGCTCTCTCGTCAAAGAAGCTGATACAAATGAAAAACATATGGATGAGCTGCTGAAAAACAATAAAACGAATATTCCTAAGAGCGTGCTTGTTCCCAGTGGGGCAGTGATCAATAAAAATTACGGGAATAGTCAAATCAGTCATTAAAAATGCTTGATTTCTCATTAGCCAGCAGTTGTTATAATGTAGATCATAGGTTCTCAAAGTGGGCAGTACCGTTCCCAATTGGCGCTGAAGCCTTCTAGGGGGCGATAGTGAGTTCAGAAGCAATTGAGGAGTATTCTGGTGGACTAGAAGTCAGTGACTTCTCATAGAGGAAATTAACAATATATATTCAAAAAATATTTTCGTGATTGTCCGATATATTTTGTATAATTTGAAGGTGTTTTAATACAATCTCTTAATATATACATAATATATGAATATCCATATTTAAACCATTTTACATTACAAAAGTAAAACACGAAAACATTACTGATTGGTAACTTACATTTGTGTATAGAAAATTCCATCTTTCTTGGATGCTATCTATATGTAAAACAGTATACACGTCATGACAATATCAGTACACACGTCTCGAAGATATTCTTACACACGACATGAAGATATTACTATAAATGTCAAAAGGATATCACTACAAAAACGCCATGAAGATCACAACACAGTTTCGAACCGAACGACTAGAACATCAAAACGCTGGATGCATGAACAAGTGCAAACAGAAACAACTTTCCTTTTAAAATCTGAAACAAAACATATATTTCCTAGTTTGTGACCTGTATAAACCGGTTTGATATGTTTACTAATGTTTGTTTTTGTTTTCCCATATATCAAGTATAACATTTAACATGACGTCATAGTTTCCCTATATGCCAATTATAGAGAGCGCGCGAAAATAATATCTACTTCTGAGCTTAGCAATAATATTCTATTTTTAAATGTCAACCGTTTGTTCGACGATGACAGTATAACAAAAATGGGAGATATCACAACAAAAATGGGAGATATCACAACAAAAATGGGAGATATCACAACAAAATAAAACAATGATTTAAAGTAATTGTTATTTGAAGTGCGGTATATGACACGCTTACTTTAAATTTAAAATCGTTTTTCAATATTTGTTTCTTACCCAAAAAATAAAGTTTATTCATAATAAATCTACTTTGTTTTATAGTTCTGCAGATTGACAAGTCTTTGCTCTGAGAGCCGATCTCTTTTCATCCAGGATTACATTTTGGGTGTTACCTTTAACCATTCCTGACCGACACATTTGTCATCATTTTCTGTAGTAGTAAAAGTAAAGTAAGCCATATCATTTATTAATGCCGTAGAGGTGTGAGATGTTAGCGATCTCACATGTCAGATGCTCTGCAAATGAGGGCGGTAGCTATCTCCTCTCTCTCGCAGTCTTTACTTCCCGGATTTATCCGGTACCCATTTAAGGCTGGGTCGAACCGGGAGCCGTTGCGATCTGAAAAAAAAATTCCACCTCAACAGGGAAAAAAACCCAGGATCACTCATATGCGAAGCCAGTGCGCTAACCACTGCGCTAACGCGACTTTCTGTACAAAAATATGAAAATCTAATCATATGTCGAAATAAATACGACGCATACATTTCAGCATGTTTGTATCTAGTGGGTCATTATACAGTACTACCGTCGTTTCGCAGATAATTTAATAAATGTTTTTTAACTATGTTAAGTTTTTGGTAATAATGAACCATCATTTAATATGATTAGTGAAATGAATGGAAAATGATTTCGTACACAAATATGTGTTGTGGTATTTTTCTGTTTACATAAAATTATATAATTTGTTCTCACTGTGCACCGTACAGTCCTTATTGAATTTCCGTTACCAATTTTCTCGTTTAAAAAATAATGGACACCCTCATGACGTTACTTTTGCAGGCTACATTATTTTCATTGTACACTATCTTTATAGTGCACAAGAAGGAATTTAAGGTGCACCCTATCGTACCCATTAGAACAAATTATATTATTGTAGGTCAACAAATAGACAAGTACTGAATTATTTAGCGCACTATCATCATCAAGTTCCATCTATGCAACGAAGGTTGGCTGTAACATGTCTCTAACATCCCTTGTCTTTTGTTTTGGTAAGAAGCACACTTTCAGATGATACATATTTCTTATGTTGGCTATTTCTAAAATACATATCTATTTCCATGTATCAATAAGGCTTGGGAGGGGGGGGGGTACATAACTTACGTCAATAATTGTTTACACTCTCCCCCTTGTCACAAACTATCAATAGAACAGGCATAATTTATTAACCCTGCATAATGTCACTAATATGTCCCCCTCTCCCTTTCCCCCAAAATAAAATAATATTGCACAAAACGTGCGGGAACAAAATATGTTTTGTTTGCAAATTTTAGAAAAATATTTTAAATTCGAATTATTTACTTGGTGTAAACAGAAAATATATAAACATTTATATATTTATATAAGCAGTTGTGTAGGAACAGAATCAGGAAATTGAGAATGGTTCGATGTCGACACAGGAGTAAAAAAAAATGGCCTATGATGTTTGAAGTCACCATCGATTGGACCATTCGTAAAACCATTCAAGATGGAAAAGCGGACATGAGATGGCTCAGAAACAACAACTTAACTGAACATCTTTGGCAGATGATATCGCAATCGTGAACTATACTCTCCAACAGACACATTATACAACCAACAAGTTATGCACACTCGCAGGTCAGATTGGACTCCAGATCAACACATCCAAATAAAAAATAATGGATCTCACCAACCCATCAAATAACATCTCAGTAAACAACCAAATACTGGAAAAAATATATACATTGACTTACTTAGGTAGCAGAATGTCTACAGAAGGTGACTCAATGAAAGAAATACATACACGCATAGCAGTCGCAGCAAGAATATTTACGAAACTAACGACATCTGGAAATCCAAAGACATAGGAAGAAACACCAAGTTAACACTATTCAACTCTTGTGTTATTCCATCATTTACCTATGGGAGTGAAAGTTGGAAATCAACACAGGCACCGAACCAAAAGTTAAAAGTGTTGAAAACAAATGTCTCCGAAAATTGTTGAACATAAAATGGAGCGATTTCGTCAAAAATAGGTAACCTAAAATAATAACACACACACAAAGAATATGTTTCAAATATTATAAGAAAAAGCAGATGGAAATACCTGGGACATGTTCTTATACTAGATGAAAACAGACGGAACCAGCAAGCCTTTATGTGAACACATGATGGGAAAAGAAAACGAGGAAGATACAAAATTACTCTAATAAGCAGCATGCTTAAAAAAGGAGAAATAATACGTTGCAAGTCCATACAAGAGCTAAAAGCAGAGACAGCGGATCGCAACTCATGGAGAATTAAAAGCTCTAACCTAAGTGCTTCCGTAACATGAAAGGAACAAACTAATACAAAAACAGTACTTCTAAGGTAACTTTAGTCAATCCTTTTACCCACAATTCACCAATATATGTTAATAGAAAATGTCAGATCCTTAATTTCTGATGAAAATTATGAACATACATTTTTTAATGAATTCATATTCTTAATTTCTAGGACTACCATGAGCTGAATTGAGAACTTTGTAGAAGACGTTATTTAGTGGTGTTGCGTGATACCATTTTTGATGGTGCGCCTCTCGGTCTGATATCTCCGACTTCAGCACCAGTGTTTGCTTGGTCAGGACTGCGGTCCTGCTCGATGTCAGGGATAACCCGAACAATCTTAGTTTCCAGCTTCTGTTAACTGGACCAAGCCCAATCTCCACTTCAAGGAATTGGCCTCAATAGTAGAAGTATATAGTTGTATTCAATAGTAGAAGTATATAGTTGTATTCAATAGTAGAAGTATATAGTTGTATTCAATAGTAGAAGTATATAGTTGTATTCAATAGTAGAAGTGTATAGCTGCACTCAATAGTAGAAGTGTATAGTTGTACTCAATAGTAGAAGTGTATAGTTGTACTCAACAGTAGAAGTGTATAGTTGTACTCAACAGTAGAAGTGTATAGTTGTACTCAACAGTAGAAGTGTATAGTTGTACTCAACAGTAGAAGTGTATAGTTGTACTCAACAGTAGAAGTGTATAGTTGTACTCAACAGTAGAAGTGTATAGTTGTTCTCAACAGTAGAAGTGTATAGTTGTACTCAACAGTATAAGTGTATAGTTGTACTCAACAGTAGAAGTGTATAGTTGTACTCAACAGTAGAAGTGTATAGTTGTACTCAACAGAACAAGTGTATAGTTGTACTCAACAGTAGAAGTGTATAGTTGTACTCAATAGTAGAAGTGCATAGTTGTACTCAATAGTACTTCCAATAAATTCATTCAATACAAGTTGACGCTCAAAGGAAACAAACAAGAAAGATAAGTGTCATACTAATCCTGATGTATCCCTAATGCGAAAGAAGTTTCCAGATCAAATATTTACAAGATTAGCTGTGAAGAGGGCCGCTGAACGGGAAATAACCTTTGTGCAGATGTAGAATGCCATTCATACATATGCTATCTATCCAAACTGGCATACAGACATAAGAACTAAATCGCATAATTGTAAATATGTCATCAGAGGCATAGAGACTCCATGACAAATTGAGCGGTAGTTTGTTGAGAAAGGATGATAAAGGGGGGGGGGGTTGATAATGAAGGCATGAAGAGAGGAGGAAAATTGTAATTAAGCATGAAACGTCGATGTGTTGCCAGGACCCGAAAGGAGAGCAAAGAATAGCGCCACTGTTACCTGCTAAGCACGTTGTTGGAGGCGAATAGAGAGAGTTTAGTGGTGGAAGTGGCTGTTCTATTCCATGGAGAAGATTTTTCAAATTTTGTTTTGTTTTTCTTAGCGGAACCCGTGAAACGATGTTCATATCTTTGGGAACCCTTGAAGTGATGTGTATGTGAATCAAGGGATAAATGTTCCAGTCTGGGGTAACAACCCTAATCAGGAAGAAGGTGGCTGGAGTAACACAGGGCAAATGTCAAGATAAACAAAAATAGGTAGATGTGTTACCGAAATAAAACATTAAAAAAAACATTAAAAAACCTAACAACGAGATACAGGGACAGACGACGTTTCGACTAAAAAGCTTTCATCAGGACAAACAAACGACCACAATAAAACAAATCTTACATGGAGACAAATATGGTTATAATAAGGAGGAGAGGAGGACAAAAGCAGATAGGTAATGGAGGAAGCAAAGATGGAGCAGCATGACAGGAGAGAAGAAGGATGAACATTTGAAACATTATTCATGTCTCTGGGAACCCGTGAACCATTATTCATGTCTCTGGGAACACTTGAAACATTATTCATGTCGCTGGGAACCCTTGAAACATTATTCAGGTCTCTGGGAACCCTTGAAACAATGTTCATGTCACTGGGAACCCTTGAAACAATGTTCATGTCTCTGGGAACCCTTGAAACAATGTTCATGTCTCTGGGAACCCTTGAAACATTATTCATGTCTCTGGGAACCCTTGAAACAATGTTCATTTCTCTGGGAACCCTTGAAACAATGTTCATGTCTCTGGGAACCCTTGAAACAATGTTCATGTCTCTGGGAACCCTTGAAACAATGTTCATGTCTCTGGGAACCCCTGAAACAATGTTCATGTCTCTGGGAACCCTTGCAACAATGTTCATGTCTCTGGGAACCCTTGAAACAATGTTCATGTCTCTGGGAACCCTTGAAACAATGTTCATGTATCTGGGAACCCTTGAAACAATGTTCATGTATCTGGGAACACTTGAAACAATGTTCATGTATCTGGGAACCCTTGAAACAATGTTCATGTCTCTGGGAACCCTTGAAACAATGTTCATGTATCTAGGAACCCTTGAAACAATGTTCATGTCTCTGGGAACATTTGAAACAATGTTCATGTATCTGGGAACCCTTGAAACAATGTTCATGTATCTGGGAACCCTTGAAACAATGTTCATGTCTCTGGGAACCCTTGAAACAATGTTCATGTATCTGGGAACCCTTGAAACAATGTTCATGCATCTGGGAAACTCCAAAACAGATATCGTCTCAATGTGGAAAAGTGATAAGACAGATCAAGTGGAAATGTTACATGAATAAATATGTTTGTTAAAGACATTGTATTTGTTATGCCAATAAATATCATAAAGACAAACATAAATTTAAATACATATTATTAGCATGTTCATCACCTTATCTCGTGGCACCCATAGATTTCTTTCGACGATCTCTTGGGGGCCAGCGAAATTTAGTTAACGAACTAAATGTCAGCTGAAAGTATATATGGAAGGGGCAGAATACCAGATGCTCCACCTAAAAACAGACAGTGCAGAATTCCATCTCCTGAACTACTACTGCCCAAATGATAAACCATTGGCACTAGACACAATTCCAGACAAAGAGAGACTTATGGTGTGTGGTGACTTCAACAGCCACTCTCAGAGCTGGGGCTACGATCATATCGACAAGAGAGGTGAGGAACTTGAGAGCTGGCAGGATGAAAATAATCTTATCCTTATTAACCAGCCAGCAGACTCGCCAACCTTCTACTCGAGAGCATGGCACACCACCTCTACACCAGATCTGGCATTCCACTCACCAGGCTTGGAATGGAACATCACACGTGTTGTTGGAAAGCAGCTTGGAGGTAGTGACCACAGACCAGTATTTCTGGAAATCCACAATGAATTTACCAAGGACAGCAGCACGCTCACTAGGTGGAACTATAAAAGGGCAGACTGGAAAATGTACCAGCATTTAACCAGTGTTCTAGCTAAGGACATGAACTTGGACAAAGACATCAATAGAGCAGTGAGTGAATTTAATAGATGTATACTACATGCTGCTAGTAAAACCATACCCAGGGGGGCACGCAAAAACTACAAACCCTACTGGAATGATGAACTGGAAAAGCTGCAAAATGAGATGGAAACATCTAGACAGCAGGCTGAGAACAGACCTAGCCAAGAACATCACAACAAATATCAGCAAACAAAGGCTAAATTTCAAAGAGCCAAGTTACAAGCCAGACGGAGTAGCTGGAAAGAAAAAACAGAGTCGCTGAACCTAGAAAGAGATACTAGGAAATTATGGAAACTTGTAAAACAACTAAATGATGAAGGTACAGGGAGAAATACCAGTATCACACTTTATAAAGATAGAGACATTTTAACAGGTAAACATGCAGCTGATTACTTTGCAGATTCCTTTGCAGAAGACAATAACGTCAAAGTCAGCCCAGACAAACAACAGGAGGTTCGAGAGAACCAGCAAAACATTGGACAAGGTGAACATATACCTGAAGTCATGGAGGCACCAATCACAATGAGAGAACTGGAGCATGCAATATCCAAATTGAAAATGAAAAAGTCCCCTGGAGCTGATGGAGTGTCCAATGAAATGATTAGAAACCTGGGAATTGCAGCAAGAGCAAAGCTACTGCAGATCTTTAACACAAGCTGGTCCACAGGTAATGTACCACAGGCGTGGAGAGAAGCAATAATGATACCACTCCTCAAATCAGGGAAAGATGGCAACACAGTCTCCAACTACAGGCCCATCAGCCTCACAAGCTGTCTATGTAAAACAATGGAACGCATTATCAATCTTAGGATGCAGTGGCACCTTGAAAGTGAAAACTTTCTGGTATCACAGCAAGCAGGTTTCAGACAGTGCTACTCTACTGAAGATCAGGCAACCTACCTCTCCCAAGAGATTGAGGATGCCTTCCAAGAAAAGAAACTGGTACTAGCAGCATGGATAGACCTCAGGAAAGCATTTGATAAGGTCTGGAAAGAAGGGCTCCTAAAGAAATTGCGAAATTGCAGGGTTAGCTCAAGAATATACAAATGGGTAAAAGCATACCTGCATAATAGAAGAGCCAGGGTACAATTAGATGGTTGCAAGAGCAAGAAAGTTCTACTGCGTCATGGAGTCCCCCAGGGAGGAGTCCTGTCACCCACACTTTTCTTGGTTTACATCAATGACCTAGTTGCTGAACTACCACACGGGATCAAAGTGGCAATGTATGCTGACGACCTGGTGATCTGGTGCACGGAAGAACATGCAACAGTGGCCACTAAACAAATACAAAGAGCTATCAATGCCCTAACCTTATGGGCAAATAGATGGTGCGTCAGCATTAACACAGATAAGTGCAGCACTACACTCTTTACCCTCTCACCAAAACAAAAAGCTGATCATATCAAGATAGATGGAGAGCTCTTGAAAGAAGACAAACAACCCACATACCTCGGAGTTACTTTTGATGATAAGCTGACATGGAAGCAGCACATAAACAAAGCAACAACAAAAGCCAGAAGGAAGTTAGCTATCCTGAGAAAACTAAGTGGAACCACATGGGGAGCCAGTGGAAATATACTCAGTAAAGTTTACCAGCAAGGCATAAGACCACACCTGGAATATGGTTCAGCTGCGTGGTGTTCTGCATCAAACACCACATTACAAGATCTAGATAAAGTGCAAAACCAGGCACTTAGAATAATGTTGGGAGCAATGAAATCAACACCCATAGCAGAGATGCAGAAAATGGGAAGAATGCAAACACTTGGCGAACGCAGAGACACAAAAGTACTAATTCAAGCAGAAAAGTTTCAGTGTATGCCAAGTCATCCAATGAAGGAAAGATTCCAAAATCTAGCAATGGGGCGACTGAAAAGGAGCAGCTTTATCCATCAAGCTAAACGACTCCGTAGACAACTTACAGACCTACCTGAAGTTGACAGCCCCTTAAGGTCTGTACCAGAACAAACCCCCTGGAGTGAAAGCCATGGAATGCCAATATACATTCAGACCCATGTGAAAGGAATACTAAGCGAGGACGAACAGAACAGTGTGCAGCGAATGACAGTCACCCTCAGTTTCCAGGATGAGGAATATCCACAAGATATATGGGTCAGAGTGTACACAGATGGGTCAGCACAGAATGCTGTGAGGAATGGAGGTGCAGGTGTATATATAGAATATCCACACAAGCCTAGAGATACAATCAGAACACCGACAGGAAAACTCTGCAATAATTATGATGCAGAAATCCAGGCAATTAGTGTGGCCGCTAAAAAACTGCTGAACTCCAACTCTGGCCTACAGCCTGTGGTATTCCTGACAGATGCAAGGTCAGTGCTTCAAGCTCTCCAGTCTGGAAAACTAACAGACTTAAAAAAACTACTTAGCGAATTGTCGTACCAGTATAGGATAACCATGCAGTGGATACCCTCTCACTGTGGAATACCAGGAAATGAAAAAGCAGACCAACTGGCTAAAGAAGGTGCTGCCGAAGACCAACCAGATATACCAATCACCTACCATCAGAAAAAACAGATGATCAAGTCAATAAGAAAGCCACAAACACCAACACAAGATGACTATCACATCATGAACAGACCAGAACAAGTTATAATTCTACGTCTCAGAACAGGACACAACCGACTCCGCAGTCACATGTATACAAAGTTCAAGATTGGTAACACGGCCATGTGTACACGTGGACAGGCAGCACAGAGTGCCAAACATATACTTCAAGAGTGTTCTGAGCATGAAACGCTGAGGCAGACATATTGGCCAGAGGAAACAACACTGGAATCAAAGCTCTATGGGACACTGTATGAACTACAAAAGACAGTGAGATTTATTAAGGAGACAGAATTACAGATATAGACATGTTTCAAGTGAACGAAAGAAGAAAGAAGAAGAAGAAGTTAACGAACGAATGTGCCATAGCCCCAAAACCAATCCTAATTCAATCCTGTGGCGTATAACAGCAGAAGCAGAGAAAGGACAATAGATAGAATAGAGTATGAATAGAAACATACACAAAATAATAAAGATGGGAAGAATAATGCACCTTACAATAACTAAGTGTCTGTCTACAAAGTAATTGTATGTAGTTGACAGGAAGTTTGGTCAAAATATTCCTAACAGAATTGTGGAAATTCATCAATTCATAATAAAGCAACTGGGAACAGAAACTAATATTCAACACATCATAGATATTGATTGAACCCATTGCGATTATTCAATACACTAGAAACAAATGTTGTTTGTTTGTTTTCTGCTGAAGATGGATGTGTCGGGTCATTGGCGCAAATAAAACGGCAACACAACGCATTTCCATTCTCTGGACTACATCCTGCTGAAACCATGGTCCTACTACAAGAGAAATCTAGAGGAAGTTTGAGAATGAGCGCTGAAGAAGAAGTTTGTTTGAGAACCCCAGGAATAGCGAGCGATTAGCTCTTACTTCTTATGTGAAGTGGGGTGGTTTTTCTGAGGTTTCTTTCATACTCAGGAGACTTCAGCTTTCGGCTTAGTGCAATGTCTATTGAAGGAACCATCTACTCAGAGTGGTGTCTATAATTGTATAGATGACATGCTACAAAGCTTCCATAAGAGAACCACAATATAAAAGCATGTCATCTACTAAGGTTTTCTGTTGCATGGGTGGTTTGTCTAGTGGGTCATTGTGAGACCCACAGACACAACTGCATGCGTAGAAACAAATATCAAACACATAAATATATTTGGAGCCAGCTGTCAACACATGGTCATTACTATTCTACATATAATACGGTTTGCTATATAGCAACATACACAAATGTAAATAACACCAGTCATCACAAAACAACATACAATACACAACAGCATACAAGACGTAACACAGACATATGTCATACAAAATAGCAGATACAATATAACACATAAACATTCAACATATAACAATAACCACAATATACTGAAGAGATATTTCATAAATAACAATTCAACAGAAAAGAAAGAAAAAATAATTAATAATAAATTAAGCAAATTTCAAAGCACAGCAAATAAATTGTTTTAACGCAGCAAAGATAAGTTACATAACTAGTAGAAGTTATACACATAATAGAGAAACAGTTATAGACATAACAAGTAAACGATATACACATAACAAGTAAAAGTTATACACATAACAAGTAAAAGTTATACACATAACAAGTAAAAGTTATACACATAACAAGTAAAAGTTATACACATAACAAGTAAAAGATATACACATAACAAGTAAAAGTTATACACATAACAAGTAAAAGTTATACACATAACAAGTAAAAGATATACACATAACAAGTAAAAGTTATACACATAACAAGTAAAAGTTATACACATAACAAGTAAAAGTTATACACATAACAAGTAAAAGTTATACACATAACAAGTAAAAGTTATACACATAACAATTAAAAGTTATACACATAACAAGTAAAAGTTATACACATAACAAGTAAAAGTTATACACATAACAAGTAAAAGTTATACACATAACAAGTAAAAGATATACACATAATAAAGAAACATTCAACTTATAAAGAATAGCTTTATAAAACATGAAGATATATTCAATACACAACATAGAGAAATAATATGCATACTTAGAAGAGAATCAGCACATAACATAAAAATAAACATACATAACAAAGATATAATCAGTGCATTAGACGGAGATAATAAGTACAAGGAGTAACAAGGAGTCAATTAGTACATTACGGAGAGATTCAGTGCAATAGAAGGCGAGATTCAGTATATAATTGGGAGAATTAGTACATTACGGAGAGATTCATTGCAATAGAAGGCGAGATTCAGTATATAATGGGGAGAATTAGTACATTACGAGAGAATCAGTATATTAAGAGAGAATCCGTATATAACATTAAGAGAATCAGTACATTACAGATGACGAAGACGGATGTGCTTGGCTTCGAATGTCCCGGTCACAAAGTGAACATACCGAGGCGCAATTAACACAGTTCAACTGTGGAACTCGCAGTACAACGTTCTTCACGCTCCCAGGCGGACATCACACGATATATTTGATGTGGTTATAAGAGAGCGAACGCAGAAGAAGTAGGAGAAGAAGAAGAAGTACATTACATGGAGAGAATCAGTATATAACATGGAGATAATCAGTATATAACATGGAGAGAATCAGTATATAACATGGAGAGAATCAGTATATAACATGGAGATAATCAGTATATAACATGGAGATAATCAGTATATAACATGGAGAGAATCAGTATATAACATGGAGAGAATCAGTATATAACATGGAGAGAATCAGTATATAACATGGAGTGAATCAGTACATTAAAAGGAGAGAATCTGTATATAACATAGAGAGAATAAGTACATTAGATTGTTAGTCAGTACATTAAAAGGAGAGAATCAGTATATCCCATGGAGTGACTGAGTATATCCCATGGAGTGACTGAGTATATCCCATGGAGTGATTGAGTATATCCCATTGAGTGACTGAGTATATAACATTGAGGGAATGAGTACATTAGAAGGAGATACAGTACTCAAAGAGAGAATCAACACAAAACATGAAAAGAAACCACAAATAGAATAGAGAGAATCAACACAAAACATGAAAAGAAACCACAAATAGAATAGAGAGAATCAACACAAAACAAGTAGAGGATCGATCAACACATAACAAGAAGTGTATCAACATAACAAGGAGAGAATTAGCACACAACATAAAGCGAATCAACACAAAACAATGAGAGAATCATTCATAATCTACTTACAGACCGAAGAAATTAAATCCTCATTGTCACATCTCATAATTATCCCGGATCATATTCGTTGTTCCATAGAAACTCTGTAACAGACACAGTAAACAATGAGTATTTCTTGGATTATAATGTTCTATTGTTATTTCATTGTTGCATTGTGTGTTCTGCCGCTTATATTAACTGCAACAAATATGTTCCTTGTTGTGTTCTTCAGTGTTATCTTGGCCGTGCTGAAACTGTCAAGTGTAATTACATGTACAATGGGGTCAGGCGATAACATGAATACATTTGCATGATAATGATATCAGATGTACTGAAATGTACATAATACAAATTGAAAGGCATTCAAAAGGCATAGAAGATTGATCTCACTGTATACGACATTTCCTATATGTAATCTGTCACTCACAATGAAGCAGTGAATATCATTCCAAGAGTTTGAATCTGTGGTCCGCCGAAGATGGATGTGTTGGGCCATTGTCGCAAATAAAACGGGACACAACGCATTTCCATTCTTTGGACTATATCCTGCTCGAAATCTAGTGGGACCATGGTCCTGATACAAAGGAGATCCAGCGGGAGTTTGAGAATGAACGCTGAAGAAGAAGAAATCTGTGGAGAAATAACTGAGACAACAGAACATGTACCATATGATTGTCGCAGCTTCGCTGTTTACAGAGTCACAGCTTCACTCATAGGATCCTGACAGTGGACAATATAAGAACTATTGGTTAAAAGGAAAAAGGCATTTTAAAATAATGCAAATGACTATTCCCCTGATTTTCAATTTCTGTCGACGCAAAATATAAGCGTAGTGACCAATAGAAAACACGGGAATAGTCAAGTGAGTAATTTCTGAGAGGTATTCTTTCATTAGCCAATGGGTCTTCTGTTGTCGACGGTTTGACAGGACCATCTCTGTAAAGCAAATTATGGAGACCCACATCGTCATACAGCAAACTTATCTAAATAGTATCGGGCATTGACTGAAGAAGAATAAGAACATATCGCGTAACTCACAGAACGTAATTCTACCCACAGCGGGTAAGTCTACCCACAGCACGTAATTCTACCCACAGCGGGTAAGTCTACCCACAGCACATAATTCTACCCACAGCGGGTAAGTCTACCCACAGCACGAAATTCTACTCACAGCGGGTAAGTCTAGCAACAGCACGTAATTCTACCCACAGCGGGTAAGTCTACCCACAGCACGTAACTCTACCCACAGCAAGTAAATGTACCCACAGCAAGTAAATGTACCCACAGCAAGTAAATGTACCCACAGCAAGTAAATGTACCCACAGCACGTAACTCTATCATGGTTGTTCATAGTTGAGAAAATACAGAAATCAAAAAGAAATATCTAAAACAAAAACGTCTCAGAACTCTCAGAACAGACCCCTTTCACAGCATGCTTGGATACACCAACCTAGAGTAGGAACTCTTAGGCAGGATATAAAGCTTTCAATACAGTTCACCGTTGAACAAGGGAAAAATGTTGAACACATGTTAGAGAGCATTTTTTAAATCAAAATCAATAACCGAAGCAGAATTGAGATTTGACTCTGGACACTATGGACAACATAGACGGGTATATATTGCTCAGATAGGTTAATCGGCACGCTTCTTTGGATGACAACGCTATTGTTTAGGTGAAACACCGATCATGCTTGACGTTGGATTGTAAAGCCACCACGGGCAGGCGAGGTGAAATACACAGGTCAACTTTCAGACTCTGGAAAGGTCTGCCGGCGTTACAGGATAAGAAACCTTGTCCTCGAGGACGAAACAACGAAATTGTAATTGGACTGTTAGCGTTGCCCAACACAGCTTATACAGAAGAAATTAGTTGTGGAACCTAGAGATACGGTGAGCAACAAGTCGTCTTTCTACACGGCAAATTATTCACCTTGTAAGATACACATTGTTACTTAGAAAGTAAAACAACCAATATTCATACTATTCAAGAAATGCACAGAATAGCTTTGAACAGACAGAATTGGAGAGATCTGACCTCTGCCCTATGCGCTAACTTCAGCGCAAAAGGAAAATGAATGAATGAATGAAAGATACACCACCGTGTCAGGAAAAATACCTGATCTTCTCGTGACATCAGTTATAATTTTTCAATAGGCGGTATAATTTTTAAACCGAAAGCTGAAGTCTCTGTGCTATGAAAGAAAACTCAAAGAAGCCACGCAACTGCGCTGTATCTCATTGGAAATAAGAGCAAGTTGTTCGTAAATCCCGGGGAAAAAACACAGAATAGGGCGAACACAGAAGAAAATACACTTTCTAAGTATATGAATCGCTAATCCATTATGTGTAAGCATAACTGGCTTATGCGGAAACCCGATGCGCAAGACATTATCCATGACCTACGGACGGAAGCACCTATACATTTATAATCAATGAGTACTGTAAACAAGGAATCATTGATAACTGTAAACAAGGAATGAATAATTACTTTAAACAAGGATTCAATGATAACTGAAAAAGACTCTTTAACTATTCAATCCTTCCCTTAAACAATTAAAATTAATTGGAGCCTTGGAAGGTAAACATTCACTCCTGTGATATAGAAGAGTGTTAAGCAATGGAAAGAGATGCGTGTATAACTGTTAGGGAAACCCACTTGCAATATAATAAGTAATATAATAAATTGAATGAATATATTTTACAGGATATTGCTGTTCGAATAGTGATGATTTTAGAGGCACCAGTAATACATTTAATCCTATTACCACCACAATGTGGTAGCTTGCCGACTTGCGAACCGCCTAGTTCGACGAGTTGGGTTTGCGATGTCAGTGAGAAAACACATTGCTCTCTCTGAGATATATCCTTCCAATATACAGGAGTTTGAATATCAAAGTAGAAGAGAAATTCTTTCTGTTAATTAATGTCATGTCATCTTCTTCTTCTGCGTTCGTTCTCAAACTCCTGCAGATTAGCAGGATGTAGTCCGGAGAACGGAATGCGTTGTGTCATGGTTTACAGCATTGCTGCGATATCTGCGCCTATCTGCGCCTATCTGCCTGACACATCCGACTTCAGCGTGGCTGTGAGTCACTGACCCTATATGGGATGGGACAGCCAACTCCATCCCATAACCTCCTTAGTCGCCTTTTACGACATGCGTGGAAGGTAAACAGTGTTGCTATTCTTTTTCTCCCCTTTCGGGCACCGGCAACACACATGTGGTGTCATGTTTTGAAAGTGAATGAGGATGATCCACCTCACACACTCAACTCGGTGGAAATAGATCGTTGTTCGTATGCATTCCTTGACAAGGTTGATCCATCTAACACACTCACTACAACTCTCCTACCACGTAGACCGCTTGCATACTCACTTGTTATAATAATAATAATGGATAGTGATCATATAAAAAAAAGTATAGTAACCCATAGCATTTATTAATGCAGTAGGTGTGTGAGATGTTAGCGATCTCACATTTCAGTAGCTCTGCTATCTGAGGGCGGTAGCCATCTCCTCTTCCTCGCAGTCTTTACTTCCCGGATTAATCCGGTATCCATTTAAGGATGGGTCAACCTGGAGCCGTTGCGATCTGAAAAAACATTTCCATCTCAACTGGGGAATGAATCAAGGACCACTCATATGCGCAGCCAGTGCGCTAACTACTGCGCTACGCGGCTCCCATAGCGTATATATACGACATTGACATTCAGCTAATGGTGATTTTTTTTGACGCCACTAATACATCCAATACAACGTGGACGATATATTTTCAAATTACGAGCTAATTATTCCGCTGAAGACGGATGTGTCGGATACTTGGCGCAAATAAAACAGCGACACAGCGCATTTCCATTCTCTGGACTACATCCTGCTGGAAATCTTGAAGGAATATTTTCCTGTTATAAGAGAATTATTATGTTTTTATGTAGAAACATTTGGAGTTTAAGAATGAACGCTGAAGAAGAAGAACTGGTTGGGTTTGCGAAACTTACTGACTAACCCTTCTACCACCGAGCTACATTGTTATGTTAGTTGGCATAATGTACTATTCAGAAAGCAGGTTCAACCCGTAATTTTTTATTGTAGTGATTTTCGAGTCAATTATTTACGTTTAGTACATTGCCATGTCTTTATGACCGGTACGAATGCACAAATGCTAGAATTACACATTGAATCATTTACACGCTCTGTAAATATTCGCCAAAAAGTTACACATGTCTTGTAAACTCAATGAATATAGCTTTAGCAATGGACATTCACACTTTCATCGTTCTGTCTCTATTACGGATAATGAAGAGATGAAACTGGAAAAAAGGGTTGCGCACTAGCGGACTACATGAGCGGGGGAAAAAGGGTTGCTCACTAGCGGACAACAATACCGGGGGAAAAAGGGTTGCTCACTAGTGTACTACATGACGGGGAAAAAAGGGTTGCGCACTAGCGGACAATATGACCGGGATGATGGTATGCAACATTCACAAAGCTAACAATTTGACATGGAATTTCATAGGCTTGCTATGAATAAACAGAGACGAAATGATAAGGGCGGAGTCAGGAATTCAAACACATGCTCAAACAATGATATTGTATAACAATACTTCCCACGCGCCATCGGGGAAACGCCAATCAAATGTACACAGTAGCATCAAGTTGGGAATATGCTGAGAAATTGTTCGTGTTTCTTTGTGTTTCTATGTTCGCATTTTTTTTTGTTTGTTTCTATCCTTAGGATTAACAAACAATTGTATTTCTGTACAATGGAGATAGCTCTTCAGAGATCTATTCCATTTCCAAAATACTCCAAATCTCATCGGTGTGGAATACTTTGGTGGGAACCCTCATGTTCTGATGGGTTAAATTTATAATTGTATAGACGGATGCTGTCACACTTTCACAATAGGAAAGACTCACTATATACGCATGCAGTCTACTAGGCGTTCACTTTTGTGTACTTATTGTTCCGATGGATCACGAATGAGAGCTCCATATTTTCGCATGTGGATACAGAACTAATAAGATCAATGGAGTAACAAGATAACAATGTTTGAGATTCTTGATACTAAGAGAAATGAATAGATATACCACAATGGATATTCGAGAAATAGGAAATAAACTGACTTCGATAACAATGATACGTAGAAAAGAATTGCAGACAATTTGCAAACAAATAAGTTCACTATGACAAAAGTTACACAGAAGAAGACCAGGAAGTAGATGAATGGACAACATAATCTAGAAATAAGAAGTAGATGAATGGACAACATAATCTAGAACTAAGAACTAGATGAATGGACAACATAATCTAGAAATAAGAACT
This sequence comes from Meghimatium bilineatum, assembly GCA_034231615.1. Classification (NCBI taxonomy): domain Eukaryota; kingdom Metazoa; phylum Mollusca; class Gastropoda; order Stylommatophora; family Philomycidae; genus Meghimatium; species Meghimatium bilineatum. Next base: position 58,295,415 of record CM067304.1, read on the forward strand.
GGATGAATGGACAACATAATCTAGAACAAAGAAGTAGATGCATTGACAAGATAATCTAGAACAAAGAAGTAGATGCATTGACAACATAATCTAGAACGAAGAAGTAGATGAATGGACAACATAATCTAGAACGAAGAAGTAGATGAATGGACAACATAATCTAGAACTAAGAAGTAGATGAATGGACAACATAATCTAGAAATAAGAAGTAGATGTATGGACAACATAATCTAGAACTAAGAAGTAGATGAATGGACAACATAATCTAGAACTAAGAAGTAGATGAATGGACAACATAATCTAGAACTAAGAAGTAGATGAATGGACAACATAATCTAGAACCAGAAAGGCATTCACCAGCACCACCCCCCCCCAACAACTTCTTATTGTACTTAATGACAAGGCGCAGATAAAATTGACTTCAATGTACTTGGTGCACCCCATATGTACTCCGTCCCTCTCAACGAAGTGGCACGCTGTCAGTTAAAGTACCACTGATAACACGTAACTCCACGTCTTCAAATGATAATCCCCAAGGATCTCCGACAAAATCCTCCTTATATATAGGACGACGCGATCGGGATTCGACCCCACGACCCCTTGGGCACAAAGCTAACATTTTCACCACTACTCCAGAGATACTTTATGTTATTCCTTGAAATCTTTCTTCAACTTAATCTTGTTACCATATCTTATTAGTAACACATTCTTCGATCGTAGCTTTCTTAATTTTCCCTAACAATTTGCAATTTGTTTTATTTTCCGTTCTACAATATTTTCCATCTGTAATGAGTTCCATCTACATTATGTCTTCTCTACCGTTGACCCCTTCCCTTCCTTTTACGCACTTCTTGATCCCTGGTTTCTCTCTCTAGCACTAACAATCACTTAGAGCGGTTTCTTATGGACATATTCCTGGCTTTTGTCTGTTTCTTGTGCAAGTATTCCACGTTCAGTATCTTCTAGATTAATGTCTGTCCATCCGTTTCTTTTCTGTCCATCCGTTTCTTGTCTGTCCATCCGTTTCTTCTTTGATGTGCTTCTGACAGTCTGTCTGACCTCTACTAGGCATAAATTAATCGAGGGTATATTTATATTAACGGACTTCGTAATGTCAGACAAACACACGCGAGTCCGTCTAAGTAAACACGGATGTGCCAGTAGCATTAACCGGTAGGAGAAGGATTCTTAAACTGGAGTATCATTCTTGCTTTAACCGGTAGGAGAAGGATTCTTAAACTGGAATATAGTCCTCGATTTACAGGGGAGGGGCCGGACGAAAATTGGTGCAAATAATACCAATACTACCACCAATCATGGATGTCGTAAAAGTCGACTAAACAGGTTGGACTAACACTAATATATATTTATTTAGAGATCATCTGTGTCACCGACTCCACCCGTCCTTGACAGTAATATACTCTCTTATGCACATTGCACTCACCCGAACAGTTTTTCTGTACATCGATTTTATACAAACCATTTTGTTGAATACGTTGTTATTTCTTTGTGATGGTCCGATCTATATATTATCATATATAGCCACGCATGTAGTAAGAGTCTACTGCAATAGGGAGTTGGTTTCATGATCCGTAAAGAGGTAAAGTGATCAAAAAATGTCAAGCGGAAGTCAGATGTGCCAGGTCAAAAATGGTAGATATAGCCGCAAGTGTATATATATATATATGTATTCAGATATCACAATATACGCATTTTAATACAAAATATATTTTACGCTTCAATGACTGAAAGGAAGCAAGAGAAACTGTTACTGTGTATATCAGATAATTTGATGAGGAGGTGCATTCTTCTTATACTTTCGTTTTCAACGTCCTGTAGAATAGTCTGGAGAACAGAATGTATTTTGTCATAGTTGAAAGTTAAACTGCTATATCTGCAGCTTTCAGCTTGACTCATCCCACTTCAACACGTTTTCTGGATAACTTTGACCTTTTGTGGATATGCTGATATTCCACCCCAAACTTTGTTAGTTGTATCTTACGATATGCATGTCAGGTAACAGTATCGCTGATCTGTGCTCCCATTTCGGGACCGACAACATACGGACGGATTGTTTTCTCAATAAAAATATCCTAATTATGTTTTGTCTTCATGAAAGTTAACAGCAAGAAATCTCAATCTCAAAAAAAAAAAAGAGAAACTGGATCACTGATGAAGATAAACATGGAGAATAACACGAAGATAAACATGGAGAATAACAAGAAATAACAAGAAGATAAACATGGAGAATAACAAGAAATAACAAGAAGATAAACATGGAGAATAACAAGAAATAACAAGAAGATAAACATGGAGAATAACAAGAAATAACAAGAAGATAAACATGGAGAATAACAAGAAATAACAAGAAGACTATTTAGTGTCACGCATGTAGTAAGAGTCTACTGCAATAGGGAGATGGTTCATGATCCGTAAAGAGGTCAAGTGATCAAAAAATGTCAAGCGGAAGTCAGATGTGCCAGGTCAAAAATTGTAGATATTGTAGCAATATTGTAAACCACAACGCAATGCATTCATCTCTCCAGGTTACATGCTGCTTGTTCACGTGTTGAATAGCCTAACAGAGAAGCAAAAAATAGCAACACAACAACCGACAGTGAGAAGGGACTAAGAAGGTTTGGATTTGAGTTCACTGTTCCATTCATTAGAGTGTCGAAGTGACCCAGAAGCCATGATGAAGTTGGACGTATCCGCACGAAATGTGTAGATATCTCAGTCAAGTTATAAACCGTGACAAAACGCATTCGGCTCTCTGGGATACATCCTGCTTATCTGCATGAGTTTAAATACCAATGTTGGAGACAAATAATTTCTGCTGATTAATGATCTGTTTTGAAGTGGAATGTGGATCCATCTTACAAACTCCACTCGATGGAAATAGATGGTTGTGGGTATGCATTTGTTGACAGTGTAACTGGTATATCTGAGTGTATCAGTGGCACCCACTCAAATTCAAATAATTAATGAATAGCCGCAAGTGTGTTGTCGAAGCCTGAGAAGGGAGAATAGAAAAACAACATTTACATTCCATACATGTCATAGGAGTCGACTAAGGACGTTTTTGATTTGAGTTGTCTGTTTCATCTCATATAGGGTTAAAGTGATCATAAGCCACGATGAAGTCGGTTGTGTCAGACCAAAAGTAACGGATATCGCAGCTAAGCTGTAAAACATGACACAACGAATTCCGTACTCCGGATTACATTCTGATTATCTGCAAAATTTTCAATATTTAAAGTTTACTGTCAAGGGTTTGATGAAGAACTCAGAACAAGCAGAAGAAGATCGATATACTTTACAAGTCGACGAAGGAGGTACATGGCTATGTGGGCCATCATTGGTGTCATTGAAGAAATGTTGAGATCCACTTCACTAATACATATCGACTTTATCAGTTAGACATAATAGCACGGGTATTTGCAGTAGCTGGCCTTGAAATATTGAGAGATCCAATATACAGTTGGTCTTATGTTATATTTTTGAAATATTGAGAGAGCCAATATCTCGTTAGCTCTGTCTGAAACTGTCCTTCAATTCAGCGTTTCTCAAAGTAAGCCAATAAAGCCCCACTCACGAACTAAAAACAACAAACATGATATTTATTACTACAAAATCTGTAACGAACGATAGTAACATTACACATTTGTACGATGAAACTACGGAAACACAGAGGTACCCCCCCCCCCTCACACACACACACACGCACAATATAAAAAAAGAGATATTATGTTGCTTTAGACCAGTGTTTCCCAACATTGTTCGTGCCATACCCTACCGCTTTCTAAAATTCTGATGCCCCCTGAATTCCTGATAAAATTCTGAGATATATATATATATTCAAAAATTGAATTATTCACTAAATGAAGTCTAAGTACAACTTATTTGAATTACCTCCTGAACAATCAAATTGCCCATCCTACCCTGTGGGGCGTGGGTCCCACGTTGGGAAACACTGTTTTATACTTGTTTTTTCTGTGTGCAAAGTCGTCTCAATGAAAGTAGACATCACCTTTAATTAAGGAAACCTCAATTTGCCCCTTGTCCATTCGTAGCGAAAAAGGGTCTATGACCTTCGCTTGGGGAGATTCGTATGCGGGTAGGACTAGGAACTTTTAGGAAAGTATGAGATGCTTATTCAAGTAAGGAGCTATGAAGCTTCCATCGTATAGTCTTTTCATCTAGTGTGGTGGAGACTGAACACATGGGTTTGTCAGGAGTGTTAGGACGTGGAGCTGTCAGGAGTGTTAAGACATGTTTGTCATGAATGTTAAGGCGTGGGTTTGTCAGCAATGTTAGGAAATGTGCTTTTCAAGAGTGTTAGGAAGTGAGTTTGTTAGGACATGTGTATGTCAGGAGTGGTACGATATGTGTTTGTCAGGAGTGGTAGGATATGTGTTTGTCAGGAGTGGTAGCATATGTGTATGTCAGGAGTGGTAGGATATGTGTTTGCCAGGAGTGTTAGGATATGTGTTTGTCAGGAGTGTTAGGACATAATTAACACAATCGGTAGCATATCTTTCTTCCTCCTCGTTATTGTTTAAGTCAGAAGCTGATATGCATTTCATTAATGAATTATGCTATGGTCACCAGCCAGAAGACATGTCCGTGGAGTCAGCCCGCCAAAGCTGTTTCAGATGACCTGTTGTATGCCTGTGAAGTAGGCAGTTCTGCAAAATATGTTATGTTATGTCTGGAGATTGTCCACAGGGGCACGTTTCTGTGTCATCAACTCCACACTTCATCGACAGTAATATATTCTCTTATGGGTCTTGCAATCACCCGAGCAGTTTTCTCTACAGGGATTTTATAGAGATTGAAATCATTCGAGCAGTTTTCTCTACAGGGATTTTATAGACATTGAAATCACTCGAGCAGTTTTCTCTACAGGGATTTTATAGACATTGAAATCACCCGAGCAGTTTTCTCTAAAGGGATTTTATGGACATTGCAATCACCCGAGCAGTTTTCTCTAACGGGATTTTATGGACATTGCAATCACCCGAGCAGTTTTCTCTAAAGGGATTTTATGGACATTGCAATCACTTGAGCAGTTTTCGTGTACAATGATTTATAGAAATAATTTTGTTGAGTACGTTGTCATTTCTTTGTGATGGTCCGATGATTCGAACCATGTGTCTTGGTCACTAGAGGACCGCCCAACAACTTGCAGCCACAGATTCCAACGATATTCAATAACAATAAACATCCTAAACTAAGAACATAAACTAAGAACATCCTAAACAGACGTTTCGAATAAAATGTCACTATCAAGGGTATGATGCAATACATGGCAGAAAAAACAATGAATAGCTGATGTAAAAGTCCAATCAAATATAAAATACTGTTGTCGGTAGAGAACGGAGCTTTTCAATAATGAAATAAGTGTGAGTGTCATGTGACGTATTTCTTCCAGAACGTTGTCTTCCCAATGAACTCTCTGAACCTCTCTCTGTCTTGGGCGATGTGGCTTGCATTTTCTAGCGATGTATTCATATTATCTTTAATGTGGTCAGAAGTCTTCTTGGTCTGCCCCTTCTCCTCTTCCCATGTACTCTTCCCTCCATTATTTGACTTTCTAAACAGTTATGTCTCTTTATATGACCAAACAGGCGTAGTTTTCTTTTTGTTATTGTGTTTAGTAACCAACACTTTGGAATATTCAGTGTGTTTATAATATCTGAGTTTCTGATTTTATCCTTCCATGATATTCTAAGTATCTTTCTGTAGCATTTCAGCTCGAATGCGTTGATCTTCTTTGCCGCTGTTTTACTTAGAGTCCATGTTTCACAGCCGTATATTGCAACCGGAAAAATAAAAGTTCGTAACATCAGCACTTTCGTTTCTATTTTGTTGTTTTTCCATATGTTTTTCAGCCGTGTTATTTTGCAATATGACATTGCCAATCTCTTCCTTATTTCTGCCATGCAGTCTCCTGCATCGTTGATGTTTGCTCCTAAGTATTCAAATTTATCCACACATTCTATCTCGGTATTGTCTATTCTGATTTTTGGTTGTTGTGTTGTTATATCTGTTGACATGATTTTTGTTTTCTGCGTGTTTAAATACAAATTTTGTGCTTCGCTATATTTCTTTGTGTTCTTGATTAGTTGTTCCAATCCCTTTATATCGTTTGAAAGAAGTACTGTGTGAGACATGTGCAAAATCATTACATGGATATACTACCGTATTCATGCGGGTGTCAAAGGCAACGAAAGAGCTGACTCATTGGCGGACAATGCTATGGTTGATGACATAGTATTGAAGAGAGATATAGGGGTGCAAAGGGAACGCTTTGCTCTAGGCGGACCCAGGGTTAGCAGAAAACCAAGATCCCAAATGTACCTCCTCGCGGTGCACCCTGGTAACAGAAAACAGCAGCTCGAGCTGATTCTGGCCAAATCATTTGGGGATCGTGTCCGAGAATGTGGAGGAAGCAGATGGAAAGAGATTTGACTGCAAAAGAGACAGACAATATCTCCGATACCATTTGCATCACAACATAGACCGACACTGTCGACATACAGTGACGCCTGTTAGTCCAGTCAGAACATTGGAGGGGCGGCCAATGTAAGAGGCACGTAAAGGTTGGTGCATGGAGAGAAACAAATATATGTCATAATGAGTACAATGACACAATGAAAGGGCAGAACAGCGCCAGAGGGCAGCGCAAACTGCAAATGAAAAGTAAAAAGTTCCTAGGAAAGGGGAACTATAAGCTCTGTTAGCTCGATACGAGCTTCTAGCCACATGTGATCCTTATAGGCAGAGACCCAGACCCAATCGTGGGCGCTCGGAAAAGCAAGAAGACCTAAACCAACTCTAATGTCGAGCTTTCCTATATCGGAAATATGCTCGCGAAGAGTAAGGGTTCCGAACCCGATGGGCTTAGGCAAGAAGGGGACAACGATGGCAATCCTGGCCCAACTCTACTGTCATGATTTCCTACACCGAAAATACACTTGCAGAGAGAAAGGGTTCAGTATCTGATGGGCTCAGGCGCTATTGGGACAAGGTAGGTCAGCTCGAGAACGCCTTTCTCTCAAACGCGTGGTGTGAGACTCTAACTTGTGCGAGGGGTTCACGATGTATGTGAACGACGCCTCGAGTAGGAGGGCGACCGAGCCAGGGTCCAACTCTTCTGGCGAGTTCTTCCTCATACGGAACCAGGTTCGCGGATGAGAAAAGGTTCGGTACCCGATGTACACAGGCAGAGTTCGTCCAATTGCACGAGATGGGATTATAGACGGTGGAGCTCCTCGTGCCAGATAGGCGCGCTCGACAAGCGTCTTGACGAAGAGGCACTACACACCAGCGTGCCCGGCGACAGATACACAGGCTGTCACGGACTAGGGACCAAACCCGAAATAAAGGAATGACGAAAACAGATGTGCTGGACCTCGGACGACCTGACCACAAATGGCCAACCGGAATATATAGTGCAAATAATCGCAGTTCTACTTTGGAACTTGCAGCACAACGTACCTCACGCTCCCCGGCGGAAATCACACGAAATATTCGTTGTGGTTATTTGAGAGCGAAGAAGAAGATTCTGGGTATGATAATGTGCATGAAAGAAATGGGTATAACCAAGGGTCAGGAGAGAAAGTGCGTCCTCTCTGTAATGTGCATATACAAGAAATGAAAGAAATGGGTATAACCAAGGGTCAGGAGAGAAAGTGTGTCCTCTCTGTAATGTGCATATACAAGAAATGAAAGAAATGGGTATAACCAAGGGTCAGGAGAGAAAGTGTGTCCTCTCTGTAATGTGCATATACAAGAAATGAAAGAAATGGGTATAACCAAGGGTCAGGAGAGAAAATGTGTCCTCTCTGTAATGTTACGAAGATCTCATAATCAACATCTGACTGGGACGAAGAGTGCACTTATGGGAATGTCATCTGTGACATGATGATGGTCTCTAATCAAGAATCAACAAATCTCCCTGAAAACACTGAAACTGTACAGTGAACACACACACACACACACACACATAGAGACACTGTCATAGCGAACACATACACTGTACAATGAACACGCACACTGTATTGGTAGCATATCCTATTCAGGAAGTAGATATCAACCAAGCATTTTTTGGCTGTGGTGATTTTCTAGGCAATATAAATATGTTCAGTAATTTGCCATTGCTTTCTGAACGTTCCGGATGCACAATTGCCTGTGGCGGGGATCGAACTCGGGTACTTTGGCCGTAACAGACATCTTTTTCTGTACCACTTCGCTACAGAACCGGACACACACACTGTATTAGCGGACACATACACTGTATAGTGAACACACACACATACTGTATTATTGAACACATACACTGTATAGTGAACACACACACACACTGTATAATGAATACATACACTGTATAGTCAACACACACACACTGTATAATGAATACATACACTGTATAGTGAACACACACACACTGTATTATTGAACACATACACTGTATAGTCAACACACACACACACACACACACACACACACACACACACACACACACACACACACACACACACACACACCGTATTAGCGAACACATACATTGTATTAGTGAACACATATACTATATGAGCAAAGATATAGACCGTATAAGCATACAATATGTAAGGAATCTCGGAAAGATACAAACCCGAAAATTATGCATGGCCCTCATAAGAAGGGGATCTCCCATGGCTATAGCTTGAGATCTGGAGATGCGTTGAGATCTCACATGGCTATAGCTTGAGATCTGGAGATGCGTAGGGATATCACATGGCTATAGCTTGAGATCTGGAGATGCGTGGGGATCTCACATGGCTATAGCATGAGATCTGGGGATGCGTGGGGGAATCACACATGGCTATAGCTTGAGATGTGGAGATGCGTGGGGGATCTCACATGGTTATAGCTTGAGATAATGAGATGCGTGGGGGATCTCACATGGTTATAGCTTGAGATATGAAGATGAGTGGGGGATCTCACATGGCTATAGCTTGAGATCTGGGGATGCGTGGGGACACGTCGACCAGCGAAATGAGATGAACCGAAAACAAAAAGCAAATGTATAATACATTGATTTTTTTGCTGTTTCGCCAACAAAAATTAATTACTCTATTATGAAAAAAACCACCACATTCTCATCATACTGTCTCTTGACTTCTCCTGTGTCAACTACGGCCATATGTTCAATTGTTTATGTCGCACACATGCAGTTCTAAAAATCATTCCAGACGAAATCAGATATGCATTTTTCGACGGAATAATTGCAGATGTAACCGATATCACTGGCAAAGAATGAAACGTATTAGTTGACATTGTTTTACATCAAAATCTGGACACATTGAATTCCAGTGAATTTCATTGTTTATATTTAATGAGTGGAATTTTTATTGTTGTTTTTTTTTAAAGAAGAAAGATTCCGTCAGTATGTTGGCAAGGTCTGAAGGAGGAGTTAATGAATAATGACGTTGTGACTTGCCATACATGCAGTAAGATGTTACTAAGTAGGTTTTATGGTGGTAGAACCTAATTGGTTGTTGTTGTCCGCTGGTTGAAAGAGGAATGCCTCTCCAAAAAAGTGTGATGAACTACCTTCGTACCAGCTACACCCATAACATATAGATAAAAGTTAATAACTGCAGGAAAACTGTAATCCACAAGGTGAAACTTGGAACAATGAGATGACTGTGTTCATGGTCCTGTTGCAAGTTTCACCCACAACACAGCACAGCACAACACAGCACAGCACAACAAAACACAGCACAACACAACACAACACAACACAACACAACACAACACAACACAACACAACACAACACAACACAGCACAACAAAACACAGCACAACACAGCACAACACAACACAACACAGCACAACACAACACAACACAATACAACACAACACAACACAACACAATACAACACAGCACAACAAAACACAGCACAACACAGCACAACACAACACAATACAGCACAACACAACACAGCACAACACAACACAGTACAACACAGCACAACACAACACAGCACAACACAGCACAACACAGCACAACACAGCACAACACAGCACAACACAACACAGCACAACACAACACAGCACAACACAGCACAACACAACACAGCACAACACAGCACAACACAGCACAACACAGCACAATACAACACAGCACAACACAACATAGCACAACACAGCACAACACAGCACAACACAACACAGCACAACACAGCACAACACAGCACAACACAGCACAACACAACACAGCACAACACAACATAGCACAACACAGCACAACACAACACAACACAACACAGCACAACACAACACAGCACAACACAGCACAACACAACACAATACAGCACAACACAACACAGCACAACACAACACAGCACAACACAGCACAACACAACACAGCACAACACAGCACAACACAGCACAACACAGCACAACACAGCACAACACAACACAGCACAACACAACACAGCACAACACAGCACAACACAACACAGCACAACACAGCACAACACAGCACAACACAGCACAACACAACACAGCACAACACAACATAGCACAACACAGCACAACACAACACAACACAACACAGCACAACACAACACAACACAGCACAACACAGCACATCACAACACAACACAGCACAACACAGCACAACACAGCACAACACAGCACACCACAACACAGCACATCACAACATAGCACAACACAGCTCAACACAACACAGCACAACAAAACACAGCACAACACAACACAGCACAACACAACACAACACAGCACAACACAACACAGCACAACACATCACAACACAGCACAGCACAACACAACATAGCACAATACAACATAACAAAATATAGCACAACACAGCACAACACAACAAAGCACAACACAGCACAACACAGCACAACACAGCACAACACAACACAGCACAACACAGCACAACACAACACAGCACAACACAACATAGCACAACACAGCTCAACACAACACAGCACAACAAAACACAGCACAACACAACACAGCACAACACAACACAACACAACACAACACAACACAGCACAACACAACACAACACAACACAGCACAACACATCACAACACAACACAGCACAACACACCATAGCACAATACAACATAACACAATATAGCACAACACAACACAATACAATACAACATAGCACAACACCGCACAATACAAATCAACACAACACATCTCAAAACAGCACAACACAGCATAACACAATAATGCACAATACAAGACTACACAAAACAGCACAGCACAACACATCACAACGCATCACAACACAATACAGCACAACACAACACAACATAGCACAACATAACACAGCACTACACAACACAGCACTACACAACATAACACAACACAGTACAGTACAACACAGGACAAAACTTTGTATTTTCGGCATTTTTAAATGGGTGTAATAGTAACATCGTTCATCGCCTTCTTATTACGTGGGTGCAATAGTAACATTTTTTATAACCTTTAAAGTACTTACATCTATATCCTCAGCGATTTGGGAGCCGTGACTTGATACATTGGGGGCTGGATTTGTAAGCAGTGACTTGAAGCAATTTGGAAGGGGGGGGGGGCTGGATTAGTAAGCAGTGACTTGAAGCAATTTGGAGGGGGGGGGCTGGATTTGTAAGCAGTGACTTGAAGCAATTTGGAGGGGGGGGGGGCTGGATTTGTAAGCAGTGACTTGAAGCAATTTGGAGGAGGGGGGGCTGGATTTGGAAGCAGTGACTTGAAGCAATTTGGAGGGGTGGGGCTGGATGTGGAAGCAGTGACTTGAAGCAATTTGGAGGGGGGGGCTGTATTTGGGAGCAGTGGTTTGTGGTATTGGGGGCTGTATTTGGGAACAATGGCTTGAGGCATTAGGGCTGTATTTGGGAGTAGTGACTTGAGACATTGGCGGTTGCATTTTGTAGTAGTGGCTTGAGGCATTGGGAACTGCACTTGGGAGCAGCGTTGGGGCTGTATTTAAGCGTTGGGGCAGTTGGGGCTGTATTTAAGTGGTTCATTCACCCTTTCTTGAAATATATTCAAACAAAAATATTGGTATTTGACTATTAATCAACATGTTTCCACTCCATTTTCTACTGAGGCCATTTGGTGCTCAATTTTCCCTAGCAGATGACGGAGCGTATGCATACTGACGGTTTCCGTGGCTCGCTTCTTGACGACTTTCCTCATTCTGTCACCAAGTCGTTCAGTTCTACTAGCTCCTAATTTAATACCGAATTCCTCAAACATCAGCTGCAGTGTTTAATCAATCGCATTGTTCCCATCCAACAGGCGCTCATTAAACAGTTTCCGTACATCTACCTTATCTATTGTGAGCGTTTCATCTATTGATGCCTGGGATGCAATTATATCTGCTCTCTCATTACCGCGAACATCGGCGTGTCTTGGGCAATAAATCCATGTGCTACCCTGGAATTTGGGTATAAATACAGTCCACTCATATAATTAACGGCCTTTCTTGATCTTTCGCAGCATGAAATGAAAGTATAAAAAAAATAATTGCTTATATAACAGTATGTATATATTTGGTATCAGTAGCCACCTCGACTTCCATCATCATCATACAGTATGTATATGTTTGGTATGCTCCGCTATCCTCGGCTATCAGTCTATCACGAAAGTTATGTGTAAGATCCCAGGCAGACATTTTACCACGACACATATCTCCAGCGGTGAACACATCATCATCTTTAGAGTTATCAGCAATCATAACGGTATTACTACATTAAGGTATTACTACATAACGGTATTACTACATTAAGGTATTACTACATAACGGTATTACTACATTAAGGTATTACTACATTAAGGTATTACTACATTAAGGTATTACTACATAACGGTATTACTACATTAAGGTATTACTACATAACGGTATTACTACATTAAGGTATTACTACATAACGGTATTACTACATTAAGGTATTACTACATAACGGTATTACTACATAACGGTATTACTACATAACGGTATTACTACATTAAGGTATTACTACATAACGGTATTACTACATTAAGGTATTACTACATTAAGGTATTACTACATTAAGGTATTACTACATAACGGTATTACTACATTAAGGTATTACTACATAACGGTATTACTACATTAAGGTATTACTACATTAAGGTATTACTACATTAAGGTATTACTACATAACGGTATTACTACATTAAGGTATTACTACATAACGGTATTACTACATTAAGGTATTACTACATAACGGTATTACTACATTAAGGTATTACTACATAACGGTATTACTACATTAAGGTATTACTACATAACGGTATTACTACATTGAGGTATTACTACATAACGGTATTACTACATTAAGGTATTACTACATTAAGGTATTACTACATTAAGGTATTACTACATAACGGTATTACTACATTAAGGTATTACTACATAACGGTATTACTACATTAAGGTATTACTACATTAAGGTATTACTACATTAAGGTATTACTACATAACGGTATTACTACATTAAGGTATTACTACATAACTGTAATACTACATTAAGGTATTACTACATTAAGGTATTACTACATTAAGGTATTACTACATAACGGTATTACTACATTAAGGTATTACTACTTTAAGGTATTAAAAGTAGAATCATCATACTTCTACGTCTTCTTCTTCAGCGTTCATTCTCAAACTCCTGTTGAATCTTTCTTGAAACAGTACCATGGTCCCATGGAGCCGCGTTAGCGCAGTGGTTAGCGCACTCTCTTCGCATATGAGTGGTCATTTCCCAGTTGAGGCGGAAATATTTTAAAGATCGCAACGGCTCCAGGGTCGACCCAGCCTTAAATGGGTACCGGATTAATTCGGAAGTAAAGATTGCGAGGGAGAGGAGATGGCTACCGCCCTCATTTGCAGAGCCTCTGAAATGTGAGATCGCTAACATCTCACACCCCTACGGCATTAATAAATGCTATGGGTTACTTTACTTTTTTTACCATGGTCCTACTGTACTTCCAGCGGGGTGTAGTCAAGAGAATGGAAATGCACGGTGTCGTCGTTGTATTTACGCAAACGGTCCGAAATATCCGTCATCAGCGGGATCATGTCTTTTACATCATACATACGGAAAACAAAAATATCAGCAATGAAAAGTTTTGTCTTATATTAGTGGAAAAAGAGCATGCACACGCAGAAAAGATAAACATAAATATCGTCAGGAGATGGTGACTCCCACTGGAGAAACAACTCCGGCGTAGGAACGGAGTTATCAGAAAGCACATACCGAAAAAAAGACAGATTTGACGCCCTGGTCGATGCCAGAGGTCAAAGGGTATCTTCCGTGGCGATTTTATAGATAGTCGAGTCTGTTAATAAATATTGAGGGGTCAAGCAAATGGCATTTATAAAGAGAGAGAGAAAGAGAGCGAGAGAAAGAGAGAAAAAGACGGAGGAGGGAAAGAAGGATAACCAGAAGGACAGTGAGTATATAGAAAAGAATGTCCGTGAAGACAACACGGATAAGGATTTTAATTAGATATAAGAATATAACAGACAAGACAGGGGGAAAATCAATGCAAACCAGGCGCATAATTAGCAATTTATTCCTTCCTACTTTCCACGCCTTATTGAACATGAGAGGATGAGATGATAGAGTGAAGGAGGAATACAAGTAAATAACGAGATATATTTAGAAAGATGACACATTTGTAGATGAAGAAAGTGTCTTGTGTGTGTTAATACCTTTAACAGGAAGAACGCTATGACACGGAGGAATGAAGAAGCGTGATAGAGTAAGGAAATTAAGTAGAAATATTTCGAGCAAGATCAACAAGGGAGAAATAGTATAAATGTGGAGGAGTATGTGAATTTGAGAGGATTTTCTATAATAGGTTTTAGAGAATGGAAGGAGAAATAGAGAGAGATGGGGAAATAAATAAACATTAGGAAATACAGTGTGAGGGGGGGGGGACAAAATAAACAGCAGGAGATAGTGTGAGAGGGACAAAATAAACAGCAGAGGATAGTGTGAGAGGGACAGAATACACAGCAGGAGATACAGTGTGAGGGTGTCAGAATACACAGTAGGAGATACAGTGTGAGAGGGACAGATTACACAGCAGGAGGTACAGTGTGAGGGGGTAGAATAAAAGAATTGACCATTCTCTCCTGCGCATACATCTCAAACAGCTTCACTTGTCTTGCCTGATTCAATTTTTTGCCGTGATATTCGTTGAATTGTCTATTGTCTTTCCCCCGGTGGATGGTGGTATCACACTTGCCGTAAGCGTAGGAGTCAGAACCTCAGTTGTCGTTCCAAAGCCAGATGTGTCGCATTGGTTGTGCAAACATCCTGTTAGTTTGCTTAAGGTATTTGTGTAAGAGCATTTACGTGAATTCTCCGGCGACGAATCTGACCAGTCTCCCTCATTAAGGTGTATAAGCTACTAGTTGGGCTAGACCTGAACTTTTAATCGTGGGCCATTAGACCCCTTTGGGGCGGGGGGAGGTGGGCACATGGGCAACATAGACTTGGAATGAAGTACTAGGGAGAACAAATCTATAATAAGGGGAGGGCATAGTTAGACTACAGGCGTACACGAGAAGTTAATTATTTTGAACAAAAGTTAGTACGATATGCATATCCTTGTATCTAGAGATCCGTGTGACAATACAATTGAATGCTCCCCCATCCTCTTTATCTCCTCTAGAAAAAGTATGTCTGTTACGCGCCGATAGCACTGGAAATCGAACTCGCAATCATCTCCAGCTGAATCTATGTTGAGTATCTGTCATTGTGAACAAAGACTCGACTATGAAATGAATCTCTATACAGATTCGATGTCCGATAATGAAAGTCTAATTATCCGTGATATTGACAAGTAGTAGGAGGATAATGAGGAACATTATATGCAACAAGTCAGTGGAAATCCAGAGAGAGGGAGAGATTAGGAGAAGGAGGAGGGTGAAAAAGAGAGATAGCGAGAGAGAGAGGGGGGAACAGAGAGAGTAAAGGAAACAGAGAGGAATACAGTATGATAGAAAGTAAGAATGGTATAAAGAGAGAGAGAGAGAGAGAAAGGAGGAGAGAGGGAAAAAGAGAGGGAGAAAGGAAGATACGGAGTGAGGGGAAAGGTGTTACTTAGTACATAACGTCAGAGCTGACTAATGAAGAGAAACATGGACACAATAAATAAACAAAAATAGAAATATGCAGAGTGAGGTAATATTTTTCGGGCCTATTTGTTTAGCACTACTGTCAGCCCTTATCATCAATTGTCAGGAATCTAACGACTCTCTCAACCCATTCTTCTTCTTCCTCTGCGTTCGTTCTCAAATCACTGCAGATCAGCAGGATGTAGTCCGGAGAACGGAATGCGCTGTGTCATGGTTTACAGCAATGCTGCGATATATGTGCCTTTCGGCCTGACTCATCCGACTTCAACATGGCTTTGGGTCACTGACCCTATATGAAATGGGACAGCCAACTCCATCCCATAACCTCCTTAATCGCCTCGTACGACATGATGGAAGGTAAACAGTGTTGCTAGTCTTTGCTCCCCTTTCGGGCCTCGACAACACACGGGCGTTTCACCCCATTAAGTATGTGAAAAGTTTTTTTAAAACCCTCCCCCCCCCCGTAATGTAGAAAAAGGACGAAGAAATTACATGTTGTATTTCACATTTTTACAGTTGTTTTCTAAATTCAAGAAATATGATTGACGTATACAAACAATATCGTTGATACTTTCTGTCTACTCTTGTGTCAACCTCTTTTGTGAACGATTATCAAAATTTTTATACCATCTTCCGCTAGTCCGCCCCCTCCCACATCCACTGAGGGCACTGAGATGTCGATTAAAATCCCGTAGAAAAGAGAGAGGAAGTGGGATGTTCATAGGGTTTCATAACCCCCCCCCCCCCCCCACCTCTCCGAAGAAAAATATTATATTATTTAGCACTAGGAAACAAGTAAATTACTTTCCTCACCACCCTTTAACTAGGCAAGTCACACTCCTTACTACAGCTGTATCTACGGTTTTGTAAGGTTTAACTAGGCAAGTCCCACTCCTTACTACAGCTGTATCTACGGTTCTCTAAAGTTTAACTAGGCAAATCACACTCCTTACTTGGTGTTTGTAGACGTTTTTTTTCTGGAAGTTGAAAGGTAAAGGCAGCCAATAAGGTATTCTACTGTTACTCTGAGATGAGAGTAGTGTATAGAAGTGGGCAGTTGGTGGGCTTTGATACGGTTTAAATAGTTATTGGTCCTTGCATGTCATTTTCGAAACTGAAAGATAAGGGATTGATTTCTCCTGTAGAGTTTGTTTATATTGTCATTGTCCTTGTCATTGGTCGTGTCATTTCACTAAATACATTTCAACCAGTTTTTTGCCAATCTGTTCAACCAGATGTCCCTGGTGTTGTTTCTGAGAATCTGTTTGACTGTTCCCATACTACAAGGTCTTTGCTTTTGCTGTTTTGAAGTGCTTTTGCTGTTTTTGCAAGTCTGTCCGTTACTTCGTTTCCTGCTATATCGCCATGTCCAGGGATTCGTTGCATTCACACTAATTAGATATGCAGAGATAAGACTGTGTGTTGCTCTTGCTTTGTGGAGAATACATCTTGATTTTTATATGTGGTATGTTTAAGTGCTTCCAAAACTGACATTTAGTCTGTAAAAATGATTATGTATGATGGTTTTCGTTCCATGATATCAAACTGTTGGTGTATTACAATGGCTTGATGGCCTCAACTTCTGCTTAATAATTTGAGCTACTTTCACTACAAGAGTCACAGAACTGGCAGGCAGATCCATCAGGGTATCGTATATGGATGCGATATCCTGCACAACAGTTAGCCCTGAAAGCCAATTTATAGTTTCTAGGGCACATGTCATCAGGATTGTTGGCTGTGTTCTTTTCTTCGCTGTTTTATCTAATGATTTTGTTTGCATAATTGGTTGGTGCAATTTCTCCCAGTGGTGGGGTGGTCCGAGGTATTTGTTTTTTAGTTTTCTCTCTTGTGGTAGATGGTTTTGTCATCTTCCACTTCGGATATATCCAGTAGAGACAGTTGTTTTAGTCTTTTTGTTAGTTTTCAAGTGTCAATAAGTATTTTATTTAGATATTCATTCTTTTGTCTCTTGTACCTTTCTACCGCTTCCGTCAGTGCTCTTTCCCGTCTGATATCCAGCGGTTTTACATTTGCATATATCTCACATATTGATGTGGGTGTTGATCTCATTCCTCAACAGATTAGTCTCAGAGCTTGGTTCTGAACCATATTCAGGGATGAGATAGTAATATTTCCCACAATGATAGGAGAGGAAGGCTATAATTCATTACTGTTCTCACATAGCCAAGATATAGTCAGCTGAGAGTCTGTTTGTCTGCCTCCAAGTTTCTACTCGCTATTTTATTAATGAGGTTTAGGAGTTTACTTGATTTTCTCTGTAATTTTCAATGTGGTCTTTTAGTGTTAGTTGTCTGTCTAGTTTTACTTTAAGGTAGACAGATGTCTCTTCGTTTGTTATTATTCCTTCACTCATTTTAATGTAGACAAATCTTTTGGCTGTTGTGTGACTTTGTGAGAAAATAGTGTAAGCAGTTTTCTGTGTATTGATTTTTTAGTTTTCATAATTTACAATTTACTGAGATTGTGAGGAGAACTCTGTTGATCTTTACTTTTGCCAGGATGTGATATTTGTCAGTGGTCCAGATGGCAAAGTAGTTAGCAAACAATGCTTTTGACACACTGAGATGTTTCGCAAGATCATCAATAGAAATAAGGAAGAGTGTGTAGCTTAGAAAGAAGCCTCGAGACAATCCCTCCTCCAGCGACCTTTTCCGTGATAGTGTACCGGCATTACTGGTGGTTATGGTTCTGTTTGTGAGGAAGGCCTGTATCCATTTAAACATCTTCCAACCTATTCCCATTCTGCTCATCTTCATCAAGACTCACTTTCTCCAAACTTTGGCATAGGCTTGCTCAAGGTCAATAAACACTGCTAATGTGATTTTTCCCTCTTGGAAACCATCGTTTCCCCTTAAATAGCTCAATTTAAATTGGTCATCATCCTCTGTATAATTAAATATATATGGTCATCCTCAGAGTCGCAAGGGCAAGTTGGGTGCCATTTACACAAAAACATTTCGGATTGCCTCTCTGTACTCAGTTCTTTTCTAAATGTGAAGAATCTAAATCCTGTCCAGTCTTTAATATTATCAGTCCATATTTTCTTTTCCCTCTTCTTCTTCCAACCTTCAACTGTTCCCTTCCATAATATTCAATTTCCTGCCAGAGAAATCAATATCAGAAAAAGTGGAAATCATAATATTATTTGACATTCAATGAGAAACATTGAAATATGTCTTTAGAACATTGTGCGCATATCGTGACTGTGGTCATTATGTCTTTAGAACATTGTGCGCACATCGTGACTGTGGTCATTATGTCTTTAGAACATTGTGCGCATATCGTGACTGTGGTCAATATGTCTTTAGAACATTGTGCGCATATCGTGACTGTGTTCATTATTGAAAAAGGTGGTAGAATTTGTTGCTGCAAATTTTCTCTCGGATACTGCGTGGAACATGGACATTATTGTGTCCAACTCTTATTCCATGCTACGGAAGTTCACAGTTTGTAGGTGAGGCATGAGTGGTAGATACACATAGATACCTCTGTAATACTGAAACATGTGTGAACCTACCGTCCTTGTTACATGCTGAACTACGCGAAAATGAAAGAGGTGACAAAAGCCAATCTGGATATGGACAAAAGAGAGATTATAAAATCAATACAGGGTTACCAACTAAAATATTATATTCTAATATTATATACACCCACTCTTTCTCTTATGACATTGACACAGAATTAGAAACGATGTCATAAGAGAAAGAGTGGGTGTCATATCAATTCTACAATACATACAAAACTAACAGATACAATGGTTTGGTCATCTGAAAAGAATTCCGTGTGATTCAATAGTTTATAAAGCATATACAAAGAGAGGAGAAGCAGAAAGAAGAGCCAAGGGTAGACATAGAGTACGCTGGATCGACAACATCAAAGAGACATTACACGAACTCCAAATAACATTATCTGAAGCTGCTAGAAAAGCAAGAACAAGAACATTGTATCTCCCTCGACACTCGTAAAGGGTAAAAGAGGAAGAAAGGAAGAAGAAGACGATTGATTGAATCAGGAAGATTGAGACTGTAGGAATTTGAGATTATCAGTGGGATCAGCAGGGAAGAACGAGAGGCATCAACCTGACGAGCACTCTTCATGTACTAAACTGCAGCAACTATTAGGATGGGAGATCAGTTTCCTTTCTTGTTGCCGTTACCTCCCATAACTCACGTGTCAGGTACCCATTTGCAGCTGGGTGGACTGAAGAAGCGGGCGTGTCAGGCGAGAAATCATAAACCGGGACATTTTTGTGTGTCCTGACGTGGTTTCGAACCTGACACGCTGTAACCCTTTGATAGCTGCAAGCTCACTATGAACTATGGTACGGCGCTTCCGTAGGGTACAATTATACACACGACAGACGCTTCCGTAGGGTACAATTATACACACGACAATCTAGAATGCAAAGAGAGCATACAAGACACAAGTTAATGAATACTTGAATACATGCACACATCAGCAAAATGTCATGAATACATGAGGGAGAGAGAGTGAGAGAGATAGAGAAGAGAGAGATAGAGAGAAAGAGAGATACAAGCAAACCAAATCATAGCACTTCCTTATATAAAAACAGTATTACATATTTCCGCTTCCTAAATCACAAGAGTGGGGAGGTAACTTTCACTTAGCGGTAATCAACGGGGAGATAATAAACACGCTACATAACTCTTATTTGCATAGGCTGAACTAATGGCCCGCCGCTAACAAATAATACCTATTGAAACATCCGTAAATTCTCGTAATTATAACCTACTGGAAGACATTTGCGGCGATAGTAGGATGT
Organism: Meghimatium bilineatum; assembly: GCA_034231615.1. NCBI lineage: Eukaryota > Metazoa > Mollusca > Gastropoda > Stylommatophora > Philomycidae > Meghimatium > Meghimatium bilineatum. The sequence goes on from CM067304.1 coordinate 58,316,432, forward strand.
TTGCGGGCTTGTTTACGTCTTGGCGACGTGTTTTATGTGTGTGGGTCACGAATTGAAGCTATGTCTCACAGGAGATGCAGTAATGAATACGGGCATGTGAAAATCGTTGCAGAGTTGTTATTTTGTTGCAACACTTTCTACATATCTTTTTCTCCCCCCCCCTAACTTTATATGTCTATTCCATTGATGTTACACCCTCAAATTTGTAGACCAGTGTTTCCCAACATGGGGCCCACGCCTCACAGGGGATGGGGCAATTTGATTCTTCAGGGGTGCAATGCGAACAAGTTCTAATTAGGCTTCATTTAGGGAATAATTCCATATTTTTTATATTAAAAAAAATGAAACACTGTTGTGGACTATCTATTTGATGACAGCTTTGGTTCATTTACAAGCCGCCGAACAGTTGACGATAAGAGAAGAAGAAGGAAAGGAATGTGTGGATTGATACTATCAGAGACAATAGGATTAAGTGGCTTCTCGCTAAAATGAGACACTAAGAACGGAGTGGGATGGTAGGATTAAGTTTCTCTACACTCAAATGAGGCACTAAGTTTAATGTTTGTGTTGTTTCACCGCTGACATAGTTTCAGATCTTCCGGATTATCTCCATATTTCGCTATATCATTTGAACGTCAAAAGTGTCGTTCTTACTTTCACTGTTTGTGTTTTGTATGTAGTCTTGATAAAGTCCATTTGAACGAAACGTCGACTTGCGTATTTTATTATGTGTATTTCGAGTGATAAGCAAAACTTCATTACTCTGTTCCACAAAAATTTACCACAAAGAATAGAGAAACATGGCGGGTTTAATTTTCTCCATATTCATTTGAGGCGCTAAGAACAGAGAGGCATAGCAGGATTAATTTTCGCCACAATCAAATGAGGCGCTAAGAACAGAGTGACATTGCAGGATTATGTTTCTTCACACTGAAACGAGACACTAAAAATATAGATACAGATGAAAAAGAGAGAAAAAAGAGGCACATTTTTTATCTCTCTCTCTCTCTCTCATCTGATCTCTCGTTATTCTTCATTTCCTCTTCTCTTACATTATGATTTTTTGTTTGTAACATTCATTGCCCATGCTTGTATGTGTCCTGATGAAGACGTTTGAGTCGAAACGTCGTCAGTCACTGTGTCTCACTGTTAGGTTGCTTTATCGTTTTATTTTGGTAATACGAATACCTATTTCTGTTCATTTTGATATTTGCCCTATGTTACCCCAGCCACCATTTCCAGTTTCGGATTGTTACCCGACACATGAACTTTTTATCTCTTGATTATCAACTATTTCGCTGTTTCCAAAAACATATAATTCTCATTTGTTGGTTAACATTCGTTCTCAAATTCCCGTTGAATCTGTTTTTCAGCTGAACACAGGCCTTACTGAATTTGCAACAAGATATAGCCCAGAGAACGGACATGCGTGGTGCCACAGTTTTATTTGAGCCAGTGGCTCGATAAATCCGACTTCGGCATACTACTATCATTTTATACCATATTTTTAAATTATTTTAATATTCTAAGATTGTTCTGTTTGTTGCAATGTTCGTAACGTGAACTCTATTCTTCTATAGATCCACCTGTCCAGAGTTCAACTCTATTCTTCTATAGATCCACCTGTCCAGAGTTCAACTCTATTCTTCTATAGATCCACTTGTCCAGAGTTCATTCTCTTTCTTCTATAAATCCACATGTCCAGAGTTCAACTCCATTCTTCTATAGATCCACATGGCCAGAGTTCAACTCCATTCTTCTATAAATCCACATGTCCAGAGTTCAACTCTATTCTTCTATAGATCCACCTGTCCAGAGTTCAACTCTATTCTTCTATAGATCCACCTGTCCAGAGTTCAACTCTATTCTTCTATAGATCCACCTGTCCAGAGTTCAACTCTATTCTTCTATAGATCCACCTGTCCAGAGTTCAACTCTATTCTTCTATAGATCCACCTGTCCAGAGTTCAACTCTATTCTTCTATAGGTCCACTTGGCCAGAGTTCAACTCTATTCTTCTATAGATCCACCTGTCCAGAGTTCAACTCTATTCTTCTATAGATCCACCTGTCCAGAGTTCAACTCTATTCTTCTATAGATCCACCTGTCCAGAGTTCAACTCTATTCTTCTATAGATCCACCTGTCCAGAGTTCAACTCTATTCTTCTATAGATCCACCTGTCCAGAGTTCAACTCTATTCTTCTATAGATCCACCTGTCCAGAGTTCAACTCTATTCTTCTATAGATCCACCTGTCCAGAGTTCAACTCCATTCTTCTATAGATCTACCTGTCCAGAGTTCAACTCCATTCTTCTATAGATCTACCTGTCCAGAGTTCAACTCTATTCTTCTATAGATCCACCTGTCCAGAGTTCAACTCTATTCTTCTATAAATCCACATGGCCAGAGTTAAACTCTATTCTTCTATAGGTCCACTTGTCCAGAGTTCAACTCTATTCTTCTATAGATCCACCTGTCCAGAGTTCAACTCTATTCTTCTATAGATCCACCTGTCCAGAGTTCAACTCTATTCTTCTATAGATCCACCTGTCCAGAGTTCAACTCTATTCTTCTATAGATCCACCTGTCCAGAGTTCAACTCTATTCTTCTATAGATCCACCTGTCCAGAGTTCAACTCTATTCTTCTATAGGTCCACTTGGCCAGAGTTCAACTCTATTCTTCTATAGATCCACCTGTCCAGAGTTCAACTCTATTCTTCTATAGATCCACATGGCCAGAGTTCAACTCCATTCTTCTATAAATCCACATGTCCAGAGTTCAACTCTATTCTTCTATAGATCCACCTGTCCAGAGTTCAACTCTATTCTTCTATAGATCCACCTGTCCAGAGTTCAACTCTATTCTTCTATAGATCCACCTGTCCAGAGTTCAACTCTATTCTTCTATAGATCCACCTGTCCAGAGTTCAACTCTATTCTTCTATAGATCCACCTGTCCAGAGTTCAACTCTATTCTTCTATAGATCTACCTGTCCAGAGTTCAACTCCATTCTTCTATAGATCTACCTGTCCAGAGTTCAACTCCATTCTTCTATAGATCCACATGTCCAGAGTTCAACTCTATTCTTCTATAGATCCACCTGTCCAGAGCTTAAGTTTTGTAACAGTTAATAGTCCATATTTTAGTATCAAATCTTACTTGTGGCGCAGAGATCAACACAATATTCTTTTACTCTAATGATTCTATTAGGCAGTAGCTTTAAAATAAACCGCGATCTTACACATTTCGGACATATAAAGATGAACTCTTTTTATCTAGAAAGATTTTACATGGAATGCACGATTAATATTTTAGAAAAGTGAATAAGGAGCATGCAAAGACAACGATGAACCCAGGATATCAGAAACCTTCTGAAAATGACACAGGAAGAGGTTGTACAGCTTGTGAATACCCTTGAGGATTATATTGCGACCTTCGGCAATACATAAGACATAAATGCAGAAAATAAACAAACCTTTGTTCGTAATGTTTTATATTATTGTCTTACTATTCGTTGGTCACTATTTATATACGCGGAGACTCCAAAAAATGAAATGCACGGTAATAATGAAAATCGGACTTCTAAATCATCAGTCCACAGGTCTGTACTGAAACCCGGCTGTGCTTATACCATGGCAAGGAAATCAATGTTCTACAAAGGAAACGTCTTGTAGAAGATGTTATACCATCTCGTATTGATACATTTCTGTTGTAGTACTCCAGCTGTAGCATCTCAATATGTAGCAATTCTATTGTAGCAACTGCAGATGTAGCATCTAATTTTGTGACATTTATTTTGTAGTAGCGCAAGTTGTAGTATGCTGCTAAACGTCTATTGTAACAACTCTAATTGTAACATCTTATGTTGCATCAATTCTATTGTAACAACTTCAATTGTAACATCTTATGTTGTATCAATTCTATTGTAACAACTTCAATTGTAACATCTTATGTTGTATCAATTCTATTGTAACAACTTCAATTGTAACATCTTGTGCTGTATCAATTCTATTGTAACAACTTCAATTGTAACATCTTGTGTTGCATCAATTCTATTGTAACAACTTCAATTGTAACATCTTATGTTGTATCAATTCTATTGTAACAACTCCAATTGCAGAACCTCATGTTGAAGTTTTTCTATCGTTTCTCACTAATATCTGTAATAGTTGCATTTATAAAAACGATTCGCTGTTCTGTGATCTTTAAAATCTACATCAACTTTGTCTACATTCACGCTTCTACTTAATCGTCAATAGATAGCATACGAGAACTGAACCAAATCCATCCAGCTATCATCAATTCGCCTCGCAACTTTAGTCAACAGTTTTCTGAATCTTTTACATCACCATCAGTTTCTAAATTCAAACACTTCAGCTGGAACAAGCAATAACAAATTTGTTTGCTTGCCTATACAATCTGCTAAATGAATTTCTCCAATTTCCAGACAGCATCGCTCAATCTTCTCTTTAGATAACATTGAATTGACAGAGTTAAGCATACTTTTTTTGTTAAGAGTTCTCAGTACAAATAGAAATAATCTCGCTGACACAAGAACAGAAAGAGGAAGAGTATCATGTAATTTAAACGGGGAAAGTATTATTTGTAGAACTCACACTGGCGGGACAATTAACGAATTGTTACGTGGTGGAGGGCAAAAAAAGATTAAATAATAGACATGTGAGTAATACAAGGTGATGTTCTCTTTAGGCTGCGCGACTGCTTCGACGAGCGTATATTAAATGACACGCACTAAAATTGACATATAGCGCACATCATTTATAATTGTGGACGTAAGAATAGTCTTAATTTCAATTACCACCTCAAAAGTAGTTTGTGCATACGGTTTATAACTGAATAAAGTAATTTGTGCACACGATTTATAACTGACAAAAGTAGTTTGTACACACGATTTATAACTGACAAAAGTAGTTTGTACACACGATTTATAACTGACAAAAGTAGTTTGTACACACGATTTATAACTGACAAAAGTAGTTTGTACACACGATTTATAACTGACAAAAGTAGTTTGTACACACGATTTATAACTGATAAAAGTAGTTTGTACACACGATTTATAACTGACAAAAGTAGTTTGTACACACGATTTATAACTGATAAAAGTAGTTTGTACACACGATTTATAACTGACAAAAGTAGTTTGTACACACGATTTATAACTGACAAAAGTAGTTTGTACACACGATTTATAACTGGCTGAGCTGCTGTCTGATCTATAAGAATATGTATACATGTCGATTCCAGTGTTTGCCTGTATGTCATCATCTATATCCAGCATGCCATCGTCTATAAATCGTATGTCATCATTTATAGTCTGCATGTCATCATCTATAGTCAGTATTCTATCATCTATATCATGCCTTCCATCATTTATAAACAGTATTCAATCATCAATATCAAGTATTCCATCATCTATAGTCAGTATTTTATCATCTATATCATTTATTCCGTCATCTATAGTCAGTATTCTATCATCTATAGTCTGTATTTCATCTCCAATAGTCTGTATTCCATTATCTATAGTCTGTATGCCATCATCTATAGTCTGTATTAAAAAAAATTATGTAACCCATAGCATTTATTAATGCCGTAGGGATGTGAGATGTTAGCAATATGTCATTTCAGAGGCTCTGCAAATGAGGGATGTAGCCATCTACTCTCCCTCGCAGTCTTCATTCGTGGATTAATCTGTTACTCATTTAAGGCTGGGTCGACCTGGGAGCCGTTGCGATCTGAAAAACATTTCCACCTCAACTGGGAAGTGAAACCTGGACCACTAATATGCGAAGTCAGTGCTCTAACCACTGCGCTACAAGGTTCCCTAAATGGCAAGATGAAATTAAGAGGATAAGAATACATCGCGATGCTTTCTAGAAGAAATAGTAGCCGTTAAGTAAAGAAGAAAAACGAGATAAAAGATAAGAAAAATGTTAATTAGAGAAAAAAAAATCCAAAAAAATCAGATAAACATTAGAAATAACACGATAGCGTCAGACACGTGGAGGAAATCATCACTTCCGGTACTGACACACGTGACGTAGTAGCAAGCTCTTCAATAGGCGGAGTCAACAAACTGCAGACAAGTGAGAAATCTAGATAAGACATTTAAGAGAATATAAGATAAACAGACAGATAAGAGGAATGCAAGACATATCAACGGGGAAATGTTTGGTCATGTGCACTCGGGAAGACAAGTTGTCATCGAGTTAGAAATCACATCATTAACACGTTTATGTGGTTCTGGTTCCCGAAAAGGAAGCAAAGAATAGCAACACTATTTACCTGACATGCATGTAGTATGAGATGACTCAGGAGGTGTTCGGAGTGGAATTGGTTGTCGCATCCCATAGCCAATGCGGCTATCGGATGTGCCAAGCCAGAAAGAGCAGATATCACAGCTACGCTGTAAGCTATGATTCAGCGCATTCTTTTCTCCGGACTGCATCCTGCTAATCTGTAGGACTTTGAGAATAAACGTAGAACGTGAAGAAGCCATAATTAATAGCAAATATATATGTGTGTGTGTGTGAGTGTAGGTGTGCGTGTGTGTGTGTGTGTGTGCTGGTTGGTAGATATGTGTTTGTGTGCGCGCATACTAATTACATTAATTTAAATTTTAACTTGTTAACAACCAAACGCAGACTACAATAGTGACTATGTTCCAGTTGTGGGAAAGTTAAGTATAAGATTACAAAAGATGAATAACTACCAGGAAAGATAACACCCAAATGTAAATCTATTAACAAAGAACAAAGATTTATAAGCACAGTACAATATAGCAATATATAATAGGTTCAATTTCATAGAGAAAATAGAAACATTAACGAATAGTGGATGATGAAAAAATAATCTATAGAACAAACATTTGCAGAGATCATACCACATAAGAAACATCAAGCAAAGAAAGATTGAATGACAAAAGGTATCTTAAAGTTGGTGAAACAGAGAAGAAAGCTGATGAGTAACATTACATAATACAATAAGATAAAAGATAGAAATTTAACATAAATACAGTAAGCCTGAAAAGGTATAAGTCGATAAGGATCGTGGTATCGAGTGACTCGGAAATAAAAGTCTAGAAGATCTCGACTTTGCAGACGACCAAGCGTCACTTAGCTCAACTCACAAAGATGCACAAGAAAAAATAAATAGCCTTCAATTATTCTCTGCACAACTTGGACTTGAAATCAATACTTCCAAAACAAAAATATTTGATCTTACCAACAAACCAATGGACATCAAACTAAACGGCAACACTCTTGAAAATGTCAACAATTTCACATACCTTGGCAGCAAGTTATCAAAAACAGGAGATTCATCAACAGAAATAGCACACCGTATTGCACTGGCTCCTAAATCATTCAATAAACTATCTAATATCTGGCATTCAAAAACACTAAGAAATAACACAAAACTCAAAATCTTCAACTACTGCATAATTCCAACATTAACATATTGATGTGAAAGTTGGAAAGCAACATCAAACTTAGAGCAAAGATTAAACACCTTTGAAAATAAATGTCTTAGAAGGCTACTGAACATACGTTGTCCAGACTTCAAATCAAACAAAGTTGTCAGATAAGAATAAAAACAAGAATATGTACCCACCTCCCACCTATATTAGAACGCGTCGCTGGAATTACATCGGACACTCGCTACGAATGGATACGGAAAGACTCCCCTGTCTAGCTTAGTTATGGTCTCGAAAGGGCAAGAGAAAACGAGGAAGACCAAAAGAAACTTAACGTAGAACTATTACAAGATAACGTTTCACCATCGGTATCAGAAACAATGAAGATCTAAAGCAAATTTCAATGAAACGAGAGACATGGAAATCTATGACATCCGCCCTATGTGCCGTCTTTGGCCCTAGAGGAATAACTAACTAAAAAAGGTACGGTTAAATGCAGAATATGAAAAAAAAATGTCGCCATGAAAATACAACGGATACACATAAACAAATAAAAGAATTAAGAGGTAGAAGGGAAAAATAAACAAGATTGAGTGCCTGAAGTCAAAGAAAGGGTATATGCTAATGGGAGAAAATGAAATCATGCACAGATAGGAAGAATACATTAAGGAACTTTACAAAAATAGTAGAAGTGAACTGAAATAGACATACAGTACAGCAACGAAGGCCCCCCCCCCCCCATCTATTAACTGCAGAGGTGGAAGAGCTATACAACACTTGAAATATAATAAATCACATAAACCAGATAAAATTACAAAGGAATGATTAGGAGTACTGTTCGAGTGCGGCATAGAAATAATCACCAAAATGTCAAATGACAACTACAACATCGGCGATACTTTATCTGATGTATTATAATAAATCTTCATAGTTTTACCGAAGAACCCTGGTGCGGATGCTGGAGTATAAAGACACATTATCGCAAACATTAGAAGCAGACAGTCACGATGTTTAAGGCATCTAATGAGAAGAGCAAGACTTGAATATTTAGCAACCACTAGAAAGATCAAGGGGAGAAGAGACAGGCAGACAAAGAGAGAAATTTCTAGATGTGTTGTTAATATGACATGAGAAAATATTCCCAAATGTACTTAATAATAACACAAGAGAGAGAGAGAGAGAGAGAGAGAGAGAGAGTGAGAGAGTGAGAGAGAGATAGAGAGAGATAGAGAGAGAGATAGAGAGAGATAGAGAGAGAGAGAGCGAGTTTAGCCGAAAATGATGGCCTACGCCATTCGGTATGACACTTAATTGATTGAAAAAAACAACTTCATAGTTCAATGATAAGTGTTCATGAATGCAAAAATCATGCCATCCCTTTACGCTTTTGTTCTCAAAATCTCACCCAGTCACTCTAGCTTCAGGACAATGGAGAGATACACGCATTCGAACACGCAAACACACACACACACCCGCACATACACACACACATATATATATATATACATACATACATATATGCTTTCACAATTCATCTTCTAGTCCGCTCGTATTCTGTATTACCCTTTTGTATGTTTGTCTCTGCCACTTACTTCCCACTTATTTCCTTCAATCTACACATCAAACACAAATGTGTAGAGAACAAAGCAATCGATACAAATTACGATTAAAGAGAGAAAGTCCATGGGGATTCAGTATATCCTGAAACAACGGGAGAATGTAACCAGATAGCATTATAGGGGAACTCACAAGGGAAGACATGAAAAGAGAACTCAAAAAACATCTGGTAGTGATCTGCAGTCGAGGCAGTTAAGAACCGTATGTCTCGTTCGTGCAGCTAATGAATAGAGCATGTACTACATACTTGGTTAGAGTAACGTTCACAGCCTGATGTTCCGTATGAAACAGCTATAGGATAAGTCATAGAGAAACATAGAATTTATGAATAGGGTACGGACATAGTAAGAATAGCTTAACTCTTTGTCTCCGTACGGTTTTCCTGCTATGCCGAACACGATAGTAAATTTATATGAAAATGTAGATTTAAGTGGCTTTTCGGCATAATGGGTCTCCAAAATGTAGATATTAGCGGCTCAGTGGACATATATAGTTAAACCGCTTCCCCAAAACAAGATGGGAGACGTATGTAGATGTGCTGTGCTTAAAAGGAGTTGTACCGAAAAAAATCAAATGTGTCGGGTTGGGTCATTGACGCAAATAAATGCAGCAACACAAAGCATCATAAATTCTGAAATACATTCTGCTATAAATCTAGTGGAATTATTGTCCTGCCACACGAGAAATCCAGCGGGATCTTGAGTACAAACATGAATAAATAAACAGACAAAGAAATAAGGGTTGTTGTTCTTGTTGTTGATATCGAATTGTTGCTGAGTAGTTCTACTTATGGTAGCACAATGTCACTATTTAAAAAAAATGCAGGTCTTCTGAAGTTGACACAATGATCCATACAGTAAGTTAGTGACTGTTATGGTGTCTAAAAGATTTTCCCGGCAGTTGAAAGGGAAGACTATAAGCGGGTGTTCCTCTGTTTCTTTGGAATGAGAGCAGTGTCTACAAATGGGTAGTTGCTGGTGTCTGATACGGTCTAAATAGCTATTGACTTTTGCATGTCCTGTTCGAAACTGAAAGGTAAGGGATTGATGTCTCCTGCAGAGTTTTTTATGTTGTCCTTTGGTCATGGCACTTAATTAAATACACTTCGACTAGTCAGCCCATTTGCAATCTATTTAGGCACATTTTCCTGTTGTTGTTTCTTAGAAGCTGTGGCCGTTCCCATGTTACATGGTCTTCGCTTTTGTTGTTTTGTGGAGTCTCCTTTTGCAATTATGTCTGCTACTTCATTTCCCGCTAATCGATATGTCCAGGAATCAAGTGCATGGTCACGCTGATTAAATGTTTGGAGATAAGACTGTGCACAGCTTTTGCTATGTGGAGATAAGACTGTGCACAGCTTTTGCTATGTGGAGGATGTCTTAATTTTCATAATTTTAAGTGTCAAAACAGACATGGAGTCTGTAAAAATGTCTGGTGGTTTTTGTTCCATGAGATCAAACTGTTGGTATATTAACTAAATGTCTGTCGTGTTGACATCTGCTTCATAATTTGAGCAATATTTCACCACAAGAGTCACACAACTCGTAGGCAAATCCATCATGATATTTATATGAATGTCATATCCTACAAAACAGATGGTATTGAAAGCATATTCATCAGTGCAAGCCTTGCCTGCTGATGATGGGCAACTGTTTATAGTTTCTAGATTCTAGAGCATATGTTTTTAGAATTGTTGGTAGTGTTCCATAATTGGCTATTTATCTAGTAATTTTGTGTGGATAGTTGGTTGGCGCAAGTTCTCCCAATGGGGTGCTCCGAGGTATTTGTTTTTCCAGTTCTCTCTCTCTTGCGGTAAATGGTGTTTATCATTCTCATCTTTGATATATCCAATTGAGACAGTCGTTTTAGTCTTTTTATTTGTTTCTAAGTGTCATAAGTACTGTATTTTGGTGGACATTGTTTTGTGTCTCGTATCTTTCTACTGCATCTATCAGTGCTCTTGTCCATCTGAGGTCCAGTTTCTCTACATTTGCATCTCTCACATACTACTGTGGGTGTTGATCAAATCCCTCCACAGATTAATCTTGGAGCTTGGCTCTGTACCCGATTCAGAGATGAAATGACAGTGTTGCTCACAATGGTCTGGAGAGGAAGGTTATAATCGATTACAGATCTCACATTGCCGAGATACAGTTGGAAGAGTGTCTATTTGTCTGCTCACCAGCTTATGCTAGCTAGATACAAGTTTATGCATGCTAGTTAGCATCCTATGTTACAGTCTGCGTTATGTAGCACTGAAGAACATTCCACACGATAGCTTCGGATATTAAAAAAATGGGTACGAGTGCAACTGAGAACAAAATATGGAGAAATTCCAATTAGTTTCTGCGTATTATAGGATGTCAGAAAGAAGGCAAATTATTTTACGGTAATATAGCGAATCTATATTTGCGTACATATCACTTACAGTCTGAGAGTTTCAGACAAGATCAAGTGCATAACAAATATGTGTCACAATATATCAACGTACTTTTTGTTGATGTATCTAGGATTGATAATAAATTCTAAATTGTTCTTTTTCTTACAGTGTTTGCTTATCACCCGATCACACCGCTGATACTCTTAAACAATATCGTCATCCATCATTTCTGAGCTTTGTCCTTTTTTTGTAAAACAAAAGCTAATTACATCCCTTGACATTTTTGACATACCTGAGTTATTCGATCTTGATAAATACTTTCTATTTTACTTTTACTATTTCAAACAATTACTATTATTTCATGAAAGAACTATTTGTTACTTTTGAGTTTCTTTGTTGAATAAAACCAATACTTTATGTCCTAACTCATTTTATTATGCTTGTAAGGGTGTATTTTGTTTTCGACAAGGAAATTTCAATTACTTATGACAAAAGTGCAACAGAAGGTTCATACGAATATCATGGACAGAGAAAAGGATGAACATTGACATTTAGAAATTACTGAAACTAAGTGAAGGATGTCTTCTAAATACCATTATAAGAATGAAGTTACAGTATTGTGAACACTTAAAACGATATGATGGTATCGAAATTTGTAGATTGAGAAACTGGATCATACGATCTTCTGGTTTAACATCAAATCTAGAGCGTATTCTTTCCAGGTTTACCTGTCAATTCTGGGGCATATTCTCTTAAAAGATTAATATCGAATATAGTTCCGTTAATAGTTAATAGTTAATAGTTAGTATCGAATCTTGAAAAGTTAATAGAATATCGCACCTAGAAAAGATCTGTTAGTAGTAAATATCGAATCTAGAAAAGTTCCGTTTATAGTAAATATCGAATCTAGAAAAGTTCCGTTTATAGTAAATATCGAATCTAGAAAATGTCCGTTATTAATTAATATCGAACCTAAAAACGTTCCGTTAATAGCTAATATCAACCATAGAGCGTATTCTGTACGAGTTTAATACAAAACCTAGAATAAATTCAATTCAACGAGTCTCATCTCTGAGAATGTTCTATTGAGATTGAGTTTCACATAGAAATCGTGTTCTAATTCAGCTAATTGTGAATTCTAATGCGTACTGTATGATGATTAAATTTGAATCGATTTTTAAACTCTTGAGGTTTAATATGAACATCAGTATGAACAGCAATAAGAACATCAATATGAACATCAATATAAACATCAATATGAACATCAATATGAACATCAATATGAACATCAATATGAACATCAATATGAACAGCAATAAGAACATCAGTATGAACAGCAATAAGAACATCAATATGAACATCAATATGAACATCAATATAAACATCAATATGAACATCAATATGAACATCAATATGAACAGCAATAAGAACATCAGTATGAACAGCAATAAGAACATCAATATGAACATCAATATGAACATCAATATAAACATCAATATGAACATCAATATGAACATCAATATGAATATCTACACCTTATTTTACCATTATGGTCTGATAGTATGTGCGTGCGTTCATTGCAAATCTGTGATTAACGTAGATACTATTGTTACAGTTATAGTGCACTCTCTTCAAAGATAACCAATATAAGATAATACTGCAGTGAAACGGAACAACAATAGTACTTACGTAGAACACAGGTTTTTGATGTTTCACTTGAACACAACAGACAACTCTCTTCAACGAGTTCTGAATCTAGAGTATATTCTTTCCCAGCATAAAGTTGAATTTACAGTTAATTATCTATAGGTTTAATATGGAATCTAGCTTGCGCCCTAGTGTTGATCGAAAGTGGCGCAAATAATATCGACACTATTGCCTGAATAGCATGTCGTAAGACGCGACTAAGAAAGTTTTGGGAGTTGAATTAGCTGTTCCATCCTATTGACGGTGAAAGTGATCAAAAGTTATGTTGAAATCCGATATGTTAGGCTGAAGGTAACACATATTGTAGCTAAGCTGTAAACCTGGACACAACATATTTCAATCTCTGGACTACATTCATCTAATCTGCAGGAGGTTGTGAGCGAAGAAAAAAACACCACATATTAACGTACCATTCTTTAAACATCTCACAGAAAGCAGAATAGAGAGGAAAATCAATCAATCACAAGCCATGCCGCTATCAAATCTGAACACCATCTACCCTTAAAACGGTCTTCATTTCCTCTAGTAATCCTCTCCATTCCCTTACTGAATTCGATTCCCCGCTGTGTTCCGAGCACACACTAACAAAGCAGCCATCTCTGTGACGAATTATCAAACAATTGCTTATAATGAACTGCCGCGGGCACGGCTGGAGATAATCAAAAATGGACAATTTGCAAATCGAGTTATATGCCCATGATTAAACGACCACGAACTGTACGGAATTGTGGGAAGCGTAATCTACAATAATTCAATTATCTCCGCTTGAAACCATATTTCGTTTCGCAAAAAAAGCAAAAAATATTTTTACATCAGAGCCCAATTATAATGTGTGACGTTTCCAAAATACACCTGAAATAATCCGTAATCCTGATATAAGAAGTAAACAATTATTTATAGTGTTGGTGGTAGAGTGGTTAGTCAGTTCGCCTCACAAACACAACATGATTGAACTTACTTATAGTTCGACAGCTGATCATTTACTTTGTACTAGAAATACGATGCTCAAAGCTGCATGGGGTAGAGACTCCTGGAAAACCACAGCTCCTGACTGCTCGGAGTTGTAATAATAAGATCTGGGTGGGTCTTCTTCTTCTTCGTGCGTTCAATCTTACACTTCTAAAAATTTGTACAATGTAGTACGTAGAACCGAATACGCTGTGTCATTGTATATAGCTTTGCTGTGATATCAGGAACATTCACAATCCGACTTTAGTATAGCTTCTGGATCACTATACGCGATGGGGAAGCTTTCACCACATAATCTCCTTAGACACCTCCTACGACATGCATGGAGGGTAAGCAGTGTTTCTATATTTTGCTACCCTTTCGGGCCCCCCAAACCCGTGACGGATAATACATTGCATGCACACATGTAGAACGGCGAGTAAAAAATCTAAGGGGGGGGGGGAAGATGAGAACGAAAACAGTGAAAAGAAGGGTAACATTTTTTTTATCACAGTGTCTGACATGTCGTGAGATGGACGAAAGTATTTACCAACGAAATGGTGACCTTCCATACATTTACAGTACAATGACTACATTCTTCTAACTGCAGGAGTTTGAGAACGAACGCAGAAGAAGAAGATACACGGTTATACACTCTTTTCGATAGATATGAATGGATAGATGGATATATACAGACAGATAGCCAGGCAGGTGCTATGTAGATATATAAATGGATAGATAGATAGATAGATAGATAGATAGATAGATAGATAGAGATAGAGATAGATAGATAGATAGATAGATAGATAGATAGATAGATAGATAGATAGATAGATAGATAGATAGATAGATAGATAGATAGATAGATAGATAGATAGATAGATAGATAGATAGATAGATAGATAGATAGATAGATAGATAGATAGATAGATAGATAGACAGATAGACAGACAGACAGACAGACAGATATATAGACAGATATATAGACAGATAGATAGATAGATAGATAGATAGATAGATAGATAGATAGATAGATAGATAGATAGATAGATAGATAGATAGATAGATAGATAGATAGATAGATAGATAGAGATTGATAGATAAATGGATTAGATACGTCAATTTTTAAAGTGCACAGCAGATAAGTCATCAGACAGCGATAAAGCTGTCATTTTAAATTCGTACATATCTCATTTCGCATAATTTTAAAGCAAGCTCAGCCATACTATAGTCAGACTGTTCCACATCACCGAATGCCTCCAGACAGATTACTATTCTCTACGCAGACACCCACCCTAGACTCCGACGTATTGATTGAATGTGTTTGATGTCCACAACACGGGATATGTTTTTGTGTGAAGTCTTCTCTATTTATCTGTTCTAACGTAATCACATTTCCCTTTTCCCTCCTGACATTCGCCTTTGATTTCGTGAAATGTGTATAGTTAGTATAATAATGGAAGGACTATTTCAGACCACTTAAAGTGTTCTCTTCTATTACATAAAAATCCCCTACGGGTAGTCTCTAGTAACTTAGACGCGCGCGTGTTGTCGGGAATGATAGGGGAGCAAATAATAAAAACGGTATTTAAATTAATGCATATCGTGAGTAGTGACTAAGGAGGTTATATGGCTGAAGTTGAGTGACCCATCCTATATAGGGTTAAAGTAACCAATAGGTCAAGCTGAAGTCGTGTGTGTCAGGCAGAACGGAGAATATATCGTGGCAAGCTGTAAACCATGACACAACATCAATGCACTCCGTTCTCCGAGGTACATCCTGCTAATCTGCAGGAGTTTCATAAAAAAGGAGGAAAATAAACAGAAAAGGTAAATTAGACGTACTCGTACCAATGTTGTCAAGAACATGACGCTTCTACAATTCATTGACATTTTTCACCCGGCCATCAAGATCACATTGGAGATCTCCACCTCCCACGTGAACTTTCTTGACATATCCATCACTATCCAACCCTTCTGTCATAGCACATCGGTACACTACAAACCGACTGATGTCCATAGCTTTCTTCTATACATCTCTTCTCATCCCTCAGCCTGTCCTGATTCCCATCCATTCTCCCAACTTATTCGTCTGCGGCGCTTGTGCAGTTGCGAGGACGACTTCCTCGAGAAGGCCTACGAGATGATGGCTTTCTCCTGTACTCTGAGAGTGTCCTCATGTCTGTCCTTCTTCGAGTGTGCAGTCTCTCCCGTCAGAACACCCTCTGGACTACTCGGAAGTCTTTCTCTACTTACAGGGTCAATCTTGTTCTCACTTTCCACCCACATATCGCTGCCGTTCGTCATGTCCTGCTTTGTCACCTTCCCCTACTTCATTCTGACCCCGAGATGCGGGAAGTGTTCTGTGGCTCCCCTTTTGTTGCTTACAGGCGTGACAAGAACCTCAGGGATTTACTGGTCCGGAGTCACCTCCAGCCTGACGTTCCAAATCATTTCGGCACCATCAGATGCAAACGCAGCAAATGCTACGCATGTGCCTATGTCACCCAAATCCGGTCTGTTCATTCCCTAAAGCCACCTTCACCATTGAGAATAGCTTCAAATGTGTGTCCATGGACAATATAGCTCCTTGTCAAGAATATGCTTTCTGAACAAGGACAATATAGCTTTCTGTAAAGGATCTTCTGTATGAATATGTTTTCATACTAAATTGTTTGTTTATTTGTGACAATCAGAAAGAATTATGAGCTATACTACTCATATATAATGTTTTCATTGCTTCTCTGTGGTGAGTTGAGAATCGCATACAATCTCAATGATGAGACGCTACAAGGACTCGTTAAAGATCTCACTGAAAGTCTCTTAATAGACCAAGATGCATGGGAAGAACTTGCACAAAATAGTTACATGGCGTTCTGCAATCATATAAGTTTCATCATCTTGTGAAAAGATGAGAGGTACAACAGCTGAGAGTAACTAGTCACGGACTGGTAGACTAAAACTATACCCGAACTGTCCAATGACATTTGCGGCCAGAATAGCACGTATTCGCCATCTACCAACTCATAATCGATTCCATATCTCAAATTGAATTTCAAAAGTGGATGTAACAAATAGTCATCATCACTTGTGATGGACGAACAAAGAAATAAAACAAAAGCAACATTTTAATGTAAATAGAAGGTTTCTCCGATGTTTTATTTCATACTCAGAAGGCTGCAACTAATAAGCCACGCAATGCTTTGAGAAGTAGCCTCCTGTTCAGGGCAAATATTTAATTGTATGAGGAAGTACTATTATGTTGTCAAGCTATATGGGGACTGTGCATAAATTCAACTATTAGGGGAGTCAGTGGATCTGACAGAATTTGACAGTAGCTGACAAGGGGAGTGGGGGATGTTTGGCAAAAGTTGTCGTCAACAATACTATTTTAGATGCCTCAATTACACCTTCTCTAGGCAGAAGGCTTCATCAATAGGTATCACATTATGCTGAAAATTGAACATTCCTGAGTATGAAAGAAAGCTCAGAGAAACCACCACACTATACATATGAAACAAGAGCAAGTTGTTCGCTTTTTCTGGGGATGGGGATATCAATAAAACAAATAATATACCAATTAAATTATTTGAATTATTAATTTACTGAAACTGTGCAATAAGAATTTATTCAATGCTGGAAACAGCATTGCAATGGGCCTCAGGTCATTTGTGTCAATTCTACATGAAAGTGTTCATGTCTTGTCAACGACGAGGGGATCATTCTAACAATGTCAAACTGGTATGCCTTATAAATCTAAGACTATATGAAAAAAATCAGCTTTATCTCCTAATATCCGTGGCACCTATTAGACAGGAGTGAACGTATCCCTAACTTGTACATCGAGTCTAGTTAATAGCTATCTCCGTCTTTCTACCGTTTGAGCTCGTATAAAGGCATAAATAGATAGCGAATAAGGGCAAATAAGAAAAGGAGAAACGGACGGACGCATCTATTATCGTGCATCGTTGAACAGCAAGCGCAAGATCTAGATGTCTATAGAGAACTGTTGAGTGCTGGTTATTGCTGGAAAGAATAGAAGGCATCTTTGACTTCATAAAAATATTGATCTAGCTCATTTAGTAGAGCTGAGAAAAAGAGAAGAAACATGCAATAATAAGTGGAATAAAAGGAGTTATAATACAAAACCAGATTTCATTAAAGATATTCCAAACTTATCATGGAAAATTTTAAACCAGAAAAGCAAAATTTTAAGCCTATTATGGTTTTGAAAATTATCCGATTAGATGGGCGTTCTTCTGTAAGGCACTCCAGTGTGTAAAAATAACAAGTCTTAGATTCTAGAAACGTTACATTGATTGCCGAGAAACTGTGCATAGAGACGTAATACGATATTACTAGTGTTAATATAGAGATAATTGTCTGATAGAGAATAGAGATGCGTGACACGAGAAGTAGATAAAATAAAAGATGGCAATGCTCATTATACGTACATGTATTCTAGTTAGCGCTGGAGCGTACAACGAGGAGTAATAATAGATGGTTCGAGGCAAGAGATAGAGTGCTGAGAATGTGATCTCGGAATTATGTTCAATTGGTGATGCTATTGATTTCTTGAATATTGATAATTCAGATATTATTATGGTGTGTTATGAGCATGTAAGAACCGTTAAGGTTGTATTATATAATATGAAGACACACAAAATGAAGACATTGAACTTTATGAGATACACAAGTTCAGAAAAAATAAATTAAAACTACCGTTTATGATATAGGAAATACATAAATAGGAAAAGACTAACGTTCATGAGATGGACACATAAATATATGATCTGACTATTTCTGTATATTTAACCAGTTGTAAAAAAATATTATTGCTACATATTTTATTGTTTAAATTGATGAAAATATTATAAGTCTGCTCACAACAAGAAGTAATCTTGTTATTGTTAGAATTATTTCTCTCGTAATTGTTGTCAAAACACAAGCAGGAAACATAATGCAATTTATTCTCATAATACAGGTATTTGAAGTAAAACCTCTCATTATATTTATCCAAATTCATTCTCTTTTCACTATGTTTTTATGATTTTTTTATATCACTCTATTTTACAAGATATTTGGTTATCTTTGGTCCCAAAGATTGGCAACGCTGTATTGAAATGATAAAATCAGACAATTTCGCCAATAAAATAAATTGACGAAGAAATACGCAAATGACAGGATTATGAATGAAAGTGAAGAAATGGAGAGGGAAAAAGACATGATTTATTGCCCAAAGAATGCGTAACTCTTCTGATTATAGTAATGATTGGTATGAAGTCTAACTGATTTCTTTCTTAAGGTTTCTTAACTCCAGAACCCCACTGTGTATTTTTTTAAATAGACAATTCGAAAAGCCACAGTTGACGCTGTGACTATCTATATGAAGTGTCATTTGCAAACATTGTCATATTTATAATCTTCCGGTGTCAGATTTAGAAACTTCTTCATATCTTGTGCCCATTGTAGTATAATGACTATAACCTACTAAAATATGTAGTGTTTGACAAATACAAACTTACAAAGTGATATTTCCCCTTTATTGCAATACAAAATGCTACTAATGTCAACAAAAAACATCTTATCCAAAGTATCTTCATTCCAACCCTGTGCTACCAATGTAAAACATGGTCCTTAACAATAAATGATGTCTGATAAGAGATGTCTGAGAATAGCCACAGGAGTGACCAGAAGACACAGAATTAGAAACGATGTCATAAGAGAAAGTGTGGGTGTCATATCAATTATACAATACATACAAAACCAACAGATACAATGGTTTGGTCATCTGGAAAGAATGCCGTGTGATTCATTAGTTTATAAAGCATATATGAAGAGAAGAGAAGCAGAAAGAAGAGCCAAGGGTAGACCTAGAGTACGCTGGATCGACAACATCAAAGAGACATTACACGATCACCAAATACCATTATTTGAAGCTGCCAGAAAAGCGATAACAAGAACATTGTATCTTCCTCGACACCCGTAAAGGGTAAAAGAGGAAGGAAAGAAGAAGAAGAATGTGGCATTTTTAGAAAATAGTGGCGTCAAAGGATAGGTTCCACGGAGTGAATCGGTTAATGAATTCAGAGTGGTGGAATCGATCGTTTGATTATAGTACGAATAATCATTACAATAAAATAAATTATTGCATTTAGTTGTAAGCAGGTAGCTATTGACAGCACACAACCATTCTGGCAAAATATAGATCGACCCAACTGAGTAGCTTAGGCGACAGTCCAACTTTATTAGTCTTGTTGCCACAAAGACATGGTTCTGTTAGGGAAAGGTGGTAATGGTTGCATGTTTTGTCCCCGACAGGGAGCACTCCAGTACGCCAGTATACCAGGATCATCACGTTCTGCCAGAAGAGCAGTACATACTTCTGGGCCAATTAGCTTTTTATTCTTCTGTGAGATATGCTGACCCATCCGCAGAAATGGTACTTCTATCATGCGAAGTGATGGTACTTCTATCATGCGAAGTGATGGTACTTCTATCATCCGAAGTGATGGTACTTCTATCATCCGCAGAAATGGTACTTCTATCATCCGCAGAAATGGTACTTCTATCATGCGAAGTGATGGTACTTCTATCATCCGAAGTGATGGTACTTCTATCATCCACAGTGATGGAACTTCTATCATTCACAGTGATTGTACTTCTATCATCCGCAGTGATAGTACTTCTATCATTCGAAGTGATGGTACTTCTTTCATCCACAGTGTTGGTACTTCTATCATCAACAGTGATGGTACTTCTATCATTCTCAGTGATGGTACTTCTATCATCCTCAGTGATGGTACTTCTTTCATTCCAAGTGAAGGTACTTCTAACATCCACAGTGATGGTACTTCTATCATCCGCAGTGATGGTACTTCTATCACCCGCAGTGATGGTACTTCTATCATCCACAGTTATGATACTTCTATCATCCACAGTTATGATACTTCTATTATGCGAAGTGATGGTACTTCTATCATCCGCAGTGATGGTACTTCTATCATCCGCAGTGATGGTACTTCTATTATGCTCAGCGATGGTACTTCTATTATCCGCAGAAATGGTACTTCTATCATCCGCAGAAATGGTACTTCTATCATGCTCAGTGATGGTACTTTTATCATGCTCAGTGATGGTACTTCTATCATCCGCAGTGATGGTACTTCTATCATGCTCAGTGATGGTACTTTTATCATGCTCAGTGATGGTACTTCTATCATCCGCAGTGATGGTACTTCTATCATCCGCAGTGATGGTACTTCTATCATCCGCAGTGATGGTACTTCTATTATGCTCAGCGATGGTACTTCTATTATCCGCAGAAATGGTACTTCTATCATCCGCAGAAATGGTACGTCTATCATGCTAAGTGATGGTACTTTTATCATGCTCAGTGATGGTACTTCTATCATCCGCAGTGATGGTACTTCTATCATGCTCAGTGATGGTACTTTTATCATGCTCAGTGATGGTACTTCTATCATCCGCAGTGATGGTACTTCTATCATCCACAGTGATGGTACTTCTATCATATGAC
The DNA here is from genome assembly GCA_034231615.1 of Meghimatium bilineatum. Lineage (NCBI taxonomy): Eukaryota > Metazoa > Mollusca > Gastropoda > Stylommatophora > Philomycidae > Meghimatium > Meghimatium bilineatum. The sequence continues at coordinate 58,338,062 of CM067304.1, forward strand.
GTGATGGTATTTCTATTATTCCCTGTTCCTCACAAAAGGAAAAAAGATTCAATGTCCGATGGCCCGCATCTCTTCATCATCCATAGAAACTATTTGATAGAAGAGAAAAGTAAGAAATTGAGACAAGATGTGACAATAATGATTTTATCGCTGGAAAGATATCGCTGGAAAGAACATGGCTTGGAAGAACATGGTTGGAAAGAACATGGCTGGGAAGAGCATGGCTGAAAAGAGCATGGCTGAAAAGAGCATGGCTGGGAAGAACATGTCTGGAAAGAACATGACTGGGAAAAACATGGCTGGGATGAACATTGGCTGACAAGAACATGGTTGGGAAGAACATCACTGGAAAGAACATGAATGGAAAGAAAACAGTGGCCCAATTCCTACCACAATGAAATAGAAATACAGACCCCTGTTATCACACGGTCGGGAATATAGCCCTAAATGATTAAATGACGACAAAATTGTAGTGTAGTGATGTTTATGACAAATTGGTAGTGTATTGATGTTTATGAGAATTTATAATGATGATATTGCGATGATTTTGATAGCTAAAATACGATTAAACGTATAAAAAAAGGCGAAAACACTGATGGATGCAGTATCCAAGTTGTCCAGGATGGTACAGGAAACACAGCACATTTAAAACTGGTAGATATTATTGTAACGAAGCGATCTTGTTTGCTAATATATTACTGATCATCATCATCAAGTGCCGTCTCCGCAACGAAGGTTGGCTGCAACGTATCTCCAACATCTCCTGTCTCTTGTCTTGGTGGTGCACTCTACTAGAATGTACCCTGTCCATTGTAAGATGTTACTCTCCCACTTGTATCTCTGCCTACCTCTCGCTCGCTTCCCTTTGACTTTTCCCTCAAGTAAGGTCTTCAATAGGGTGTCATGTCTTTTAATGTGTCCAAAGTATTTTATTTGCTTGATCTTTATTTCTCTTAGTAGTTCTTTCTTCACATTAAGTGTTTTTAGCACCTATATTTATTGTGTTTCCTTTCCATGATGCTCTCCCTATTTTTCTATATACCCACATCTCAAAGGCATCAATGCTATCGTATAATTGTTTATTTAGTGTCCATGTTTCTGAGCCATACATTAATATGGAATAGATGTAGCATTTTATAATTCTCATTTTTAACTTGTTTGTAATTTGTTTAGATATTAATAATTTCCTCATGTCATTGAAGGTACTTTTAGCCATTCCTATTCTCCTTTTAACTTCTGTTTCACATCTGTCATCCTTTGTGACTATGTGTCCAAGATATTGATACTGTTTTACTTGTATTTTCTCTCCCTGTATGTTTATGTTTACTTCTTGTTCTTCTGTGTCTTTGCTGATTATCATGGTTTTTGTTTTTTTGGATGTTTACTGATCATACTAACCTACAAAGATTTTACTCGGTATTCTTGCTGCCCAATTACCTTGTTTGAAAGTAATAAGGAAGATAATTAAACTAAACATAATAACGACTGTTATAATTTCGAAAGGCAATAAATTAAGATTTATACTTGCGCATGTATTTTATATGTGCATAATAATTAATTGAAAATACGACAAAAATGATAGTTAGCCGAGAAAAAATGAGGAGGAAACGAAAAATAAAAATGTATCGGGCAAGAATAGCAACTAAAGAATTCTATCCAGAAATGTAATATTTTATCATGTTGGTATTGGAAATATTAAACAAGAACATAGCAACCCAATTTGTATCTCCAAAATTTCCCATGGCGAATTTCCTGTCCCTGGTCTAGACACAAATCGTGCCCACTAATCATAATAGAGATTATTAGCACGTGACATATACAACTTTCCATACGATTGGCTGGATTGGATTACAGGGTAGATAATGATTGGACGTATACTCTTCTCAGAATGATAAAGGAGGGTAGTAGACTACAAAAGAAACATATTCTAAAAGTGTCTTTGGAATTACTCAGTAAACTAGCATGAGGGTTAAAGTAGTTCCCTATGTATTGCTTGGGTCCAAACGGAAAGAGTAGAATATTGACACTGTTACCTGTACAAGATGACCATGGATATGGGGGGGGGGGGGGGGGGGGAGAAGGAGGTGTTTACCTGCCCCATCCTATAGTATTTGAAACTGACCCAGAAGCCATACTGAAGTCGGATGTGTCATATTGATTGCAGAAATTGCAGCTGACCTGTAAACCATGACACAACATACTCCATTCATGCAGGCGTATGAGAATGTACGAATAAGAAGATGAGAATGTTAGTAATCATATGTTAGTAATCATATGTTAGTAATCATATGTTAGTAATCATATGTTAGTAATCATATGTTAGTAATCATATGTTAGTAATCATATATTAGTAATCATATGTTATCTCCCCAACATTTCCTAGTCGCCTCCTATGGCATGCATAGAAAGAAGACAGTGAACTTATTCTTTGCACGTTTAACTAGAATTCCAGTCCTCGGTGGTTAACGGACATATAGATTTCATAGAATATATACTTCTTCTTCTTCATCGTTCATTCTCAAACTCCCACTGGATATCTCGTGTAGCAGGACCATGGTACTATTAGATTTCTAGAAGGATGTAGTCCAGAGAATGGAAATGCGTCGTGTCGCCGTTTTCTATGCGCCAATGGCCCGACACATCCGTCTACGTGGAGAATATATACGTATCTTTATCCTTTTCATAGTTTGCCATAATCTCTTCGGTATCTGAAGACTTTTTATAATGAGGCTTGTCATTAGCTCTTCTGGAACAGTTGCCCTTTCCTAATATAGTTATTGCTAACTATGTTAATATTGCCAGCTTTCTTTAATGCCGCATTGTAATTTGTCTCATCGGTACAATGCTGTTTAAATATATCTCACCTGTACAGTGTTGTTTAAATATATCTCACCTGTACAGTGTTGTTTAAATATATCTCACCTGTACAGTGTTGTTTAAATATATCTCACCTGTACAGTGTTGATTAAATATATCTCACCTGTACAGTGTTGTTTAAATATATCTCACCTGTACAGTGTTGTTTAAATATATCTCACCTGTACAGTGTTGTTTAAATATATCTCACCTGTAGAGTATTGTTTAAATATATCTCACCTGTACAGTGTTGCATATATCGGGGGAAAGTTATTGATAGTGTTGCTGAAATCCAACCATGTTACTTACCGATTTGTTTTGTTTCATTTGTATGCTACTAGTTTTTTCCCCATTAATATTCTTCCATACTTCTAGGGATTACCTAGACTAAAAAGTATTATGTAAACGTGGGCAGTTTCTTACTAGTCGTGTGAATGCTGTGCTTTTAATAGAAATTCTTGAGACCAACGGGAATTGAACGGGTCTCTAATATGTCTCAATTTCCGTTGGTCTCAAGAATTTTTAATTTATTCTCTTGCTTCCTACTTGAATTTACTTGTTGTTTTTATATAATTTTGGTCGAAACGTCGACTTGTGCGTGTTATCATGTGTTGCCAGTGATTACCAAACGGCATTACCCTATTTAGCCAGTTGATATGAGGGAGAAATTGATGTTGTCTCTATATGTAACATCTGAGAGAAAGTGATGGTGTTCACAACACAACACCGGCAGCAGAAAATATTTCATCCGATTGGTTTACTCCTACGTGTAATACAAGCAAACCAAATAATCTGTCATCCATCTTTCCTTTAGTAAATTCATATTTTCCTGCGTTCCTACTCAAATGTCCGCTGGATATCTCTTGTATGACAATGGTCTTACTAGATTTTCAGCAAGATTTACTTCGGAGAACGAAAATGCAATGTGTCGCCGTAAATTTATACGAATGGTGTGACATACCCTACTTCGGCGATAGTAACTAACACGTTAAACGTTTTTACCAATTTCCCTGAAGAGGGACATCCTCAGCCATATCGCTAGTATGCCAGCTGTACGTTACAATCAGTGTTTCCACTAAGCTGCGCTACCGTGTGTTAGCGCACACATTTTTATCCCTTGGTGCAGAGAGTTTGGACTTGGCTCGCAAGAATTACAAATTGAAATGTGAATGTTCGCAAACGTTCCTGCAATTTACAAAAAAAAATTGTTGTGTGTGTTAATGTAGAATGTTTGTCCAGAAAAAATAGTATTGGTAATGTATCAGTCGGTGGAGATAAATGTTTACTCGCAAGTATTCTTGTCTTAGAGAGAACATCGGTTGCAATGTGTTTATAAACAATTACCGTATCTATCGACGGTCACAAATCTGACACTTCACGGCGGTCACACATGCTTGACATTTTTTCATCTGTTTATGTCATTATCTACTTTGCCACATACACGCAGAAAATCACATCTACAGACCTTCCATCTGCAAAATATATTACTGCAAAGATATTTTGTGTTTTTTTTCTGTTTGGTACTTGTTATTCTGGTTAGAAATCAATTTAATTGCTCTTGTATTTCTCACTGTTCAGCATTTGTACGAGTACTGACATCTGCAATTTTCTGCTTTCCGTATCCAGACTGGGCACTTCTGTTGTGTTAGTCCATCATTATTGTGCCAAATTGTTATCTTAATTATCATCTTACTTTTTTGTGATGACTTTGTTTAAAACGCTCTTACAGACTTTTCTGTTCACCAAATGACTATCATAGTTCTTCTCTCAACTACGATTAAGTATTTATGTCTTCCCCATCGCATACTCAACCCAAACAGCTTTAAAAATTTCATCTTAAAACAATCGGTTATTTTTACGCACTCTTATTTTGACTTGATATTCGACACCATCATAAATCTGGCAATGTTGTAAACTTGCCTTGATTTGCTCGTTTGTGGCTCGTTTATTTTCTTATTCTGTGGTTCCTCTCTGGTAAACAAAAGTTCGAGGGATTTCCGCGGTTAGGGTAAAGCACGTTGTTCCGCTAGTTTCACAAGGGGATGAGTCATTTTGTACCTTCCGGACCAATACATCTGATTTCGACATGCTTTTATTTCAGGCTTCCATAGCCTGTGACAGCCTTTCTATTTGTTGCCAGGCAAATAATGAGTATATGATCTACTTGAGGTGATTTATCACCATATGTGCCTTTTGGCATTGCAGACATAAACGCATCCACATGGCGCAGTTTCCGAGAAGTCGATGAGCAGGGATTTAGACTTGGGTCGACCACTTCATTCTCGTACGAGTTGTTACGCCACCAGTCAACTTGTCTCGTGTAATTAGACACCATTGCACTTTGTCCTCTGGTACTGGCCTGTATCTCGGCTGTAAAATCAAGGGATAAATGTTCCAGTGTCGGGTAACGACCCTAAACAGTATACTAAAATGAACAAAAATAGGTATAAGTGTTACTAAAATAAGTTATCAAACAACCTAACAACGAGACACAGTGATGGACGACGTTTCGACTAGGAAGTCTTTTTCCGGACACAAAATAAAAAACAACAGACAATGTATATTACAAACAATTAATCATAATGCAAGAGAACAGCAAATGATGATGGCACGAGAGATCAGATGTGAGAGACACAGAGAGAGAGAGAGAGAGAGAGAGAAAGGCAAATACGGCAAGAACAGATTAGAGAAAGAACAACCACCGAGCACATATAATCACACAGTAGGAGGAAAATATTGAATAGTGGAGAGAGACGTGTCATAATAATAGTAAAAAAATACAAGGATAATATATGCAGGTTAGATGAGATAAATATTAGTAGTAAAACGTAAGGAATAAATAAAACAGATAACAGCTCGATATGTCCTGTTCAACTGAGATACTTGAAACAAATGTGCCAAAACACGTAGGACTCAAGGTCGAAATTTGACAATAACAACCGATGAATGGACAAAGCCTAGGTAACGAGCTGGTCAGGTGGTAAAGGTGGGAGATATAGCAGACATATGCCAGTTTGCTATCACTAGACATACGCCAGAAGAGACGAGAAAACATCTTCGGGCAATAGGAAGCAATAAAAAGCCGAATAAACACGGACAGGGAGTAAAGAGAACGCGCTGCAAACAAGAAACTAACTGTAAGGCAGGGAAGTTATCATACAGTAAAGTTAAACTAGGATTGGTTCGTCCACTTAGCCGGAGGTTCATTCAGCGACATAGTGAACAGAAGTGCAGAATTAGTCTTGTTTGAGCTTTTGTGCGCATATTATTTCTACCAGATTTGTTATATGTATTTTAGTTATTCTGTGGTAAATGAAAATATATTTTTAGAAAAAGAAGTTTAATTCAGTTTGAAAATAAAGTAAATACACATCATCGACGCTTCGAACACCAGGTCTTAATCAAGATTTGGAAAAACGTTATCTGTTCTAGCAGTCCAACACGCCCAGAATTGTTAGCTGCTCTTGATGCCTAGTAAGTAGGTGGTTAATTATCCGGTCTTAAAGCCTATGCCACCTGACTGGTCATATTGTCATTGCTTTCTGAAGATTGGGATACGGATGAAATCGAACCAGGTAACTCGGTAGTCGATAACGTGCTCAGTACATTTCAGTAACATATATGACTATATAAGTCTTCGGTTATTGGTTAAGCGAACAACAGGTAATTGCCTCGATTTTGTGGGTAATTATTTCATTTTTATAAGACTTTTCGTGACTTTTTTCGTGGGACACTAATGAGATGGAAAGGCTTTTATTTTATATAGATCACTTTTGCTAAATATCATATTGCAGCTAGCTCCCTACTACTAAATATCATAGTGTGGTTTGCTCACTACTACCAAATGTCATATTGTGACTTGATCCCTACTACCAAATGCCATATTGTGACTTGATCCCTACTACACAATGCCATATTGTGACTTGATCCCTACTACCAAATGCCATATTGTGACTTGCTTCCTACTACCAAATGCCATATTGTGACTTGCTTCCTACTACTAAATGTCATATTGTGACTTGATCCCTACTACCAAATGCCATATTGTGACTTGATCCCTACTACCAAATGTCATATTGTGACTTGATCCCTACTACCAAATTTCATATTGTGACTTGATCCCTACTACCAAATGCCATATTGTGACTTGCTTCCTACTACCAAATGCCATATTGTGACTTGCTTCCTACTACACAATGCCATATTGTGACTTGCTTCCTACTACACAATGCCATATTTTGACTTGCTTCCTACTACCAAATGTCATATTGTGACGTGCTTCCTACTACCAAATGTCATATTGTGACTTGATCCCTACTACTAAATATCATATTTTGATTCCCTAACGGGCACGGGTTTATCTACGAGATTGCTTTTCACATATCTGGGCTTCCTGTAAGACATTTTATTTTTCAGTAATAAATACAGTCATGTATTTACAAGTGAACTTAACAAATGAAATTATAAGTGAAAATATTTCATAGAAAACAGTATCAGATAACAGCACTCCAGAACTGCAAATTTTTACTAACAATCACACATATTTATATAAACAGTTCTCGATAAATGTGTGTTCCACTACCTTACAGAAAACAAATTTATCACAAAAGCACATAAGAGGTGATCTCACTGACAAACATACAATCTCTCACACAAACTTTCGTGTCTGCAGTATTCCCCATAGTTTCCACAACTCGTCACCATCTGTCCCGACAGTTTCACAATTTTAGAGAACTTAATTAATAATGTGGTAACCAGGGACGGTGATGAAATGAAAGAGAAAATGAGTGAGTGGGTTGTAAGCTTGTTATGAGCTAGAGATGGGGACAAGATAATTATGACGGAAATATTTTGGAAAGAGGATAAATAATTAACGAAGTTAGCGATGAAACAATTATGTGGAAAGTAGAGGGGGAAACAGTAATCTGCTCAAAAGAAACTGTGCGCAGAACAATCAACAGAGAATGATCGCTATTGATCAATGGCAATACACAAGAGCAACAGCAACTTTCCATAACACACTCAACATGGAAAGAAATTATTACCGGTAAAATCAGTACCAGGTGACAAAAGAAACAGAGAAAGATCAAGAGAAACTCTTCACGGAGCAAACATAAAAGAAGGTATGACTATGTGTCTCAACAACATGCACGAATTACACATAGTAGCATCACATCGTTCGAACCAGAGAGCTCTGGTTTCTACCCTATGCTCTGTGTTAGCGCTGACGGGACATGGTTAGATAGATATAATTTCTGGTGACACGTAATAACACACACTCGTCATGTGTCATGTTGGTAACATGTAATAACACACACTCGTCATGTGTTATGTTGGTAACATGTAATAACACACACTCGTCATGTGTTATGTTGGGTTCTTGTTAGCTTTGTGTGTGTTATTATGTATGTTACCAATTGTTAGCAAAACTTGATTACCTCGTTCAACGTTTCGCCCTTTGAATTAGTTTTGTTGCAGGTATTACCTATTACCAACATTAATATCACTAAATGGTTACACGTTTTCGTGCGTCAAATATTAACACCACAAAATGGTTACAGGATTTAATATGTCTAACATTAACACCACTAAACGGTTACACGATTTCATGCGCCTAACATTAACACCACGAAATGGTTACATGATGTCATGTGTCAAACATTAACACCACTAAATGGTTACAGTATTTCATGTCACCGATATTAAAACCAGATCTGCGACCTTCACTCCTTTTTATGGTTTCAAACCTCTGATATATCCAAATTAGACTGATATCCACGGTTGAAAGATATGTCCTCCCCAAGAGGGTACATTTGACTTAACAATGGAGCAGAAGGCATCTATCGAATGCATAGCATACCACTAACGTCTGGGTAGCAAAGCAAATTAAGGAGAAACATTGCAAAACCTGTATCGTTAGTGCATTCTACCAATCGAAACAAACAAACAATATATATGCAGAACAATATATATCACTTTGGTAAGTGGGTCTCATCATCATCATCAAGTGCCGTCTCCGCAACGAAGGTTGGCTGCAACGTATCTCCAACATCTCCTGTCTCTTGTCTTGGTGGTGCACTCTGCTAGACTGTAACCTGTCCATCGTTTAATGTTACTCTCCCACTTGTATCTCCCTCTACCTCTTGCTCGCTTCCCTTTGACTTTACCCTCAAGTAAGGTCTTCAATAGGGTGTCATGTCTTTTAATGTGTCCAAAGTATTTTATTTGCCTGATCTTTATTTCTCTTAGTAGTTCTTTCTTCATATTAAGTGTTTTTAGCACCTCTTTATTTGTTTTCTTCTCTTTCCATGATGTTCTCCCTATTCTTCTATATACCCACATCTCAAAGGCATCAATTTTGTCTTCTAATTGTTTATTTAGTGTCCATGTTTCTGAGCCATACATTAATATGGAATAGATGTAGCATTTTATAATTCTCATTTTTAACTTGTTTGTAATTTGTTTAGATATTAATAATTTCCTCATGTCATTGAAGGTACTTTTAGCCATTCCTATTCTCCTTTTAACTTCTGTTTCACATCTGCCATCCTTTGTAACTATGTGTCCAAGATATTGATACTGTTTTACTTGTTGTAGTTTCTCTCCCTGTAAGTGGGTCTGGGCTGTCCTTAAAAACAAAAAGGGCTCAGGATTTCGTTTTCAAATATCTAATATATTTTTTACCAGTAGGTTTGTAGTAAAGTGGGTGTGGAATGATTACCATTAGTTTTACTTGATTTGTAGTCTAAATATCGTGTTCTAATTTTCTAAGGAGGGTAGAATTTAACACTATATCTTCCGAAGACAAATGTGTTGGACCCTTGGCACACAAAAAACAGCGACACAACGCATTTTCATTCTCTGGACTACACCCTGCTAAAAATCTAGTAGGATCATTGCCCTGATAAAGAGAGGTCCAGTGGGAGTCTGATAAAGAACGTCGAAGAAAGAGAAAAAGAACCATATAACTTCCTCTCTATGTGCTTTGTGGTTTTTATAGATATATGAATGCATAGACAAAAAGGCTTCATCGTTTTGTAAAGGTAAAGTTAGACAACATAACAGCAACAATTCATCGGGAGTGAAAACAATTATTTATGTTCTAAGCTGCAGCAACAATTAGGTAGGGTGGCCAGTTCTCATCCGTGCTATGTTTACCTTCCCCAACGCATGCGCCAGGCACCCATTTACAGTTGGGTCAACTGGAAGAACGGTCGTGTTATGCGTGAAGTTACGATCCGAAATTATTTTTTTGTCCGGACGTGGTTTGAAAACTGGCACGCTGTAACCCGGTAAGCAAGCTCATTATCAACTGGGTAATGACACTCCTCTTGTAGACGGATACCTCTTGTAGACGGATGTTTAATAGACAGAAATCATCGTGTGTTAGCGGGTATGTAGAATATAATTGAAAACATCGAAAATAGACAATCTAATCCATGTTATTTCCTCTGAGCTGGCTGAATCTAATCTCTGCTATTCCCTCTGAGCTGACTGAATTCAATCTGAATACAAGAATCTAAAAACGCATGCCACGATATCTCAGCCACTGCATATTAGACCCATTTGCTAATTCTCTCGTTCAAGTCCTCATAATGTAAACAAATAAAAGCCCTTGCCATATTCTGAGCATTGCGGTGTGTTTCACATTTTAATTATCATCATTACCACTCGTTATTCCTCGTCCCCTCGTCTGCCGCTCGCTAACGACTTTCATTCTCAAAGGTGCTCTTCAGTACTGTTCACGAGTCTCCGGTACCTTCAACATCTGCATTTTCTCTTCCTTCCCACCTCATTTCTTATTGGCTTCTTTAAACTAGTTTTCCCATAAGTTTTACGAAAAGACGAGTATGGTTTGACGAGGGCATATATAAGAATAAAGAATAGCTATACTGTTTAATGCTTTAGTTTCATTTGTGTCAATAGCCCGACACAACCGAAATCGCCGGTACCTCCAATAATGTTGAGATTCAAAGCACAATATTTCACAAAAGCCGTTTAAAAAGGGTTTAAAAGCCGTAGAAGATTGACTTCACTGTACTCGGTTTCCCATATGTACTCCGTCACTCTCAACGAAGGGGCACACCGCCAACGAGAGCACCACTCGTACCACGTAACTCCGTAGCTTCAAGTGATAATCCACAGAGATTCCGAAAAAAATCCACCTTATAAATAAGACGACACGAGCCGAATTCGAACCCGTGACCTCCTGAAGACAAGGCGAACAGTTTAATCACTACGCCAGGGAGATCTCCGAATATTTCACAAACAGTGATTCTGTCTCATGTCTTCTTCTTCTTCTTCAGCGTTCATTCTCAAACTTTCGTTGGATCTCTCTTGTATCAGTACAATTGTCCTACAATATTTCCAGTTAGATGTAGTCCAGAAAATGGATACTAGTTGTGTCGTCGTTTTATTTGCGCCAATGACCAGACACTTCCGTCTTTGGCGGGTGTCTCCTGTGTGTTAAGTCATATTATATATTTGTTGGCAACTGTATGATGTAGCATCACCAATTTTCAATATAACACATTGAAACAACCTAACATGACTCATTTGACTTTCCCCGTGATTTTCATTGAACACTTTGGTTTTATACCTTGTGTCCAGTCAATGAAAATCACGGGAACAGTCAAATGATTCACTTTAGAAGGCTGTTTACCAATGAGGTTACAAGTATAATTCTGGAGATTGGTCACGAATGTAGTAGGTTGATATAAATAATGTATTTTGGAATCTTCATAGCGTAGTGGTTAAACCAGTCGCGTTGTGTTCTAGAGGTCGAAGGTATGATCCCACTCGCTCCGTTTTGTTTACAAAGTGGATTTTTTCTAAGACTACTAAATATTATCGTCTGGCGATACGGTGTTACCGACTATGAATGGTAATCTCGACAGCCGGCACAGTGCTTCGTTGAAAGGGACGGAGTACAGATGTGGTCACTTGAGGACAATGATATCAGCCCTCTGCTTTTTTCAAGATTGTTCAAATATTAGTCCTATTTGAACACTATGTATCGTATATTACAGTGTACAATGTTTATATAAGAATGTGTGGTATATAAAGTGAGACCATTAGTGAAACACACATGCTTTTGCAAAAAAACATATTCTCGTTCTCTCCTCATTCATTCATACTCATCACACGAGTGTTGTTATTCTTTAAACCAGAGTGCATCCTTCAATAGGATATGTAATCTAGAGTGACCAGTTTGAGCAATTTCCGTGCAAACGAAAGAATTTTGGTCTGAGTCATGTAATGTATTTATGCCGGTTTGGATTCGTATTGAGTGCGTGAATCTAACAGAGATGTCAAGTCTAGTACGTTGAATGACCAAAGTGGTTTTATGTGTATTTGTTGTTAAACATGCGAGGGCTATCATCGCAAAAATAGTGAACGTACCAATGACACAAATTAAACATGGTCATGATATCTCATTAAAATAATGTTTCATAACAAGTATTCAGTTAAGTAATAGAGACATTAAATATAAATAACAGAAAAAAGTATTCAGTCTAAGTAATGGAGACATTAAATCTAAATAACAGACAAACGTATTCAGTAATGGAGACATTAAATCTAAATAACAGAAAAAAGTATTAAGTCTAAACAAAACAAAAACCATTAGTCCAAATAACAGAAAAAAATATTCAGTCTAAGTAATAGACATTAAATCTAAATAACAGAAAAAAAGTATTCAATCTAAACAAAAAGAAGCACTCATAAATAACAGAAAAAGTTTTCAGTCTAATTAATATAAAGAAGTATTCTATATAAATAACAGACAAAAGCATTCAATAAGTAACATGAAAATATATCATATTACATTACCGTGAACGGCTAACATTAAAACGCGCTCAACAATTTTAAATAACCGACAACTCTGATAATTTCATGTCAGATAGAATATATTTTTAAAAAAACTACTAAATACAATTTAACAGGGACAAATGGCTTTTTTATGTGTAAAATAAATATAAAGTCTAAAAAGTCTTTATAGCTGGTAGTTTGAAGTGAGGGAAAACACATCAAGTGTAGCACGTAGTTATAGCTGGTAGTTTGAAGTGAGGAAAAACACATCAAGTGTAGCACGTAGTTATAGCTGGTAGTTTGAAGTGAGGAAAAACACATCAAGTGTAGCACGTAGTTATAGCTGGTAGTTTGAAGTGAGGGAAAACACATCAAGTGTAGCACGTAGTTATAGCTGGTAGTTTGAAGTGAGGGACAAACACATCAAGTGTAGCACGTAGTTATAGCTGGTAGTTTGAGGTGAGGGAAAACACATCAAGTGTAGCACGTAGTTATAGCTGGTAGTTTGAAGTGAGGGAAAAACGGTTTAGGTTAAGTAAACTGTTCCTGTAATAGTACAGTAATATCAATGCATATACGAGTTCGAGTGCTAGAATGTTATATTGAGCCAATCCTTCATTGTGGATGAGATGCTTGGACAGTAAACAAAAGTGCCGAGATAAGCTGGTAGTAACGGCGATGTAGTTTTTAAGAAGAATGATGAAAATTCCATAAAACTAATATAGAAGTTCTCAGAGATGATGGAGTAAAACGACAAATTACAGCATAAATTAGAAACAGAAAATCAAGATTTTTAGGGCATTTGATGAGAGAAGTCAAGCTTGAACATTAAGTAACCACGGAAAGATCAAGGGGAGAAGAGACAGAGAAAGACAAAGAGAGAAATTTCTGCATGGGTTGTCAGAGAGGCAAAAAAAGAAGTCACCAACTAAACTTATTGACAACGCAAGAGATAGAGGGTTGTGGAGAAGAATGATCACCTACGCAACTCGGCATGGCACTTAAATCACTTCTTATGGGGAGGTATGCTGCTTTCAACCACAGACGTTAGTCTAATTTAGTTATATCAGATGTTTAAAAACCATTAAAAAAATTAATGAGGTTAAAGATCTGGTTAAGCAGTCACCAAGACTTCCTATATATAATATTAGTAAGAGGGAAAATCCCTCAAGTGTAGCACGTAGTTATATCTGGTAGCTAGAAGTGAGGGAAAACGCATCAACTGTAGAAGTGTTTATATCTGGTAGCTAGAAGTGCGGGAAAACACATCAAGTGTAGAAGTGTTTATATCTGGTAGCTAGAAGTGAGGGAAAACACAT